>VZRQ01005055.1:1439765-1707328 GCA_013397975.1 Machaerirhynchus nigripectus
AAGGGAGAACTTTCTAGCACAGTGGTGGGGGGAGAGACCACTTTGTAGTAACATGGGGGGTGTAAAGTGGATTTAGCCACCACAGCAGTTAGGTAGCTAAATTTCAAGCAAATTATTTATGGGAGGTGAGTAGGCATATATACCATGTAAGGTTAGCTTAAAACCTAAATTTCTGTCTGTGAAGACAGGGTTTTACAAAACTTATTTTCTTATTCTTCTGGGAGGGAGTGTTCTCTGTTTCTTAGTTTGCTGCAAGGGAGCTAATCCTTGATCCTAAGACCCTTGATCCTTAATATCATTGAGATTCACAAAACCTGAGGGGTAACTTCAATCCCTTTAACACATTAATGTCAGTTTGCTAGCTGAATGTTTAATTTTTTTTTTTTTTTTTTTTTTTTTTTTTTTTTGTTTACTTACACAAGACAGCAGAAAGTTTAAAATACGATTACCAACCACAAGAAGCCAGGTAGAATTGTGGTTTGCACACACTACTAAATGCCCCAGATTCTTCAAATTTCTCATTACCTTTTCCTCTCTAACTGCATCATAACACAAGCTGCATCATGAACAAGCCTCTGTCCCTAGATGTAGCAGATGTATAATACTTTCTAAATTACTCTAAATTACTTAACCGAACATTCTGTCTAAAATAGTTCTCCTCTTCCTTGCCACCATTGCCACTTGAATCGTCCTGGTCTGGATACCAGAGGAAGTGAACAGAACATCTCTCTGCACACAGTGCGCAGATGGGACAGCCCATCCAATTTAAAGAAGTCAAAATGCCAGTTGTTTCCACTGGACTTTTTCATTTGCAAAGAATGCCGCTTGGTAGGACAGTTTTGGTTTACTTTAAACAGTTCACAAAAATTTCACTCTACAATTGCCTGCAACAAAATGTCACCTCCCTGTAAAGAACGGTTAAGACAGGCAACACTGAACTTCACAAACAGGCTGTCTGACAATCTTGCTCCATCAATACATACTAGGGAATCATCATCCAAACAAACTAGAGAAGCTGTCTCTTTTGACATCTGCTCCTGTTTCAGTACATGAATTATCCTCTTGGGTTATCCCATTTTCAGCTGCTTCAGCACTGGTGCCATCTCACAACTTATCTATTCCAACAATTTGTCCATCTTTTTAACTGTACACATAAAGGAATAAATAGTATAGAAAGAATACCCAGAGAAATATCATTGGCATTGATGCCTCTTCCTGGTCTTAAAATCAAGAGGCGAACACGGTTAGAAGGGGAAAAGGGTATTACCTTGGTATTTATTGTAAGGATCCTTAGGTGCACCACGACCAGGTCGAATACACCTCCATGCACCCCCGCAATGGCCACCGCAATCCCCCTCCTCTATATCTGGTTTTACATTCTAGGTCTTACTAATTAGCATATCTATCAAAAATTCCCCAATGAGAGGCTCGAATGAGCCCCCCTCCCCAAGGAACCTTCCCTTGGATGGTTCTATCTTAGTTTACAAAATGTGTTCTGGAGAGGACCTTGGGGTCTGGGCACACTGGCACCCTAACTACAAAGCCTCTAAAATGTTTCGTCTCTTCGCTTAACAAACAAGTCCAAGAATGTAGGCAAAAGCACCAAGAATACAGAAGTTGCAAAAAGGTATAACAGGGGTATAAAAGAAAAGACAAAAATCATCATGGCATCAGCAGTTTCTGGGATGACAGCTATATAAAATGGGAGCACAGAGGGCTATGGGTTGACATGGAATTATTAAAAATTCTGTATATGTCATTAATAAAAGTTTTAGGCAGTCAGTGCTAATAGTCTGTAAATATTTGAAGCAGCGAGATTAATCTGTTTATTGACATTGCACTAGTAATGAAAACCTCCACCCTTCTTTTGGTATCTTTTTAAATTGAATAGTAAGGATTCTGAGCAAGGACAGTACCTCCCTATCCCCTGAACAGTTCCAGGGAATGAAATTTCAATCTCATGTTGACTTTTATGTTCTTTTAAGGCCATTGCTATTTATCTTCATTAATGACGTAGACAAAGGAAAAAAGATTTGCAGATGACAACAGCCTGAGTAGTGCAATTGAGATGCCTGAACAACAGAGGGACCTGGACAAGCTTGAGAAGTGGGCCTGTGAGAATCTCATGCAGTTGAAAAAGATGAAGTCAAGGTGCTGCACCTGGGTCAGGACAACCCCCAGTATCAATCCAGGCTGGGAGATAAACTGATTGAGAGCAGCAGCCCTGCTGAAAAGGACTTGGGGGTGCTGGTGAGTAAGAGCCTGGATGTGAGCTGGCATCACAGAATCAATTAGGTTGGATAAGACCTCTGATATCACGGAGTCCAACCTATGACCAAACACCACCATGTCAGCTAGACCGTGGTACTAAGTGCCACATCCAGTTCTTCCTTAAACAAGGTGACTCCACCCTCTCCATGGGCATTTCATTCCAATGTCTCACCATCCTTTCTGTGAAGAAGTTCCTCCTGATGTTCAACATAAACCTCCCCTGGCACAGCTTAAGACTGTGTCTTCTTGTCCTGTCATTAGCTGACTGTGAGAAGAGGCCAACCCCCACCTGGCTACAACCTCCTTTCAGGCAGTTATAGAGAGCGATAAGGTCCTCCCTGAGCCTCCTTTACTCCAGGTTAAATAATTCCAGCTCCCTCAGCCATTCCTCATTGGACTTGTGCTCCAGATCCTTCAGCAGCTGCATTGACATTCTTTGGATCTGCTCTAGGACCTCAATGCCCTTCTTGTAAGGAGAGGCCCAGAACTGAATGCAGGATTTGAGGTGTGGCCTCACCAGTGGCGAGTACAGGGTGACAATCACTGCCCTGGTCCTGCTGGCCACGCTATTGCTGATACAGGCCAGGAGGCCATTTGCCTACTTGGCCACCTGAACACACGCTGGCTCATGTTCAGAAGGCTGTTGACCCCAGGTCCCTTTCTGCTGGGCCACTTTGCAACCACTCTGCCTGTAGCACTGCAGGTGGTTGTTGTGGCCAAAGTGCAAGACCTGCTACTTGGTCTTGTTAAACCTCATGCCACTGGTCTTGGCCCATCGATCCAGCCTGTCCAGGTCCTTCTGCAGAGCTCTCCTACCCTCCACCAGATCGACACTCCCACCCAACTTGGTGTCATCTCCACATTTGCTAATGGTAGTCTCAATCGACTCATCCAGATCAATAAAGATATTAAAGTGAACTAGGCCCAAAACTTATTCCTGGGGTGATGCCTTGAAGTGGCTATCTGAAAATAGAGGCTACACAAGATTAAGAGAACAAAGACGGGTATTTATTGGAAGGGCCTTCAAAGGTACACCTTGGGAGTCAAAAGCCTCCAACAGGCTCCATCCAAGATAGACCCTGAGTCATGGGTTTTTCACACTTTTTAAGTTTGGTCCATTTGCATACCAGGGTTAATTCTCCAATTATAATTTCAGGTAATGATGTCATTAGCCCAAGTTTGCTCCCCCTATCCAGAGGCTCAGTTTACATATTTCAGGGCCTGGGACAACAAGGTGTCCTTGAGTTCAGGCCTAGAGAGGGTTTGTTATGTCTGACCAAAATGTGAGAACAGTAGCTAACAGACTATATGATGTTTCAGAGTTACGTGCTAGGCAGTACAGGATCTGAAAAATACAAAAGATAAAACCTAAGGCATCAGGGGGATGCCACTATGACCAGATGCCAACTGGATGCACCATTTAGCACCAGTCTTTGGGCCCTGCCATCTAGCCAGTTCTTAACCCACCAGAAGGGTGCACCAGTCCAAGCCATGGATTGCCACCTTTTCCAGGAGTATGCCATGGGAAACGATGTCAAAAGCTTTTCTGAAGTCCAAGTACACAACATCCTTTGCCTCATCCACCAGGAGGGTCACCTGGTCATAAAAGGAGATCAGGCTGGTGAAGCAGGACCTGCCTTTCTTAAACTCGTGCTGGCTGGGCCTGACCCTTTGGTTGTCCTGTATGTGCCATGTGATCTCACTCAAGACAATCTGTTCCATACCCGTGCTGGGCACTGAGGTCATGCTGACAGGCCTGTAGTTCCCCAGATCTACCTTCCAGCCCCACTCATGTGTGTGCCTCACACTGGCCAACCTCTAGTCCCCTGAGAGCTCCCCAGTTACCAGGACTGATGATAAATGATGGACAGCAGCTTAGAGAGGTCTTCCACCAGCTCCCTCATTACCTTAGGGTTAATCTTACCCTGTCCCATAGACTTGGGAGCATCTAAGTGGCACGGCAGGTCAATAACTGCTTCCTCCTGTATTGAGGGAGCTCCATTCTGCCACCTGTCCCTATCTACCAGCTCAGGAGGGCTGAGGATAAACGGTCTTACTATTGAAGAGGCAAAGAAGGTGTCAAGTACCTCAGTGTTTTCCTCATCTTTGGTCACTACATTCCCCCTTACATCCAGTAAGAATGGAGTTTTTCCTTGCCCCTCCTTTGCTATTAATATTTTTGTAAAAAACTTATTATCCTTTACAGAAATGGCCAGATTAGGTTCTGATTGAGATTTGCCTTTCTGGTTTTCTTTCTGCATGACCTAATAACATCCTTAAACAAGTCCTGAGTCACCTGCTCCTTTTCCCAGATGTGATACACTCTTTTTTTCCCTCACTTCCTGCAAAACTCCCTGCTCAGTCAGGATGATCTTCCTTGCCAGCTCACTTTTCAGCACAGTGGGATGACCTGCTCCTATGTCTTCAAGATTTCTTCTTAAAGTATGTCCAGCCTTCCTGGGCCTCTCTGTTTTTAAGGGCTGCTTTCCAAGGGACATTCTGAATAGGTGTCCTGAATAGGCCAAAGTCCACCCTCCACAAGTCCAGTCCAATGTGCCCTTGCAACCCAGAAAGCCAACCAATACTGGGCTGTACCAAAGGCAATGTGGCCAGCAGGTTGGTGGTTCTGTCCCTCTGCTCTGCACTGGAGAGACCCCATCTGGAGTGCTGCATCCAGCTCTGGGGTTCATAGCCCTGGAAGGACACTGACCCTTTGGAGCAAGTCCAGAGGAGGGCCGAGATGATCAGAGGGATGGAGTACCTCTCCTGTCAGAAAAGACTGAGAGAATCGGGAATGTTCACACTGGAAAAGAGAAGACTTCAGAGTGAACAGAAAGATTCCACATCAAATTACACAGGCAGCAGTTTTGGGTACTAAGAAGTAGCATTTCATGGGAGTAGAGTGATATCTTTTCTTAGGGCATGATTTGGCACAGAAAGATAGATAATTTGTATATGATACAGATGAAAAATTTGGACATTCTTTTAAATTTTTATCCATATATATGTACAATGTACAAAGAGGTAACAGTTTCTCCCTTATCTGAAAAATTAAACAAGATTATTGATCCACAGCTAAGTGAGTTCTGCAGGGCTACTTAACTCGGTGGACATCTGAAGGATCAGGTCTGGAAGCCAAAGTATAGTCATTAATGGGGTTAAAAGCTTATATTTTTAGCACAACGCAACATGCCTCACAAAAGGCACTGACATGTCAAGTTACCTCTAGCAATGTAATGACACAGCAAGCAGGGCTATAAATAAAAAGTATTTTTGATTAGTATCTAAAACATCCTTGACCATTTTTACAAATACTTCTGAATTTGAAGTTAAATGATAAGCAACGGTAGTGCGTTGGTGAGGTTCCATTTTAACATACCATAAATTTTCCAAGGGGAAAATGCTCCATATGTAAAACTGCAAGCAGCAATCCTCATTAATAACCTTGCCAGACAAGTGACCCAGCCAGAATGTCTTACCAAGAGTGCTCACTATGCAGCAAAAAAACTCTGTTCACATTTAATGACACTCAAACAGATGACTGATTAGTTACTGTCATTTTTTCATTCCGTTTTCCTATTCTGGGGCACTAAAGTTTGGAAAACACTAAGAGCTGGAAAAATTCTCCTTCGTGCTTTTCAGGAGGTATTTTGTCTTATTTCTTTTTATCCTTGAAGTAGCACTGCAGGAGCTAGAATACCACAATTATTTTTTGGCCATGAAGAATGCATGACTGAATTAAGAGTTCAGGAGATGCTTTGCAAAGCAAATCCAATGAGAACCAATATTGGTCTATTATTTTTCAGCTCTTTTTACAATGAAATAAAATCTGTGTAGCAAAACTGCTTTCATTTACATACACTTTATTCTCATAGTCATCACAGACCTGGAGGTGAAAATTAAGTTATAACAAATATTTCTGCTTTAGTATCTGTAAATTCATGCAAATGTAATTAATTCTGCAGCAAAAAAAATTGCAACGGCCTACAAGGCATTATGTAGAAGTAAAAACAGAAAGCATATCCAGTGCTCTCACTGAAATTTTAAGTCCCTGTGATGAGACTTTTTAATTTATAGCAACCAATTGTTTAGGATATTTTTTCCCTCCTTGGATAGTTAAGGAACTTTTATACTAAAAATGCAGGAATACTAACAGATTTTAATTGTAACCAATAACCAGATGAATGGTGGTCTTTATTCCCCAAGAAGTGATACAAGTTAGATAAAAGAACATGTGATTGGTTTGGTGGGTGAAGAAGGCAAACACTAAAGTTAAATGAATAATTGTGTAAAATACTGTCCATTTCCCAGAAAACAAATGAATTTTGACAATGTTTATTTTCCTATTTCTAACTTTTTCCTTCCTCTCAACAAACTTCAGCTTCAACAAGCAAGATCTACCATTGCCTAGAGCTCATTGTCCAACCACCGAGAAGAGGAAGAGAGCATTAAGCCTGGAGAGTGTAGCAGAGCTGGCAAACAATCCCCAAGTCCCTTATGCTGAATCCCCAAAACCCAATAACCTCCACAGCACATGAATGAGAGATTCAGCAGGCTCTGACTGAAGGATGCATGAAAGAAATGTCCTCTAAAAGTGGCCAAAGACTTCTAAAAAACCTGATTATTTAGTAGTGTAGTAGGAAATATTCCGAAGAGTAACAAATAGTCAAGGACATGTGAAACCACGCTGTAGAGAGGAATGGATCAAAGCACAGGTGGACCTGGCTTAGTCCAAAACCAAAGATGTGAGTTCAAGGCCACCTGTATGAGTTGGCATTGTCATAAGTTTTGCTCTGATTCTCAAGATGCACAACCCCTGTGAAAGTCTCAACTGTGCTGTGACTGAGAAGAGTGCCATGATCTTTATCAACAGGAAAGGGTCATGGTGTTTCTGAAATGCGACAAAAATACAGGTAATAATCTTAAGTCTGAATGTTATGAGCCTCTCTATGTAATAATAAATTGTTAAAAAGTGAAGTGCTGTGTTGATTTTTTTCATTGTGTCTGTCTAATTTCTTGATTCTTTCCCACTTGTAGATGGGGATATTGGGCCAAACAGGGCAGAAAAAGCAGAGATCACCAGTATAGAACCAAATTTCCAAAGTAAATCACCCATAGGGAGCAGAATAGCAGTACTCCCTTTTTCATTCTCTTACTGCTAAGATATTTGTATTACTACAATCACAGAGCAGGACCAGTTAACAGAATTAGACTGGAACAAAACCCACAGATAAAACACTCATTTTACTTTTTTCTCCTTCTCTACAAGACAGTTAATCAGCTGAGTATTCTTCACACTCTTTACTTATTATTTTTCCTCTGCAATGGTATAATTCCATCCAACGCTAAGCACACCTTACAGAGTGAAATAGGGTCACAGCTGGAGCTACATGGGATTCAGAGTTCCAATGGAAGGACTGAAGCCAAGGATTTGATTTTTGCCACTTGTGTTTTAGATGGAGGCTGACATTGTCAGATGAGGATTTCACATTAGTGAGAGACAATTTCATTAGACATAGAGATAGTGCATTCCTCTGGCACTGAGCCAGACTGCAACAAGGAGTCCATTCTGCCCTCACAGGGAGGAGTACAAACAAAAAAAGCTACAACGGGGTTGTACCAATGCACAAACTGGTCTGAGGTCAGAATGGAGCCAGACTTTCATCAATATCTGGGGTTTTACCCTGTAGGGTGTAAATGTTTCCACTGGTTCACATTAGCACATAACCTGCTAATGTTCTAGTACAGAGGAGATCATTATTTTCTAGCATTGCTTAGCTTCTGAAAATTTCTGGACTGCTTTATCATCACTCAGTACAACTTGAGGTCTTAATTTAGCACTCATTCAATCACCTTATTGAATAGGTTACAAAAGTCAGCAAGAGCTTTCCTTTTTTCTTTTGAGCCAGAACACAGATTCTTGGACTGTTATGTGGGTTGAGAGTTTTTACCGTGCAGCTATAAATGATGCAGAGCAGTCAGTCTGCATCAGAACTAGCAAAGTAATTCTCTTTCACTGATCATTTTACAAATTACATCAGTCTCTTTCCAGGAGGCTCTGTATATTTACTTATTTCCAGTTGACAGTCTCTTGAAGCCATTGCATGTGCAGTAGCTCTGGTGCATGTTTTGAGCTGGGGGTTAGCCCATGATTCCAATGGCGATCTCTCACAAAAGAGATTTCCTCCCTTAGATATCACAATGTTGATGACAAATATGTAGATGTTTTTAATATTCTATTTGATGACAATATTTCAAATTGAAAAACTGCAAGGTGAGGCCTGATTAAGGTTTGCATGTATCTCTAGAAAGGAAACGGGGAGTATGAACAAATAAATGCTCAGTGATACATATGGGCACATATATTCTAACTTCAGTCTTGCTTGAACAACATAGCCAAATACAATGCTTCTGTCCTTAGTATAACTCAAAATCCAGCCTACAACTTGTGTTACATTTTATATATTTATTTGCTACTTCCTTTATATAGCACTGAATCCCTCTTTATTTTCATTCCTCACAATTTAAATTTCTGTTTAGAGAACTTTATAGGCAGTCTTTGCATAAAATGAATGTTGCTTACCTAAATCTAAAATTATGCTTTTTACCACCTTTTAATATCGGAGTTACATTTTTCTGGTTAACTGAAAACTTTCTGTTTATGATTTTAATTTTGATACTAGCAAAGAACATCATTAATATGAACCTAGAAACATGTTATTACAATGGAAAAGGTTACAGACAATAAAATTTGTTATTCCTTATACCAAAACTCTGCCTTAGGAAGGTTAATTATCATATTCTACCGAATACAACATGTAGTGTTATAATGAGAGTGCCTTGGTACTAGAGGATTAGAGTACTGTACACAGCTCTAGCAAGCAGAATGAATAATTGAAATCCAGTGCTTTTATGCTTCACTGAAAAAAAACAATATTTCATGGCACATAAAGTTATTCAGCTTATTTGCATTAAGGTTGAATGATCACCACTGACCAAAACAGAAGCAATGATGGTACCTTGATGTAAGTGGCAAAGAACATACATAAATATTCTTAGGAAGCAAGATGTACCTGCATTTAATCAGTACTTATTAAAATTTTATTCCCTATAGTTATTCAACAGGATCTGTGGTATAAAAACATAATTACAAAAATCAGATTTGAGCTCATTTGACAACAGAAGGGTTTTATGGTGACCTATCTCCAAATGTTCCTATTTGTAATTAAATGCAGCGATCAGCAGTAAGGATTTTGAAGCTGTTTTAGTAGTTCCGCTATTCTGCTTAACATGTGGCACCCGTAATAATTAAAATGATACTAACACATGCACAATTTTATGGCCCTTATGGTGCAACCCATTATGCCAAATAAGGGCCTCTGTTTTCACAGCATACTGCACATGGTCTCATTACACCCACTTTTCTTTTCCTGTCTTCACACTAACAACTGTTAAAGTGAATCAACACACGAAACGTACTATAACAGCTTAGTGTTTATGATATGTGTGCTGTTAGTCAGTGAACAGGAAAATCTAAACATTTACTGTTTATGTAAAGAATAGCGTTAGTGTTAGTGAATTGCTTGGGTTTGCTTCCTTTATTATCTAGATCCCAAACATAATGATGGGTGTCAATGGTACCTATATTTCCCCTTAGCTTTGCTCTCCTGTGTAGATGTCTGTAAGAATTGGAGAAACTTCACATTTGCACTTCTAGAAATGTTTTCTGTTAAGTAGTTGTCCTTTTCTGCATTAAAGTGCAGGAAAAATATTTCTATCATAAACTCCCACCATGTAAAAATTATTTCCATACATTTTCTCTTCCTCTTCACCATATTGTACTTGGACCAGTTTGGTTTATCCAAGGTGTTACAAAGTTAGACATTTTTTCTGCAGCACCTCAGGAAATTCTACAAGATACTGTGAATTCTAGTTTAGTGCTTTTTTATCATGAATAATTTTGCAATTACGCAGCTACTCAAAGACCTCCTACACTCATTTTACAGTCATCAGTTCGGAATGGCTTTCACTCTCTTGGTCTGGGATTCATTCCAAGGGAAGTCCCATAGGTGGGACACCAATGGATTGGACTAAATCTATTCTCTGCATTTCATATTATAGCTTTGTGTGAACATTAGTTGAAAGTTCATATAAAGAGTAACAACCTGTCCTTTCATTTTCCCCCCTTATCCCCTGAGGACTGCCACTTATTCCTAACAGTTTCAGGAATTCGCTGTGTTATCAGTGCTAAGGGGAAACTAAAGCCCCTGAATGCGAATGGCAGAACAACTCTCTTGATTTCAAAGACATAAAGTGAAAATCGTCACAAAATTAAGAGTGGTTGGGCTCCAGATATGATGAAAACAGAGAAATCAGCCAGAAAACACTCAGGTATGTAATATAGAGGGGCCACACACACACTGAAGTGTAGCTTTTTTAAAACTACATCTGGAACCATGAGATTTCAAACACCAGCAGCAGTGCCATAATGCAGAAAAATGGAGTAAAAGCCAGCACTGGACTCCTTTCACTGTTGTCTTCATGCCCAGTGGTGAGTGATACTGTGCAGAAAACTTGCAGTTCTGCTGTCTGAAGATTCAGGAGGAGGACGTGGTGACAGACATGCGAGGGAGAGGACCAAGGCAAAGAAGGACAATATCCATAAAATTATAACAACTTCTCCTTTGTCTGTTCTGAAAAAACCTTGCTTAAAAAAACAAAAAAAAAAAACAAAAAAATACCCTTATCTCTGATATTCAAAATGACTAAGGAAAAAATACCACTTGATAATTACCTTCTGTCTAAACTTCAGGAAAGTTGAGTTCCACGATCTCTTTTTCTTTGATTAAAATGAATGTTTGTTACCAGCATTACTATTTACTACCCCATGATCAAAAACAAATAACCCACTTTGTTTGTTTCTTACTGCAAATGAATTAAATTAGACGCCATTAGGAGCACTAGCTGTTTATATCCTTGTTTCAGCAGTGGTAGTATTTGAAGTTTCCTGCGGTAAGTTCATTACTCGTATTTTGTCCAGAATTAGTGAAGCGTGCTGAAAATTGCTAATGACAGATGTTTCTCCACTCTGTCACACTTCTTGTATCATTTGATTTGGAAAGCAACATACGGTGTTCTGCTCTATCAGTATGTCACAGACTGTCTGTAAACAGCTGGTCATAACTCAGTTCAGTGAAAACCATTACTTTCCAATGAAGTGCTGGACACCCTCCAAATTGCATTTTGGCATGGCCTGAGCTGCATAATGCACAAAGTTCTTCTGTTCTGAGGTTACCTAAGGAAGGATTTTTCTCCCCCTTCCACTTGTTTATTGTGCTTCAGGAAAAAAAATATATTTTCAAATGGTTAGATAAGGGATGAAAAGAACAGGAAATAAAAATGTTTTTTCTTCTCTCAGGAGCCCTTAAAAGCTGTGACTGGTGCTGTGCTAACAGAAAATAAAATGCAACCCTACCTCACCATTTCTGTTTGTGCCTCAGGTTGAATGGGGTGTATTATCAGGGTCAGGGCACACAAGATGATGACAGATTGAAATGTCTCCTATCAAATAGTTGTGGCATTCTAACATTGCTATGACTATGGGGCTATTCCACAGCTCCTAATCACAATGAATCTTATTAAAAACATCTCCCTGCGGTTTATGCATTGGTCAGATGCAAAGAAATCCATTTCACTTATGCATGTGAGAAGCACAAAATGCAGAGGGCAGATTTAATGCCACACACATGGGGATACAAGGGACAATCTGCTGTTTCTTTCTAACAAAACCACTGCCGTGGTTGTTTTAAGATGATATGATATGTTATTAGCACGTATTTCCCCAAATATATATCATACATTTCATGAATACCAGTATTCATTTCTGAGAGAGAGAGAGTCTGGCATACTTATGCTATTTATAGAGTATAAAGCATTTAGGGAGCATGTACTAATAACTGTGTTTAATTGACAATAATTACCACTTGTATTGTATTTACATGAAATCTTTACATAGACCTTCTTGGTTTAGAGCATGACAGTAGGAAAAGGCATCAAAGCCACCTGCAAACCCTGGAGACTTCTGCAATGCCTGTACATTACCAAGTGAAGAGCATCAGCATCTTACCAGCTACTGTAAAATGATGGTTTTGACACTTAAATTTAGGACAATAAAACAAACATTTGGAATCAAGAAACCTGAAACTCAAAGATCCCATGGGAAAGGGTAGACATGGGTGTCAAGACATCCAACAATTCCTGCAGCCTATACCAAGGTTAACATAAAAAAAAAGATTGGGGAAGAAAAACCATTATCAGTAAATTCAGATTTTCTAACATTTGATAAGATAACATTCTGTCCTATCATAAGATGCTATCAAAAGTTATCCTTGAAGAGGAATCCATTTAGAAAAAAAAGAGCTCTCATGTGAGAAATAAATTTCCCAGAATACTAACACTGAGTAAAAAAAATGACATCTTGATATCTCTTTTATTGCTGAAATGTATCAATCTACAGGAAGAACAAGGCCATTATATTAGGTTTGGGTTTTTTCTTTACATGTTGAACACAGATGAACAGATGGGCTTGAGCAAGATATAGTCTTACCAAAAATGTTCAGCTGAGTTTTGGTTGAAGAGGATGCAACTTCTCTTTTGGTGTAGGACTTTTACTGGGCTCAAAGTATAAGCCCGCTTTGAGGCTCTGGAGGACTCTAGGGTGAGTAAAAAGAAAATCACAAAAGTCTCTACCTATTTTTATACCTGTAATATGTTATTTCTGCAAAGAAATAATGCAAAATATTTCAAAAGCCAGTACAAACTAAGGACCCTGCCCTCAAGAATTTGTTATCTCAACAGAATAGGTAGCATAAGAAGAAAAAGCTCGTACAGCAGCTCCACAAAAAACCAGAGCAGCTCAGTTTTGCCATGTGCTACCAGAGCAGCTCAGTTTTGCCATGTGCTAACACATTGACTAATGCATAAGCTACCAGCATCTGTTGATTTAAAGAAAAGTTTTCTAATTATTATTAAATTTAACTCAGTAAATAGACAGGGAAATTTAAATTATCAAAAACTTTAAAAAATAAATTAGCTTTCCCTTGTCAATAAGTGGGTACCTGTTGTTCATCATTATACAGGCTGCCTAAAATAGGATTATTCACTCCTACAGTTTTTACCTTTTCAGAAAATGTCAGAAGTTTTTCATTTGTTTTGGTATCCCATCCCACACAATAGGTCAGACATATCCTTTAACTTATGTTATAGCTTATAACTTATGTTGTATAATAAAATCTAATTAAGCAAGTATACTTTCTTTTACAGCTATTTTCCTGTTAATTTTGTGACTGTGCCCTCTGGCCCAAGCAAACTGCTGTAACATTTGTAATCCAAAACCATTGTATTTTCTGTTCATCTCTTCCATCAAAAATAATTAGTCATATAGTTTTGTGAAGTTTCACCAAAACTGGGGTTTGGGCAGAAAATATAATTATTGTTTTGGAACTGCAGTGAGTTTGTTTCAGCATAAAAGTTCAGTTGTACCAATAAAAAAATGCTCAACATTCACAAAATATTAGAGAAGCAGATGCCACAAATTCTGTCTTATGCTCATCCCCCAGTGCACACCAGTCAGCAGCACAAATAACAACCAGTCATGGCAGACTTCTGTGGAAAGCAAATCAAAACCACGCAAGAGCACCCAACTGAAGCTCTCTTACTGCTTTACCAAACCATCTCCTGGTCTGTCCACTTAACTCCTTGGTTTTCTGGTATTGTCCCACTTGTTCAACCCTCCAGGACCAACCATGTTCTCTGAGGGTACTGAAGAGATATCATTTAATGGCAGTAAATGCAAAAGAACCTGGTGATTGAGCTGTCAAACCATTGCCTGAGATCTCATCAGCTCTCTCTTCCATGCTACCTCCAAGCTTGACTAAAATAACCTCCAATGCTACAGTATCACTGAGTCTCCATGAGTTTTGATCTAACTAGGCTGAACACATTTAGGTAGCCAGTACTATACATTACTGGGCTGAGTTTCAAGTTCTTTGTTCACCATATGGAGGCAATCATAACAAGACACAAAAGCATGCAGAGTAAGGGGGGGCTGTCTCATATCTCCAATAAAATTTTGCCAAAGTGTGTCAATCTCAGCACAAGTTGCAAAGACACATAAAAAGGAAACATATTCATGAGTGCACCACAACAAGGCAAAGCTCGGATGATGTTGATACCAAAACAGAGGTCTTTGTTGGGTCTGTTGATCAAAGCAAAATTCTATAACAGATTGGCTTTGTGAAAATGGAAATAACCAGTCAAAGTAAATTTCAAAATAGATACTGGAGCTAAATACATTATCATCATTCTAAGCACATGCAAAATTAAGATTGACCTCCCAGTACTGCAAGCAAAACCTAAGTTTTCCTCATAAAGCAATCACAAAAAGTAGACGGGGCATAGAAAGTACAAACTCATACTGGCACAAGATATCTGTTGAAAGATATAAGATGAAGAGAAGTGGTATAACTGTCTACAAATCAGTGTTCAAAAGCTATTCTTAAAGAATATGATGAGGCAGTTAGCAATCTGCGAGGCTCTAAGAATATAATATATCACAGTTGCAGAGATTTCAGTGTGCCATGAAAACGCTTGCTCTGTTAGTACTAGGAGATGGAGTCTGAACTTGAGTGAATGATAAAGTGAGAAGTTACTGGGCACATTCACACATCAATTGGCTGGAGTAGCAGTTATGTTGCCATAACAAACCTAACAGTTAAAGATTGTCAAAATCTATAAGATTCCAACATGATTATCAAATATTATCATTAGCCAATAATGACAGCTGATACAGAGTAGACCCTGACACTCAAAAATATTGTGATTTCCAAATCCAAGCCATAAGTAGTTCACACTGAGGAAAAGTCACCAAACTGAGCAACTTCCCATGTCCCCCTAGTATCTGCTTACACAGAAGACTTATTTTCAGACTTGCACCAGCCTTGAAGGTCGCATTCTTACAGAGGTGGATTAAGTCCTAACACTTGTTGTCTGAAGTCTTAATTTCTTGATTTTCATCTGTGTTGTAAACCAGAATACCTTATACAAATAATTTCTTCAAAAATGTCCCTTTCTCCAAAAATGCAGAAGCTTACATTTTTAACAATTAAATAAGGAGATTCTTGAAATGTTTTAATACAGAAAAGAAGGTAATTTTGCATTTGTTGTGTCTTTCAAAGTTTTGAATGTCCAAAGCAGTCCATTGATCCAATGTTGTGATTCAAACCAACTTTTTGAATGCTGGACTTTTGCCATTCAGCACTGTAATATGTACCAAACTGGGGGGAAAAAAAATCTAAGAAAGAATACTGATGCAAAAGAAAAAGTCCAAGAACAACACAAAAAATGTCATATGTATATTAGCTCATATTTATGGAGCATATCTAACTATGAAACTTGAAGAAGATTTTGACCTAACCTTGCATTTATACTAGGAGAACAAACTGCATGTGACAGATTTTACTCATATTATTTACTGCTCTAGGGGAAAACTCAGGTACTGTGGCTCTGTGTGTGGTAAAGAACCTGAACACACTATGGCAGCTTTGAAAGACATTTGTATTACTTTTACCATTTTCCATAAGCACAGACTTTTATGCAGTAGAAGGTCCAGCATATCCTAATTACCTTGTAAATGTGGGCATTGTCAAAAGAAAACCCAAAAAATGAACATTACACAGCAGGATCTGATTGTTTCACTACCATAGAGATGTGTGTATCTTTCTTGCACTCCCCCTTTGATTTTTACATGGTCCATTTTGAGGAGGTCAGATGCATGAAATTCTCAGGTAGTGTTTTCTTCTGTCACTATGGCATTATCTGAAACATGCAACAATTTTCTTGGTATGAAGAACTAGTGAATTTTCCCATAAATTATTTGTACATTTTATTTGAAAGCTGTCAAGTGGTACTTGGCTCAAGAAAGGAACAGCAACTCATTTGAAAGCAACTCCTACTCAGAACATCAGGTTTTATCCTTTTATACCCTACAATTTTAAAGAGCAATGAAACAAAAATCAATATAACTTATGGAGGAAAATATGATGAAAAAAATCTGTTCTCAAATTTTTCTTTTTGCCCAAAAACAGAACGAGTTCTGTCATTCCTCCTTGCACTACAGAGTACTGTTTCAAGGACGATTGCATTAGGCTGTTTTGTTCCCTCCTTAATTACTGTTGCATATAGTTATAAATAGCAGACAGAAGGTGAGCGGAAAATGACAAAACAAGTTTATTCTGAAGTCTAACATAAAACACTACAGGCTAAATATGTACAGGGAATTACACAAACAAGTGTTGAACTATATACACATGTTATAACAGAAGGAAAGACATTTCATACATGCAAGGAAAATCTTCCCAAAATAACTTCAGTGAAAATGCCTACTTATCCTTAACTAAACTAGTGATCTAAGAGGCCAGAGAAAGCAGTAACTTTCTCTGGAGACTAACATCTCCCTGAAGGTAGTCTTTTGGTGGCTTCCCAGGCTTTAGAGGGTTTTCTGCAAGCTTTTCTTCTAATCTACCCCCACCCCCCGCCAAGTCCTTTTGACATCTCTACGGTACCCAGGCATCTGCACCAAGGTAAGGCTGTCTCATCTCTAGATATGCAAGCATCATAGATGAGTTTGCCAAGCTGTGCTGGATCCTTCCTCAGAGCAACCAGTTGTACCAGCTGGTCTCTTCAGGCACCTTCCAAGCCCATATTTCAATTATTGTCTTGTCCCTTGTAGAAGATTGTCATTTCAACTCAGTGACTCACAGCAATCAACCAACCTCTTAGGCTGGATTCCTGGTAGAAAATAAATGTTACAAGACTTGAACTATCAGATACAATGATGCATTGAATCTGCCATCCTCAGTTTCCATAGAGATGCCATACGGATGCCTCCTCAGGTCTGTCGGTCCCCAGCTAGAGCAACACTCACATTGCAGAAAGAAAACTCTATTAAATCTGTGCCTTGTCTACACAAACAAAGCAAAGTCACTAGGATCATTTAATCTTTGCTTTCTTTTGTTCAAGAGTGGAAGATCTTCCCAAAATTTGGCAACAGTACAAAATACTTTAGGAAAAATAGTCATAAACTAGCACTACAAAGGTGCAGCACTCAAAAACTATCCAGAAAATCCACTGATTAATTTGACATGAACTATTAAGCTTGGAAAAGGCACAAAATAAAATTACAGAAAATTTCTTGACTAGGAATCAACTAGTTAGACAGCCATTGCAACGAAATAAGTGAACTCATTTCCTACAGTCTAATCCTCTTTCCAGATGTGATTCTGCTAGGTGATTATAAAAGGACCAAAGTCTGGATTAGATAAATTTGATACCTTACCTGAAAAAGTTTTCAGAAAACAGACTTCAAAAGAGTTTCAGAAAATGGAGCAAAGAAAGTCAGGAAGATACTATTTGCAGGAAAAATTGTTTTCTAGCTCCATTAGATTTGGTGCTAGAGCTAATTTATGTGTTAAAGTATGCGAATTTTTCTCTCAAAAAAAAGTGCCTGCAGGCTTAATGGAACTATGTTTATATCTATAAATATGGATCATCTAAAATCCCAAATTTGTACACTTACTAATATCCTGCACTTTTGTAATAACCTATACTCAGATGTGAGTGATGCAGAGAAGCCTCTTATGTCAGATTTAAATGCATCACTTTTCATATCTGTTAAATATCTCTTTGGCTAGTATGAAGAAAAGCAAATGTGAATGTCTGGTTCACCTTCTCTAAACCATTCATGACTCATAGATATGTAATATTTTTGCTTCCATTCACTTTCTCAGGATAAAACCAAGCATCCATTCCCTTGTCAGAGAGAAACTTGACCTACAATTAGTAATTTTCTTCATTTATTCCAAGACCTTGCATTTATCTCTTAGATCTTTTTTATAATAAGATTTATCCACTACCTTTGTGGTAAGGTGCATCAAGTAGTATATATTTCTGCGTGGGTCTTGAATGTTTCCCTTTCTTTTCTCTTACAATTACTATTATGTGCCACCATTTTCCTTTGCTATAATAATATATCAATATCATACCTTACAGAGAAATTTTCATTCATCTTTTACAACTTGTGCCTGGATATGCCAATTAAAATTCTTATCATTCTTTGTGGCATATGTAACTTCACATTTACCAACACAGCTTAAAACTGGTATTTTTTCGTAATTCTTCTCAGATTGGTCTATACTTGATTATTCATCTGTATTTGATTATCTAAATATCATCATCCTACTTACTCTCCAAATCTTGCCACAGGACTCAGATTAGATCTGACCTAGGCATAGGATGAAGCCCAAGGAAAAAAAGTGATCCCTATAATAAAAGACTGCATATTAATGCCTGCCCTTGGAGGTCCCACAGCTTGCCAGACAGCTTTAGTTCTGACATTCAAATTTCTACTTTGCTGTGCTAATAAAATTCTTTTAACCCAGGGGTTTTTTTCTGGAATACTTCCAACCAACTCCCCCAAAATATCTGAAGCAAATGCCACAATGTGCTTTCCGAAATGGATCCTAGGAAGGGCTGCAGTCCAGTGTACAGACCTTCATCTCACCAGCGAGTGATAGACACGAGAGCAACAAAATTGTCTCTCGGGTGCACAAGCACAGGGATGACACTCTAACAGGGGACCAGATCCTTCCCTCACTACTGCCACAGATTCTTGCCTTTAGCACAGACGTGGTGACACTCAGGAACCTCACTCCAAGCACGGTAAGGGAACTGTAACTAACTTCCTCTTTGAATTTCTATTTTTTCAATTATGTTGATTCACCATTTGGCAAATTAGTTGCAAAAAATAATGCTCAAAAGCAGCTTTTACAAAATATTTGGAAATTATTTCCTGAATAATATAGTATTCAGGGTGAAATCATTTATAGTGCTTAATGTTCATATTTTGTCTTTTTCTTATTTATGAAACACTATGTTAACCATCTTTCCTATTTCCTAGATTGTGTCTTTACTCGCATTTGTGCTTTTGGGTGTATATCAAAATTCAGTTAACAATGCAGAAAATTAATATTGCAGGTTTTAAATAGTTAAAGAAAATTATTTTAAATATGCAGTATAAAAATAACAATACTGACTTGCATTATTAAGTGACCAATTTTTTATAAAAAGGGTTGGTGATCTGCAGTTAGAAATGCTTCAAGACAAGAGAACTTACTGTTCTTAGACCCTTAAACTAATTTTTAAATCCTATAAAAAAGGAGTAAAATATAACATTTCCCAGAATTACTTTTGTATATTTTCCTCTTCTAAATAGGTTTTCTAGTTTCCATTCAGGTTTTTAAGAATTTCAAAAAATCTGGCTATATTGAAGTCAAACCAGTACAATCGCCAAAAAATGGTACAGCTCTCCAAAGCAGGCACTTTTTTCCAATTTCATCAGACACAGAACTAATGATTTCTCCTGGTTTAGTAATCTGATTTACTTTAGAGATGTGCTATTTAAATTCTATTCATTGTAAATTATTTGAACAGATTATTGGAAGTCATGTCTAAACATATGCTCTCATAGTTTCAAGTCTAAGTTTTAATATGTTTACATTTGCAAGGAGAGATGTATGCAAAGGCAGTCAAATTGCAGTAAAACACATATCTTAAATAAATTATTAATTTATTCTGCTCCACAGTCAGCAGTTATGACACAGACTTGCAATCAGTAGTGCATGCACAGTGATGTATGGAAAGACCTCCACCAAGACACATTTAGTAGGATGGCCTCAGTTGTATATCAACTTCCCTGATGAAAATCTAGACACTAAAAATATTTTAGCTAACATACTTAGCTTAAGAGCATATCTAGTTTACATATCAGCTCAGTTAGCTCTGTAGAAGATAAGCTGTTTATCCAGGTTTTGTTTTAAGATCAAAGATTGACTGAAAACAAAGCCATCTTGCCAGTTTTCTAAGAGGTCCTCAAAATTATTTTCTGAGAAATAGCTGCTAATACTGCTAGCACATAAGTATAAGGATTTTATGATGTTTCCAATTCAGGAAAGGTAGTTACTTTTTCCAAAACTTGAGCATAATATGGACTTCTTATTTAGAACTTTATTTTTGATGTACAAAAGCCCTCAGAAATCAAACACAAAGACCAAAAAAGAAACTAGGACAGTAACACTGAAAGAATATAATTCATTTTAATAGTAGGCGATTTGTCCTCATTTATTCTCTCCCAAGCCCACAATATTAAGAAGAAACAACAGAAATCAATTGTGTCCTATAAAAGGCAATTAAAAGGACAAGTAGGAAGGTGTGGCTTCCATTGGAATGAAAAAACGATTTATTATTTGCAGTGAAGTTGACCACATTATGGAAGTGCTATATAGAGTGCCCAGAAATAAATATTCAGATTTAGGAAAAAAAAAAAAAGTTAGGGAAATTTGCTCCATGTTGCTCAGTACAAGACATTCCACAGTTCAGTACAGATGACTTAGCACATAAAACCATGGCCAAAGGTTGAGACAAGTTGAGACACAAACCCTTTGTTTGCTACAACTGCAAGCACCTTGAGTATGTCACCTCTTGGGCCAAGCATGCTAAAAGCAAATCACAACCACTGTCTCATGAGGCTTCTTAGGAGCTGTTGAAAATAGAAATTTCAGCCACTAACAAAAATACCATGGCAAAGTGACCTTGGAGACAACAAACAACATGACTGCAAAAACCAAGATTTTAGTTCTGCTTCTTCTAAAATGTGGCTCTTCAGCCGCTGCAGAGCTGGCCTTGGTGTCATGAAGCTGTATTGACCTGGTGCCTACAGTGACAGCACAGGAAGTGTGAGTGATTCTGTGGCCCAAAATTTGTCTGATGCAAAATGGGAGGGAAGAGAGAAGCAAATCAATGTACCTTTTCCCCCTTCAAGAATCACAAAGGGCTGAATTTGAAATAGAAGTGTAGCTCTATCCAATGGTCTGATAACATATCTGTTATAGCAAGTAGCAGTCAATGTCTGGCAAATAATTGTCCTATCAGCCCACCCATTATGGAAGTGAATGCTCAGCTCATACAACCAAATTCCATTTCTGTTTGAGCATGTAGGAAAATCAAGCTGATTTGAACAGTTTCATTCCCTGTGTGACATCAAAGGTAAGAAGACCTCACCTGTACTCATTACCACAGTACATTTCTGCTTAACCAAGAACCATGTGGTGCTAATCTTACCCCTGTAAAATAAAGCACATTTTTCCCCAAGGATGCTGCGCTTCACCACCCGGAGGACACATCCCACGCGTTCCTGCAGGAGCCCCTGGAGCCCGGACCATATAACATCAAGCAAACCAATGTGGGGATGGGATGCTTAGGGCTGGGTGCCTGCTCTGGCAGACCAAAACTGGCCCTTCAGAAGTCTGCTCTGCCTGGATATTGCCTACTTGTGTCTTTGGCAGGGATTAAGGGGCTGGGTACAGAACTGCACCGATGTAACCAAGGTGTTCCCACTGATGCATCTTCTCAGGCCAGGCATTCAGGTAGTTAAAACCAGCCTGACATGTTTGCTGAGGCAAAACAGATGTATTGTAAAGCCCTGTGGTGTCATTATCCAAAAATAATGGTGTCACTTCAGAGACAGAGTTGACATGGAGAGGAAAGCTTTGTGGTCACTGAAAAGAGAGATACTGCCAGAATGCTGAGTAATATTAAGCAGGATAGAAAACAAGAGCTTAACTTTTGATACCCTGAAAGCAAATGAGTATAGTTTTGGGTGCCCAATGGAAATGTTTTCTCATGCCTTCCATTGGACATATGGCCCAGAGAGACGCTGTGCTCCCACGTTGCACGTGGAGTGAAAGATAGCCCTGGATGTTCAGTGACACTTTGCACCCAGCTCACTCTAGTTCACATGCTGGAGTCCTGGCAAGCTGAGAAAAAGCTTGAGAGAAAGCTGTGATCCTAGAATAACAAAAGCAGCATCTTCTAGGACACCTATATACAGTGGAAAAGAGATTGGCACAGATACCCTCACCCTGTAAAACCCCAACAAATAAGCCTGTATGACACAGTGGAGCTAAGCAATTGCATCAGCCTATGTCCAAGAGAAATTTACTCATATTTGTGCAGCTCTGTGCCCAGACCATGAAGCTCTGCATCCCAGTATGACCAGATGGCTGAGAGTAGTCTGCAACCACCAAAGCCTTTACACACACTTGTTTTAATCATGCTGATGAGATAAGTTCTCCTCAGATTTTAAAGAGCTTCAAATTTGTCTATATTTCCTGTATCTGCCACTTATCTTTTCACAAGACTATTCCCCCATGCCCTCCAAGGGCTAAATCCATTAAAATATGCAGATGGATTGAACTGATTCTCTGATATTTTATTTTCAAGGAGACTGCAGTCCCAGGTCACCCTGTAGCCATGGATATTCTAGGTTACTGGTGAGCACAGTTTTATGTGATAATGAAGATACCTCTGTTTGTCCAGAGACACTCTCAAATAATGAAAATCAACACAGACCCTCATTCAATAAAATAGAAATTGTCACCATTTTACTGTGCTTCCGCCAGAGCAACATATGGTAGCACAGCTGACAAATATAATCTTTTCCTTTTTTTTTTCCATTTCACATGCACATTTCATTTTGCAGAATACTAAGACTTTACATAAATTGCCTGTTAACCCTTTGTAGTCACAGCTTTTGCTGCTTGGGCTCCCTTGAGCTCTCGAATATATGAAAGATGGAGTTAAAATAAAGTCAACAGTCAGGGAACAGTTCATGCCTTCAACATGCAGCCTACTTGCACTTTTCACAAGGACAATCTGCTGTTTTTTACCTTCTCCCCTACCCAACCCTTCTTTTTAACCAGAAACAGTATACTCTGGCTATATGAAAGCTTATTGATATAATAAATTGATACTGAAATCACTTGCTGCTTCTTCAGGTGTTTTTCAATGCCGTAAGCCAAGTCACGGGTGCCCAGTGACTTTAAACTTTTACAGTGACTTTACAGTCACTGATGTGACTCATTTACACGGGTTGTAGGAATTTGATTGTATAAAACTGAGCAGTGTCCACTTTCTAGTACCAGTCCAAGATATTTTCTTTGTTAATCATTACATCCACACCAATATCAGCTTTTTCCTGTTCTGGGCAGATACACCCTGGTGCAAAAACCTTCTTGGTGCTTGGTGGCCTTTTCTGCAGTGGAATGCCAGGAAAAGGAGTTCTGCATCTAGAGAAATCTCATGGGCTTTTTTGACTCTTCCCCAGAGCCGATTCATTCATTTTACTCATGCCGAGTTTCAGCTCTTGTCCAGCCATCCAGGTAAACTATGAAAGCTCCACTCATACTTGTCGTGGTCACAATCAGGATTCACTTGAGTTTGACAGGGAGAGGGAGGTGTCTGCTTTTTTACAGGACTTTTTGGCACCCAGTAATAAGGCTCAGGGCTGCAGAGGGCGCTGGGGGAAGGTATTCACACTGTCTCACTGGAAGTAGTGACCTGGCTGTGTGAATTAGCCAAAGCTAATTTACTTCTTCTCTGACTCACACCACTGAGGATCCTTTCCCTCTCTGATGAACGTACGGGGAAACCAGAGAAACCAGCCCCTAATTTCGGTGATGTAAAAGGACCCTAAAGCTGAGCTGAATGAATGCTATCTAACAAGGATGGCTCCATTCAGAAAAGGCAATTGTGTATGGGAGGAGACTTAGAAGACTGAAATGGGCTAGAGTGACTGTAAAGCAGAAAACATCACTGTAAGGTGAAGCTGCTTGCTCCAAGGAGGATTACTTAAAAAGAATAAAACTCCTCATTTCTTTGGCTGAAGTCAGATTAACCCTGATTGCCATTGGTTTTCTTGGTGTATCCTTGCATAGATACAAAAAGTAATATCTTGACACAGATAAGGCATAAATCATAGCTCTGACCACTTCTTAAACACATTTGCGTTTAATTTGTGAGCAGAAAAGAAAAACCTGCTTTTCACAAATGTCGTTTGCTTCCTGACAGTTTGCAAAAGCACACTCCAACAAACAGTTGCTTTTAAGCACTGAGAGCACCTGCACAAGCTAAAAGGGAAGAGTGGGGGTTGAATAACAAAGTTCTGACATGCATGCTAAGTATTCCACAATTAAAGGCTGACACCACACGCTACAACAGGGCTGCTAATATGAAGTGCAACAAAGAAATGTGAAGGAAAATCTATTTAGGCTAAAATCAAGACTCAAATATGACTTAACCACTTGCTCAGATTAAGTGAGTTTTATGTGCTTTCCTCCATTCAAGTATTAGCCAGCAGCAACATCATCATGTCAAGCTGGATGAGGACTTTTGGGATGACTCGGTGGGTATGATCTTATAAAGTGCTAATGCTTTGGGATACCTGAAAACCTGAGTTCTCTGGTCATTACCTGGATTTTCCCCTGACTGGAGCTAAGTTTTTCCTAGAGTAGGAAGGTCTCTGTCACAAAAAAGCACCGCCTCATTAATGGCAATCAACATCAAAATATTAGACACTATCAGAAGGGACCCATTTTAAGGGGAAAAATATTGTTGCTGAAGCCTCTGATTTTCACTTGAATAAGTGTTTTTGAACTTGCCATTTTGTTAGCTAACATATCCTGAGCATTTGCTTACTTTTTACGCTGTTCATTTCACAGACTGATACTTTCATATTATATCTAAACGAATTATCATATCTCATCTCCATGAAAAACTGTATCATATTTTATTACATACTGTAAGCAAAACCTTTGGGGGAATAGGCACATTATGTCTTTTTCAAATCACTGCATTTTTCCAGATGTATGGTATGTTAGAAAACTGACACAAAAGATGTGAATTGAGTTAACAAGCCCTGCTATATTTCCACCAAAACGGGCTGTTCGTTCATTTGAATAACTTCGACCATTTTTCTGTTTATTGTCTTTCAAGGAAAAAAAAAAGAAAGAAAGAAAAGAAAAGCATGAACCCAAAAAACCCACAAAGAAAAAAAAAAAGCCACAGCCAATCATTATGATGACCACAAGTCTACTCAGGCACCTTGACAGCTGAATCACCATCTCACATGAAGAGATTTAGCCTTGGGCATCTGGCTGAGCTGACACACATTAGTTGGTCCTTTTTACACATTAAATGTCTTTACAGTTTTCATATTTCTTCTGTTTTTACACTCTCCAGCTCTGCATTGTTGTAGAAAGAGAAGCTAAAATACACACTGCACAATGAACATCATTAAAACCTTCCAATTCTTTGCCGTCTTTAAAAAAAACTAGACACAAGGGGGGGTTGCTTAAATTTTAAAAATAACGAAAGGTGTATGTACCATATATTTAAGCAAGAACAGAATGAAAATAGCAAACTGATAAAAGCCTAGAATAATACAATTCACCAGAGAGTTTCCATTTCAGTCACATTGCAGGAAAGAAAATTGAGAGAAAAGCTAAAAGGACATTATGTTTTTCCCCCTCCTGTACTTTGCAGTCCCAGGCTTTTGTTGTCTGGTGCTCTAGAATAACTTTTTTTTCTAATGAGACGGAAAAAAAACCCTTTGGGACACAGAAAGATTCACACATGGGCCTGATTCAGCAACCTGACTCACTTCACATGGGAATAGTCCCAACTGGTTTCATCTTCTAGTTATGACTTCAGTGATAGCCACTTTAGCTAGTTTACTCATGCAAACAAACATTATTCCAAGTGAGCAGAGACTGTAGACTGGAAACATCCCCCTCTGAGATATGGCCAAAAAGACCAGAAAATGGAGGGAGGCTGATATGTGAGCATTGAAAGGTATTTTTTGAGGCAAAGCTCAAGGGAATTTTTCAATGTAGTCAGAAATCTATTTAGCAGTCTTTTTGCTTTTTAAAATCTTTGGAAGGAAAAAGTCCAACTTTTCTTAGATTCTACCTCCTTGCCAAGATTTGTATATCAGAAATAAGAAAGAAAACAGAGAGTACAGAAGTAAATTAAAACCCTAATGCATCAGATTGGCCGGCCACATTTCCTGAGTGTAATCATTCAGGTTTTTCTGACCTTTGGAAAGCTTTCACACTAATAACTTACAACAAATCTTTCCTTTTCCTTCAGTGCCATGTTTTTTCTATCTATAGCTGTGTCTTTTGCAGTCAAAGCTGGAGACTGCAAGCTGCAAAACGCATAGTGGTTTTGATTAACTGAATTAATTAACAAATATAGATACCAGGAATGAGGCTGGCAAATTTGTTTACCTGTGTTTATTATTTTAGGCAGAAGGCAAACTACACTCTATTTCTTGAAAGTTAATATATCACATCCAGCTGATTTGGCATGGTTTCATCTTGGACTCTCTTTAATACTGGGAATGTGTGAGTGAGGCAGTGTACATGGGCTTATTACTTTTACTCCCACACATGGATGTGTCTCACAGGAGCAGGAAGCAGAAGGCCAATTTAGACATTTTATACCTTTTCTGATTTTTAGTATTTCAATCAAACTTTTTCAGTTGATATCTCTATTTTGTGTGAAAGATATGAATAACATAAAAGCAAATGACAAATTTGCAGAATTGAGGTTCAGCCTGTTCCAATTTTAACTGTTCTTCTTAGATAAATGGAAAATACTTCCCTAATACAGATTTTCTCAAAACCATCAGTATATTTTTCTTCACAACATGGTCACGAAATTACAAGAAAATCAATCCAGGGCAGGAATAAACTGTCTTATTTTTCTAGTGAATTCTACTGCTATTTTCCAACTTGGCATGATTGCCAGAGAGAACTTAAGAAAAACAAATATATATATATATATATACACACACACATATATTTATTTATTTATTTATTTATTTACATGTAGTTAAAATAACCCATACAGACAGCAGGGGAGTATTTTCAGGCACCACTGGAATCTTATTTAAATATTTAAAATTAGAAGGCCCAAATTATCAGCCAAATGCAACTACAGGAAATATGTGAGTCTATATGAACAGCTGTTATTGTATGTTTGTAATACCTTTCATCTGTTTCATGTATATCCAGGTTGTTCTTCCCCCAGTTTAAAACCTCTGCAATACTAAAAAGTCAGTCAATGCCCACTGGAAGCTGTGCAAGCACAGCCGCTGCCTCCTTCCTGCTTCAGCCTCAGCAGGAGCAGCTTCCCCAGCCGGCACTGCAGGGACCACCACCAAGGGTAATTGAATTTCCGTGCCTATTCAGCCCCGGGTCTGCGCGCTGACGCTGCCAGGCTCCAGCTCCGGTTTGTCTCCACAGAACACTCACCGCTGCGGCACTGAGGGCTGCTGCCGAGGGACAGCCGGGTCGTCCTCCTGCCAGGAACATGTCGAGGAATAAGGAGCTTAACCAAGATAAGCACGCATTGGAGAAGGGCTCTTTGGTAGATATTGTAAGAATGATCTGGCTACTATTGACTTCAGCTCAGTGTAAGTCTAGAGGATACATCTGAGGGACCACAAATTTATTTTTGGTTTCTGTGAACGTTTTATTCCCTTCTGTGTTGCTTGTCCCTGTGCACACACACCCCATTAGATTTTCTTTTCTATTTTCATAAACCTGCCAAAAGATAATCCAAAATTTAAAAGAGCACTGTCATTAGGACAATCGAGTGATCACACTTGACAATGATGTTTGAAGTTTAGCCCGTTAAATACATACTGTATCTGCTAAAGAAAAGAATTCAGTGCAGATAAAAAGGGACGTCTTTCTTCCCCCTTATCACCGTGGCTAAATATCCCCGTTTTGTAAAACAGTTGAGCTGTTAAGTTCTATGCTAAGGCACGTACACACTTTGGAAAGGTAATTTGAAAGCGAGTTGAGCCATGACAAATAGGGACAGCTGGCCTAATTGAATCATTTGATCTAAGACAGCTCAACTTGGTTATCCTCACTGCAGCCCACATTGATATTAGCGAGTGAATCATTAGCCATGAAATCATGTCGACTTTCCGATGCAGCGTTCTTGACATGACAGGGAACGCAGTCTGCCTTTCATTACAGCACCAATGAGTTCTTCAGTCTGTCATGAAGGGAGGAAAAAAAAAAAGAAAAAAGAAAAAAAAGTGCTTTGAAAACTTTTAGGCTTAGCAACGGAAAGTAATCTACTCCTTCGTTCATCATAGAGCAGCTCAAGGAGCAAAGACTCTTTCTGGTGGGTCTCAGGTTACCAGTCACCCTCAGCCTCAATCAGCCTCCTGTGGCAGGCACAGTCTACAGTGGGACAACAGGTCACCATTTAGTAGCTATTTCCTTATTTTCTGGGGCTTAATTCCTTTCCTTGTGCTTGTGTGGATGAGAGAGCCTGCAGTGCCCTATGTGTTTCTACAGGTTGTTTCTTGGAGGAATTACTTATGTCATAACTCTTTTCTAGATTAATTGGTAGCAGGCTAGAGCTGCATCTTTGCATTTGGACCACAAGTTTTGGTTATTCTGAATGCTAATCAGACTGCTCCTAATCTAACTCTCATCTCAGCTATCCTAACAAAAATAATCATCACAGTTATTTTCCAAATATCTCCAAGGTGTTTAGGAAGAGATATCACTCTTTAAAGTCCTTCCTTGATTCGAAAATTAATGGGCTCATCCAGCTGCCATTGAATGGACTGGAAATTTTCTACAGACACAGACAAAGTCAGATCCCAAGCTCTTGTAACAGGTGGACAAAATTAACTGATGGTTTAGGTCAGGTTATTGGTGGCAGAACCAGACAAACATGATTTGGGCAAAACTAGGAGCCTGATGAAACTTGTATAATGTCCAACTAAGGAAGAGCAACAGAAACAGATTTTTTTTTTGCAAGTCAGAGAGATGCCAGTACTGGATAGGGATGAGATTCAGACCTTGGAATAGAAAACTACCAGATCTTATTCAGCCAATAGTGGTCTAAATGGTATATCTGCAAACTATCAGGGAAAGTAAAGAAAAAAGGAATAAGCATGAGGGTAGGGGTATTTATAAATCAAAACTATACTATCCTAAAGACAAAGTGAAAAAATTGCAAGCCTGAAAAGATACCAAAAAGTCTGATAATGGCCTAAAAATCTTATTTCCTTTGTGGAAGTTGCTTAATAGAGGTTTTTCTTCCACTCAAAATATGAAACATAGGTGCAAAAGCTTCATTTAAGAATCTGTTTCCCTGTAACAAGTGGCTATCAGTTTGGTAAGTAGGGCTCTTTCCATCCCAAATGTGGAGTTACATTCTATGTCATGACGTCTGGGAGGTGATCATTATTTACCAGAAGGGGAAAACCTTGTCAGTCTGCCTTCTGGAGAGATGGAAATATAACAGTAGCAAATGGGTAGGAGCTAATCAACATAGAAATTAGATGTACGAAGGGGGACAGACCTTTTCTCAAAGAAATAAAATAGTGAGAATTTTTCAAGTCGTTGACACCAGTGTCCTTCTCAATTTTTGCATTAAAATAGCTTTGTCAGTGTGGTTACTTGGGTTCAGGGTAGGATTTCTGTTCAGTACAAATCCCTGAATGCTTAGGAAATTCATTTGACTGAGTTAGTGTCCTAACTGCTTGGTTGTAATGGGGTAGTAACCCTTAATTGAGCTGTTTTCTGTGAATAACTATATAAATCATAGAGAAGGCAGCTATTTGTCTATTCTGGTGATTAGACTAATCGCCTGGGAAGTGGGAAACCTGTGTTCAGGCCTCCCCTGTGCCTGATAAACCATGTTTACACTTCAAATACTGTTCATAGATCCCTGTGGTGTTTCAGAGTATGCAGGGGGACGGACATGTGGATTTGGGAAGTGTTCCTGGTGCTGGACCTGAATTCCTAAGTCCTGCATAGGGGCTGTGCTGCAGCCAGCCATTCCAGGCTGTGCTCAGGATGTCAAGCCTGCTTGGTCAAAGCAGAGATGCTCAAACTCATGTATCTATGTGCCATATGCCATTGCACGCATAAAAGCAAGATTAGCACTATGGAAAACCACCTCCACGATCTCCAAGTGCATCTTAAAAACCTTCAGAATTGAAGCTACCACATTTCCCATATGTAAACTATCCATTCCTCATGTTAGAAAGATTTATCCACTCTGTGGCATGTGCCTTAGCTGTGCAACAGCTTGAAGACTGCTGTATTTCCCCTCAGTCTTTCAAATGAAGATAGAGACATCCCTTATTTTCCCAACTACTTGGCAAAGATAGGGCTGAGGTAAGTTTGTAGATCTAATGTATGCATTTTAAAAATAGTTTGTTGTTGTGAGGTAGAAGAAAGATAACACATATCTGCTAAGTTTTGGCGGAGGATTACTTCTTCGCCCTTTTCAAGCCGGGTCTCTGGTGAGATATGCTTACTAGTTTCCTGCCATTGCTCACACTTTCAGGCAACTGATTAGCTGATGTGGCATATTTGTTAGGATGTTAGTTTGTCTGCAAGAAAGGCACAAAGATTATATGTAGGTCAGCCCAAATGTGTGTCAATGAAACTTTCATAGCATCATTGTCTCGCATTCAGTAGATGTCAACATGCCACAGAAAAGCTGGTCCTGAAAAGATTTTATTAGTTCTGAAGTTTTTCATTAGCAGCGTATACATGCGTGTCTGTAAAAGATGTCCGTTTCTCCTATTTCCTTGGGAGAGGAAAACATACATACTTCAGAAATTTCTGGAATGGTCTCAGATGCCTTCTTTAAACATCAGGAAAGTGACAGTCGCTCTCCTGAGCTCTCCCAAAACAACCTATGCACAAACATTTTATGTCTGCAAAGTAGATTTCCTGCCTTTCTAAAACACAGAACAAGACCATGTTTTCACTTTGGATGTTCAGATGGTGATAGCCCTTAAATCCATCCAAAATCCCACAACTATTTCCCTCGCTGAGCTGTGGTACAGTTTTTCAGTGCACACAGCAGGCTGCAAGGGAAAACACTTCTCTGCCAACCCTTTCAGACCAACTGCTGAAGGAACCAGAATTTGGGTCAGTGTATGGTGAATGAGATGTCTAGCCTGCATGGATCACATCACTATCAGCCACATAAAAGCTTTCATGAGTGCATGAACACACGTGTGCACCTCTGTAACACAGATGTATCTCCCTCCATTACCAACTCCAAGCATTCCAGTCCCAGTCATAAGACTGGCTAAAAATTAATTAATCTTAATTATGTCTAAATATATATTTGACTGTATTAAAGTAAAGAGCTGAAACTTCAAAAAAATAAAATTACTTAATTGCTATTGACCTTATTGTAGATGTTGCTGTTGGAGAGCACTTCCACCAATCCAGCTCAGCCAGCTAAGCTCCTGTTGATTTTTCACCAGTATAGAGGTAGAAAATTATAATTAGGGTACAATAAGCTATTCCCTTCATGCACACATTGCACAACTTTTCTTATACTTGCGAAGATTCCATTTGTTTTTTGTTTCCAGTGAAAAGCAACAGGCATTAGTTTCCTGTACCTTTCTGCCCTCCCTCTCTATCAACTTTCCGATTTTTAAAAGCTATTAAAGAATATTCTCAACAAATACGATTTTCACAATGTTTTCTCAAAAAATACATACAGCTTCACTTCTTTGATGCTAACAGTCAGCCATAAAACTCATTTATTTTTAGGGATTTTCTTTTAAAACCTTTCAAAATTGCAGATACAACACTGGCCCTGATTTCTTCATCTGTCCAATTTCTTCTAACCCAAAGATGCAAGGTTTATTTAGTACTTAAGAAAAGTGAATGCTCGCTGTCTTGGAAGAGTCTGATTAAGTAGCTTGTTTCAGCATGAACCACAGTAATGTAATGCTTTTATTCACTGATGAATTTGAGCAGTATAGCGTTAATCACTCTCACTACCGTATGTCACTTGAATAATCAACAAACCCCAATGATACATGTTCCCGGATCCTGTAGAGTGCCATTTATCACTGACACAGAGCCTGTTTATTCTTGACATGTCTTATTTGTGCAGAATAAGCAGAGAATTTACTGCATAAATAATGTTAGGTGGGTATCATTCAAACCAAAATACAAGAGCTTTGGATGTTCTCAGAACCAGATATGTCTGAAAGAGGTAGAAAAGGTGGGGAAATGGAACTTCAGCAGTAATCATAAGAATACGTTTAATTGATTGATGACTTTGAGGAATGAGCTGGCGAACTCTTTAGGGCGGTTCCTACAACTTGTGTAGGTCATCAGATATCCCGTGTTGACAGTCTCAAATAATGCGGTTCAGAAGAAAGTCTTTCACACAACCAGGCTCAGCTTTTACACCTTGTTGTGGGATTTTTTGTAATGTCATTTGCATGTCCTTGCCTGCCTGTATAAAGATGGTTTCATTCTTTGCACAGTTTTGAGATGGTCACAGGCCAGTAAAAGAGGCACCAGATGACAGGATGGGGACAAAGGTGACAGTGACGCTGCTCCCCACCTCTCGCACTGCCTGATACAGAGGGCTGAGCACACGGATGTACAGTCTCTGTGTCTGCAACCACTCCAACACAGATCGCAGCAGATGCAGGACGTCACACACTTTGTGTGTTTCTTAATCTCCTACAGGAGTTAGGTTCCAGTCTCCAAACTGGTAGAAGCAGTGAAAATCCAGCTCCAGGCTTCTATCTCCTAAGAATTTAAAATTACATTTCAAGGGGAAATGATGCAAGATATAATAGTATCTGTCTTCATATTGAAAAGCAGCAAGAGAGGATTATGCAACTTTGGCAAAGTGGCAAAAGTCAGGTAAATTTAGCCAGTTTTACTTGTGAATGTGAAATCATCCTATCTGGCAACAGGGAGTATATAACTATACTAAGGTGACCCATCAGGCACAAAACAGCAAAAGATGGAAAAATATTGAAACAACACGTTTGTATCTCCAAAACCTCTCTAAGCATCTGATTCAGGCATCGCCTTATATGAGCATAAATCAGGTATTTGGTAATCCCTCAGCATCTGAAACTCTCGCATTTCTTTATACCAAATATTTTCTGCCCTGAAAGCTGGTCCAAAATATCAAACTTCCCATGTCTGAATCATGCTGTAGGCGTAACAAGGTTACTTACAGTTAATGAAAAGGCAGAACTATGGAAACATGACCAGCCTGTGAAGGGGCAGCACTGTACTCCATAGTTTTACTGAAAAGTCCTTCAAATGGTCTTGAAGAAGTCTTTCTACAAGCTCTGCAGCCCAACCTGGGACAAAGTAGTTCATCCTGCCACAGATAAACAACTTTATTTAGAAATTTGAGGGCTATTAAACAAGGTGAATTTCCCTAGTGGATCAGTACAAATTTATTAATCCAGGTGTTGCTCTAATTGTGATTCATTGGGGATAGAAACTCTGTTCAATGGTCCTCAAACTTGAACTTCCATTTAGTGCTGTGCTGGAAACACAGCACTGGGAGCTGCAAGCTGCCTTAAAATCCTTCATATTTCCTTATATTTTGCCATTATTTGTACTTAATTGTTTTTAGCAATTCTGTAGCAATTTTTGCAGCAATTCTGTATTTATTTGCCTAGTTATAAAAAGGTTTTTCACAGTCAGGTTTGCTGCTCTGATGTCTTTTACCTGCAGTACTATACTTAGCATTTTTCAGCATAAAGCAGTAGTTAAAAGAAGGAAAATCAACACCCCATCACAAAGCAGGACTGGAACAGACCTCAGTTAGAGCAGACTTTACCATCACATACAAACGTAACACTAATCCTGCTGCACTTGAAAACCACTTTTTCTATTCCTTCCTTTGCAGTGGAAGACCGTTTTAAAAACCCATCCCTGCTCGAAGCATCTGGTCTGAGTTCCCACCTATGACATTCTTACCATGCCATTGACTCATTATAATCTATATCTTCACCCTTTTAACATTCTTTTTTCCCCCTGCACTTCTCTGCCATGCCAAAGAAGGTGGGCAAAGTGGTCACTTTCAAAAGCATCCTAAAATGCCACTTTACAGTGATGACCCTGCAGAACAAAGCCCACAGACACCGTAGAGTGGGACCAGACACCACAGAACACGATTACTCGTGTGATATTGCTTCATATCTGTGCAGTAACAAAGTGATTCAAAGTCTTATTTTCCACATATGCGGAAAATGTTCAAAGCAATTGTGTTCAAGGGAGAATTAGATGGATCTACCTTGCATATGCATATAGACATTTAAAATAAATTAAAAATAGAGGGGCACACAAGGTGTATGACAATCCTGCTCCTCTGGCTTCACTTGTAAAATGCTGCACATAGCTACAGCACTGTGGAAATGCCAAGCTCAGAAATGTCCAGTTGGACACAAGCATTCACCCAATCGGCTGCAGAAATCAGGCACTGATATGAACAGATATCAGTCGTGATAGTGGCCTTTCTATTGTCCACCATCCATTTAATCTCCAAGCATTGTGTATCTATGGGTTTAATTTTATTTGCTGAAATCATTACATGGGGAAATATCTGTATCTGGAATGTGTGTGAGGTAAACAGAGACAGAGATTTAGCACCAGTGTGTTAAAGATAAGGGACCATCACATCTTTCAACACCACCTCTCACTCTAATAGAATCTGTTCAGCATAGCTGTAACTTGCTGCTGTTGAGAATACACTTCCAGATGTAGATGTTTTGAGTCTCCAGTACAATTTTCCCTGGCTCAAATGGGAATTTTATTACAGCATTATACTTGTCACTCTCAATGATTCATCTGTGTTGCTCAAATGAGTTGTGTAGGAAATTTATTAAGAGTGCAGACATACCTACCTAAGTTCAGCTCTACAAACAAGGCAAGGAAAACTAGTGCTCTCTGGTGAAATAGCCACATGATACTATAAGGTAAAATCTCCCATATCAATGCACTTAACTCAGTGTGTAATAAGGGACTCCAGCTCTCTGTACTTTCAAGCAGGTTAGCACTTCCAGGTATTAGTTTCCTTCATGTTTGCTTTAAAATTGCTAAGGCATCATGAATACACCTTATAGTGAACTCTAATTCCTGGAAACTTTCCAAACATATCCCCTCTCGCCTTTTCAGTTTACTAGAGAAAAAAATGGCTGGTATGAATTATCAGATTGAGATTGGCAGACTTAAAAATTTATCATAAATCATATTTGATGGAGTTCATTTTGGTATCACCAAGAAAAGGAAACATCTTGCAATCGTTTATTTCCTCTAACAGCCAAGATCACAAATCATTAAGATTCTCTTGAATACAGTGGAGCTTCAAATGTTTTCAGAGGTCAAAGATTAATCCATTATATTATGGTGTGGTGGCTGTAGAATGACTGGGAGTGACCAAAGCATCCCGGCTAAGATGAGAAACACAAAACATTAATGAAAATTGCACATAGCCTCCCATAAATAAACACAGAGGTGGAGCCGAGCAGCAACTGCTAGCTCTGAACCATGTCCAGCTGTAGGGTGTTTGGCCTTCCACACCAGCCATGTGTGGTTGAAACAAGAAAGGGGAAGATTGGTAAAAAATTGTGGAGAAAGCTGCAAGGCGTAACAGGAGATTTTTGCCAACTTTCCCCTGGGCTGCATGAAAAGCAGCGTGGCCAGAAGATCAAGGGAGGTGATTCTGCCCCTCTACTCTGCTCGTGAGACCCTGCCTGGGGTACTGGTGTCCAGCTCTGGGGTCCCCAGAACAGGAAAGACATGGACATGTTCAAGTGGGGCCAGAGGAGGCTAAAGATGATCATAGGGTTGGAATACTTTTCTTATGAAGGCAGATTGAGAAAGCTGGGGTTGTTCAGCCTGGAGAAGAGAAGGGTCTGGGAAGACCTCAGGGCACCTGCCAGTACCTAAAGGGGGCTACATGAGAGCTGGAGAGAGACTTCTGACAAGGGCATAGAGTGATAGGACAAGGGGGAATGGTCTTAAACTGAAAGAGGTTTAGATTAGATACAAGGATGAAGTTCTTTACTGGGAGGGTGGAGAGGCACTGGAATAGGCTGCCCAGAGAAACTGTGGATCCTCCTTTTCTGTTCAAGGCCAGGCTGGATGGAGTTTTGAGTAACCTGGTCTAGTGGAAGGTGTCCTTTCTCATGGCAGGATGGTTGGAACTTCATGTCTCTTAATGACATCTTTAATGTCTCTTTCAACCCAAAGTGTCCTTAGATTTTGTGAAACCACTTGCCTAAAGCACATCTGTGATGATTGCTGCAGTCTCCACTCGTTCAGCCAGGTATCCCATTTGCCAGCAGATCAGTGGCCTCAGACTCCAGCTGATAACCACTTTTTCTGCTTCATCTCTCATAGTCATCCGAAAGCCAGGACAGGCCAGAGGGCTCTCTTACCTCCTTGAAGACTTTGGGGAATTAGCAAGATTTGTGAAACACAAAAATGCTGTTGAGTTCAGCCTGCAGCCTAAGCCTCACTGACTCCACCAGATTAAAACAATAAATATTTTTTTCTAAAAGTGGCTTGTGGTTTGATACATGGTTCCCCAAATTCTAGGAAGAGGAAGATGTTTTCAGAGGAGCTTACATATTCATATGTAAAATTAGAAAGCCAGAGAGCCTCAACAGCAGAAGAGATAAATAGGGAAAGGCTATGAAAACTGAAAGTAAAATGAGACATATGATTTATCTACAATGTAAAGTTGCTTTTTTAATTAATTTGATTTCATGTAAATCCCAAAAATCCTTACTGCAGATTTCTTTCAATTGGCAATTTTTGCTGTTTGTGTTTCTTTGTACCTGATAAGGAAATGAATAAGATTTTTATTGGAACTACATCTTAGTTATATCTTTTTGTGAAGTTCCAAAGGAGTTTTCTAAGCCTGAAACAGCCCACAAAGAGAGTCAGTCATGTGCTCATAGAATGCTGCAAGGAAGTCTAAATGAAATTTCTTTATACAATATTAGCTAGTAAAGAAATTTTCATTCAACTGCTTCCACTTTCCATCATGAAAAATCTCCCAAAATATCAGAGGTAAAAAATCTTACCCACTTACACCACTTTCTTAAAGTTCAATTATTAGAAATTAGGGGGGAAATTCCTACTTTTCCTTGTCATATTCCCTGTAATCTTCTAGATAATATATGAGTGAAGACATTCACTTTCATTTTGCACACCAGCCAGAAGCTGTAGCTGGACTCTAATCACATATTGCAGCAAAATTTCAGATATATTTTACTTTTATCAGTCACATATTTTGTTCCTTTAGAAAGTTACACTAGTTTACAAACACTTCAGAATCCACTTAAGGATTCATGCAAGACCAAGGATGGAAGGCAAAAACCTGCTTTGCCTTTGGCTTAAAGAAAAAAAAAAACAGAAGTGGAAGACATTATTCCTGTTTTGAACATTTTTCACCACAGCTAAGATGAAAACTTTGATGCCACTCTGAGTGCTATATTACTAATGATTTACCATAACACACAAATTTTTTGCTATGCTACTTGAAGCTAAAAACTTTTCATTTCCTAATCAAACTTACTATCACTGCAAAACCTAAACATCAACAGCTCTATTCAAATCTCAGCTAAATGAGGTTTAATATCCTAAAATTTGAGAGCTTCATTAAATATGAATTTAATGTGGGGGGGTTTCCAGATTAATTTCAGGTTAATTTGCGTATAGGTGTTTGTGTAGCTCAAGCAGTATCTTTCCTTTCTGTCATTTCCATCATCTGATGGACAGTGGAAAGAAGAAAATGTATAGTGAAGATGTACAGTGATAAAGTAAGTTGAGGAAGATTTAATTACGGACTGTTATTACACATTCTGCCCTGGCAAGCATGCAAAAGCTAAGAGAACAACATAAATTTGCTAATGACTAGAGTGATAGAAGATACTGGAACATCTTAGATAAATAAAGTGGGCAGTTTGAAATAGCAGAACAAGGTACATGACTATTAATGCTACTGCATTCTCTGCTGAAGTTTAAAAATGGTTTGACAACATAGGATGCTTTATGCACATCAAATGAATTGAATATTTCTACTAGCACAGTTAAAAATACATAAGAAATTTCAGAAAGTGGGTTTATGGGTGTCTGAGGGAAATCACCACAGATGGGTATGGGAATTCTGAACTGTTTTGAAAATTGCTAACACTTGCAAAATACGAGCTGTAAGAAAACAGAGAAATATTCTTGCAGCTCCCAGCATAATAATTTATTTATTAGGGACATGGCATTTGTGTTTGGAACTTTTTCGTATGTTTCCAATAGAGTATGTCTACAGGGAGGAGTTAGAATGAAGTTAGGGCTGAATATATGATATTGTACAATTCAGATCCAGAATCTTACTAATTATTGGGGGGGGGGGGGGGGGGGCTGTAAATCTGATTATACCATGGCTTGGATTTCCATTGGTAGCGATAAAACCCAAACTCACTTGTGGGGAAGTTGTTTTTGCATCACTTGCTCCCTTGCATGTTCATACAATGCAACCCGTTAGACTTCTGCCAGGTACTTCATAGCAGGTCTTCTAGAACTCATTAAGCACTTCACATCCCCATAGCAGGTAAACGGACTTGTTATCAACATATGTAGCAAAAGAGACCATAACTGCCCAAAAATAACAAAACTAGTGCTATGGATGGACACCACACTACCTTGAGCCTCCAGTGCACAATCTGGGTGTGGTGGAGATCCTCCACGCTTGGATGTCACCATTCATTTCTTCTCTAGCATCAAGACCAGGTCGTAAAGTAGAACAACAGTTGCAGCCCAGAGAGCCACATTACCACTTCCATGCGAGGATATTGCAAACAAAATACCAAGGACATGGGAGGGAGCTTTCTCAAGAGGAAAGAGACAATATGGTTTGCCCCTTAAGAAGAAAAGCCAACCATGTGTGATAGGAGCAATGGCTTAGATCACCAACTGCCAAGAAAAATATTGCTTTGATTGGGGGTTACAAGAGAACAGCATAAAGCCAAAATCATTAAATAGCTAGTGCAGGGTGGTAGTTACAGCAAAACAATCTGCTAAAAATGAAATTCAAGATAAATCATTCTTACCATTGTACCCTATGTGCTATCTCATCATAGCTCACAAAATAAAACATTGTCAATCTGAGTAACGATAAAACAAACAATGAAATCATAACACAATATTGACAAAATGTAAGATAATCAACAAACTATTAGAATGGGCCTGTTGACTCAAGCAAATGGAATGTAGTAGAACAGCTGTTCGCTTTATCCTGCCCATAAAGGAAAACCTTGGTGACTCACTGAGGGCTTTATAAATTACCAGTTTCCTTTTTTCCCTTCCCTGATATAAACAGAATTCTTCAATCCTGTCTCCTGAGTCCAGCCTGCACCTATCTCACCTCTGCTTGCCATAGCAAATGCTATTAAATACTCCCCACCGTCCACAAGGAATTGAGATAAGAAAACCACTAATCTATTTTCAAAACAGTTAACAGTGAGTTAAGTGATTTAGCTTCCACCAACGGGCAGAAAAGAGCCTTAGAGCTTTTGGGAGCCTTTTCAGCTTCCACATCAAAATGTAAAGAGGTCCAGTGGGAGCAGAAATGAGGTTTTGTTGACTGATGCCAGAAAATATTCTTATTTGCGTTTTCAGGAAGATGGTGTGGTACTCACCATGACGTAGAGGAAACTACAGCCCAAAAGAGTCAATTCTAGATCATTGCAATGACCTCAGCTACAATTTTTCCTCATTCAGGAACTTGAAATAATACAGACTTTGTAGACCAAAACAGATGCTTAGAGGCACTCCTTAGGGACTGTAGGCTTTCTAGACTTTTTTTTTAAATTGAGTCACAACATGGTGCAAAGACATTTATTTCCCCAAGGACTTGCACTTTCTAGAACAAAAAAAATGTTGTTTTTATCACTGGTCCCACCACTAAAATGACGTATAGTATGGTATGTGCAAAAGCACTCAATCTCTAAGACATTGCACAGCAAAATAGAATATACCTAAATTGTTCCATTATTGCAATTACAAAAAACTACCCAAGGTTGGAAAGTTAAACTAGAGGAACTCATTTATGTAAGCATGACTGCATTCATTTTTGATGGCTAATACAGAGTAGCACAGTGAAGATCAAGCCCAGAAAAAGGCAAGGACCCAGCCCTACCTCTGGAGAACACTGCTTTGAGATTTAGCCCAGCAGTTTGCACTGGGAACTGTGAAGCTGAACCTAACATTTTAAAAATTAAGGGTTTGGGGAGAAACTAAGAGACTAAAAAACCCACAAAAAACCCCTCCTCATAGAGCACTGTAACTCATAAAGTAACTGTAAAAGGGAGAATATTCTGCCAGTGTAGGATTGAAAAAAAATCCTAAAACCCAAACCAAACCAAAAACCTCAAACAATTAACAAAAATTAAAAGCAAAATACTTTTGTGAATATTTTTTATAGCATATGTAACATTTATAAACGTTCTTGTTCAGCATGTACAAGCAATGCATTGATGTGTGTTAGCTCAGGCACTAAGCTGCTGTAGCGCTCAGGTGAGACTCTACATCAGGCAGGAGCAGCCAGCTGAGTTATGAAAGATGTCGTGTCATCTTCAGAGCTTCACCTTTCCAGCCATAGCCAGGGTCTGCTGCTGCCATGAACAGGTCAGACTCGCCTGACAAATCCTTTTTCCCTGGAAAACAGAGGTCATTCCCGACAGGTAATTTCCAGGAGTTGTGGAAGCCAGGCAGGGCTCCACCAGCACCACCAGCACCACCACCACCGAAGCTGGGTGGCCGATTGGCACGCTGCCAGTGGCCAGCCGGGACCATCCGTCTGGCAGTTGCTAAGAGACAGCACATGCCAACGTGGGTTGAACGGGAGCCAGCTGAAACGACAGGGCTGCAGGATGGAATGGCTCACACCCGGAATACCAACTCCTGGCATCTTTTTTCTGAGCTCCCCACTGGCTCCTTAGTGTGGTGGGGGCCGGTTTTGACTGGGGAGGCCTTTCTGTGAGCAACAGCATGTTTGCCAATTCTCCCCAGTCCCTCTTCATAGCATTTACTGGTAATAGCAATGTGTTAATTATAGGAGACTCGTTCACGGACTGCGAATCCAGCAGGAAGGAACACATTGCGGTACAAAATGTTCCCCTCGCACCAACATGCACCCACCCACCCACCTATTTTCCTTCCATTTGAAATACTTTCCACTTGTCTCTCAGTATTGCCACTTCTCCTTTGTGTTTGCCAAGGAACCAGGGCTAGCCGGATGGCGGAACAAGTCCTCCAGACGAAAACATTACGTTCAGCTCCCCGGGAGCTCTCCAGTGTGAGAGTGCTGGGAAACAGTCAGGCAACTCAGGGAGACTTCATGAAACTCAAGAGATCCTCGGACTTCAGTCTCAAGGATGGTCCTCAAAGATAAACCAGAAACACTTTGTTTCAAAAATTTCAGGCATGCCAACAACAAGTCCACTTGTCCACTCCATTCAGCAGACACATTGATACGAGCCACAATTAGCTGCAGAATAAACATCAGTGTCATTCTCTTACGAAGATCCTTCCAGCTGCTTCAGATTTTAGCCAAGAGTGTTTCTGAGTTTTTAAACCCATTCACAAACATGTGCCTACTGCAAAAGACCTGCTTGGAAAGCAAATTGCAGAAGTGGAAAAAGAGATAAATAAAGTGAAAAAATTATTTTAAAATTTCTGTATACTATTCAATACATAGTTTACTGCTGATCAAAATAACATCTTTGGGATATTTCCCTACCATTAAATTTTATGCAACTACTACTTTTGCTAAGATGCTATGTGCCCTACTGCAGGAAAAACTTAAACTACACAAAACTTAAAATACAGAGTCTTAGAACAGATGTAATAGACATTCCATTAACAAACTTCTGTTAATTTATCTGTATAATCACACATAATTCACATGAGACTATCCAAAAATAAGGCTTCCTAGGAGCTAATCTCTCACTCACATACTCAATCATTTTTTAGATTGTTTAAAAGCCCACAAGATAGAAGTTCTAAGAGCTTTAATAGGCATTTTTGCCAGTGTAATAAAATACCTTTTCTGGGTTGCATATTATCTTATAAAATCAAGCTTTAAAAATACAAACTAAGTGTCCAGGCCCACAACTCTTTATCAGAGCAGACCCACTGAGATAAATTAAATGTTGCAGTGGCAATGAGACAATGGAATGGACTGTTCAAATCTTAAGAAGGCTTGCCCTGAAAACACATTATTGTCCAACTTTATAGAGACATAATCTTTAATTCACCCTTGGTTTGGCAACTTCCTCTGGTGGGGGGAATTACAGACAAAATGACAGTGCAATAAGGACACAGTGGCAGCTTTATTTCCGATTTCACTGGTTTTTGCCAGTTTTTGTTACAATATTAAAATTATTTAAATCGGAGGTTAGTTTTTCTGTGAAGCAGACAGGCTATTGACACTGTGTGACATGGGTGACTACGGGAGATTTTGCATGTCACAATATATTTGTGCTTTGACTGTTTTACCTGTAGATAGATATGTTTTTAAAAGCTTCAGTTTATGCTGTGTTCCTGCAGGCCTTTTCTTTGAGTTGATGAAGCAAATAATGGGGTTTTTTGGCTCTTTTAACACAGCTTTTAAGGGGTTGTCAGAGAAAGGCTGATGACGGGTTAAAAATTTCTATTTGAAGCTGTACAGAATTAACAACTAATGAGTTGATTTCTTTGATGGGTCTTTTATAGTTGGCTGCAGCTGTACAAGAATCAACCACAAAGGGATCTTGATTTTGTTCATTGTTAATTCCAACTCAACAGATGAAGTCTGGCTATCATTGTCACCTTGTCAGTTTGCCTTTGTATTATGTGAAGCTCATGTACTCAATTAACAATCTGATTAGCAAGTTCTTACATTCTTCGAGTAGCTTTCTTTATTACTGCAAACATAGCAGGTCCTTCCAGCAGGATCCAGTACCCAGAGTACTTTTTTGGCTGTGACATAATTTATAATGCTAACATTTAATATACTGAAGCACACAGGCCAGCAGGGGAACATAGCAAAGAACTTAAGAAAGATATTAAGAATCACAAAGATTTGGAGAGAGTTATTTCACTAAAAGCTATAGTGAATCCATCTTTTTTTCCTCCTTTGTACAGAAGCAATGCCTAATGAGGTTTTTAGTTTTACCACTTTTGTTTAAGCTGTTAAGGTCTCACAGAACCAAAACAGAACAAGAAATATCTGATGTTCTGGACTCTGGTGCAAGTTTAAATCCTGTTCTGGACGGGAAACAGGTACTAACGATTGCTTCACTACAAAAAATGCCACAATCTTCTTGGCCCCTCTTTTCCCATCTGAAGCCTGGAATCACTGTTTCAGGAAGCCAGACCAAATCAAAATGATGAGGCAATGGCTGAACTTGACATGGTGTAGAGCTTTACTTCAAATTTGCCTGTTCTAGGAATAAGAGTAAATACTTGAATATTGAATAGCATTTGGTTGGTATTTAAAAATTATGTCAGACCTATATGTGCCTAGAGGAGGTACACTTGGCCAGAGAGAATATGCATGAAAATATTTGGTTTCCTTTTATAATCACATCTAGCCCTGGACAGAACCAGCAGCAAATGCACAAAAGACGTTTATGATTTTTTAAACCAAGTGATCTTATTGCAAACACACAAAGGAAGAAAAGAAAGACAAAAGCATGGGAGTGAAACCCAGTGTATTTACAACTTAATTTACAATGATGTGTTAATGTTTCTGTTTTTCTATATCGTATCTAGCAGGTACAAATAGAACTGTTCAGTCTCTTTTCTCTGATTATCTGGAAGTTTCGCATCTGCTAAACTCTACAAATATTCAGAAGCTCCCGTTGTAACATCACATCATGTTCCCACAGCACATGATGAGGTTCCCCTGCTCCACTAGTGTCTACAAGTTTAAATTCACAAAATTCTAAATACAGCACAGGGAAAGCAGTCCTTTCCTTCACACTGTCCTCTGGAATAGGCCATTGAGATATGATGCTAGACTGGACCCTGCATGGTTCAGAGGATGCCGTATTCCTCGGAGAAACATGAAATGACAAGCCTTTCAAGAAATAAAAAGGTGAAAAGAAATCATAGTTTTTCAAGGAAACGCTAGCACTTTTATTACTGCTTCTAAAGGTTTATGTAATACTTTGCACTTGAATAGCACTCTCTACTCAGTGATCCCAAAATCCTTTGTAGCGGTGTATTTCACTTGGTGACAGCCCAACGAGATAGGCAAATAACACCATCTCCTTTATATAAATTGGTCAGTGAGTCTGAGAAAGTTAAGCACCTAATTCAAAGCCCATTAAGGCAAATGAAAAGACTCCCAACAGGCTTTTGGTCAGTTGTTAATGAGACATCTCAGGTCATACAAAAAATTTGTGACAGAGAGCAGAACTCAAGTGTCCTTATTCCAATTCATGTGTCTTAGGTAGACATCATCCACCTTCCATATAAAAAAGATTTTTTCAAAGGGCAGATTTGTGGCTGTCATAGTGGAGTGTCAAACCTGTAAGGTGATATTACACCTATTAAAAAATAGCTACACAGCAGAAGGTCCCAGGTGGGCAAAGAGGGGTCTCACAATGAACAGCTATCCAAATCACAGGTCCGGGAAATTAAGGCCATATTTCAGACCAAAGTGACCCAAGTGTGTGCTGTCCATTTTTATAAGTACAGGAAATCTTCACCAACTGAAGCATGGAGAAGTAAGAGGAGAAATAATAATTTGATGAGAGGGGGTAAAGGCAGCATAGCCAGACACTTCTTAGGGATTTCCAGTGACAGAACAAGAGGCAATGAGCACAGATTGAAATGCAACAAATTCTGTTTAAACACATGAATTTATTTTTTTACTGTCTGAGTAGTCAAACACTGGCACAAGTTGCCCAGAGAAGCTCTGGAGTCCCCATCCTTTGAGTTATTCAAAAAACAACTGGACAGAGCCCTGAACAACTTGCACTGACCATACTTGTGCAGGGTAGTTGGACTAAATGACCTCCAGAACTAACATTATGATCAAAAAGTTCAGTGGTATCTAAGGCAGAAGAAATCATCCTGGGCCGCTCAGTTTAAGCCTGGTGAGCAATAGCAGAAATCCTTGCAATCAGTTTACAACCACAATAAGTAATTTTAAAGAAGATGCTTCCTCCTCTGCTGACCTCTGAGCTCCCCATACACCTTGCACTGGACCTCCAGGTCTCACACCAGTGGCCATGACACTGCAGTGACTGCTGGGGAGCAGGGGGCATCCAGGGATACTGCACTGCTGTAACTGAGAGACATTGTAGTTCAGAGATCCACCACACCTGGAGTGATTAATGTATTGCTCATATCCAGCTACAGTGAAATAAGTCTCTACTCAACCATTTTTTATAACATTCAAAATGGAAAACACTTTTTCAAATAACCATTTAAGAGACAGGTAAAGAAATGGTGGGGAATTAGGACCAGGAAATACCTTATATTTAATCTGCCTACACTTTAACTGGAAAGGTTTGTGTTTCTCTTTACAAATTCTGAAAGACCTGCTTTTTGATAGCTTGTATCTTCCTGTATATCTTGCTTCTCAGGCTGCATATTTCAGAAAAAAATCTTTCCTATGCATTCCCTTTATTGATAACCTTTTAAGTTAGGTTAACTGAGGACCAGGAACCTAGACAAGTTCACGCTTTATTTCCAAAACTTGTCTAGTTCTTTCTCTTTGAGAGACAGAATCAGTTCATTCCTGTGGGGATACAAATGTCTTTCATGAAACTGTGGAACTTCTGTAGTGACAAAGCAGTTTGTCATCACTGCAATGATTCTTAAGTCCTTTTCTTAGATGTGTCCTAATCCTTTCCTTCCTGAATCAAACATATTTGTTCAGTAGAAACAGAACATTTCCTTTCCTGCAGTGTCTGACCTAAGTTCACTTTCATCAGCATACCACTTGAAAAAAGTGGTCTTTACCCATGAATGAGCATATCCTGTATGATACTGCATAAAACCCATCAATTTTGTATTTTATTTATGGAGAGACTTATTAAGTACACAGTTATAAGGAACATATTCCTTAGAAAAGAACCCTTCTACACTGTATCACTGCAGATATTAGATACATTATTAAGGAGAAATCTCTTTATTAAAACCATAAGTAATTGATATGCTTGCATCTACTTAAAGCTAACTACAACTATACTACAAAATCCAGCTTTTTGAAAGTCATGCCCCCACCCTTCATGTGCATTTTAGTCACCACAATCCCACACTGAGTGCTAAAGGTAGAGTTAAGCAACACATTTCCCTGAAATGGCAATGAAGTGCAGCCAAAATAGAGATAATTATTTTAATTAATGGTAATGATTTTAACGGTTGAACATTTTAACTAATTAATTATGATTGATTGCTTGTTACTAATCAGGAATGTGATTCAAAGTTCTAATTGAAAACCTGAGAGCAACGTGCACTAAAATATGATATACTTCTGCAGAGAGAACAGGCATTTATTTTTTATAGGAAACACTTCAAAGTAAAATTCATTTTGACGTTTAAGATGGCCAGAAAATAACGTACATCTCCTTCACAGGAGGCTTTTTACCCTCAGACACAGGAATCTGAAAATACCTAGATAACCAACTTGAAAAAAACAGGGTAATCTTTCTGATCTTGTTTGAAATCTGTTTAACCCTCCTGTGTTACATCCCATGTTATTCCCTGTCAACATGGCATCACACTGTTGTACTTTAATACACGGGGGAGAAGCTAACTGCATAATATTTATTCAGGATATGAACTCACTGAAGTGGCTTTATAGATCTGAAGCTGCTCTAAGGATCTCAGTGAGGCATTTATTGAATTAAGCAGCCTTGCAATCTATTCTCACAGACACAATCTCTCACCAACGCGCTACTCCTGGCTTCCTCAAGCCTGCGTCGAGGACCACACTAGTAGACCAGCATCTCTCCTACCAAAAAATCTCATGTTGAATCTGTACACCTGGTGGCACAGGCAGCACCATGCCATGTGAGGGGATGTTGTTCCCCAGAGCCATAGGGATGTGTGACGGGGCCCAGGGGCTACAGTTCGCCTTCCCACCAGCAGCTGGGACTCTGGGGCAGTGGCAGGGCTTACAAGTGACCACTGTCTGCCACACCACTGCTAACCAGAAGGCTGGGCTGCTCCCAGAGCAGCTGCTGGACCACCACAAATGACAGCAGGATGTATCAAGGAAAACCAACCTCAGCACCAGGCTTTCCAGAGACGCCAGGGCTGGCACAGCCAAGCCATCTGTCCTGCAGGCTGGGCACCACCATGAGGATGGCTGCACAAGGACTGAGAGCCCTCCATCTAAATTCCTAGACTGCAAGGAGTGGTAATCTACTGCCACTGGGAACAGTCTGACATTGTTCCTTTCATGTAAAGGCAGCTGACCTCTGAAAGGGGCAGCCATGCTTATACAGTTATCCTGGCCTCTTTTTCTCTTCACTTCTCCCAGCTTTGCACCGGATCTAAACATCCTATGGCAGCAGGGCAAGTGATTTCAGCAAGCTGATCTGGCAGATAATTTATCTTTTGCAGAAGACAGAGACAAAAGCCTCTGTCAACAGCAGCCCATAGTCAGTGGCTTGGGTGGAACAGTCAAATCTCAGCACAGAGAGCGATTCACGAGAGGTAGCAGCCCCAGGAACAAACACCTCAAGCTGCAAGCAGGAAACATTGCAGATTGGGAGGGTCAAAATCAGGAGTTTCCAGGAGTGGGGCATCAAATGCTGGGCTGAAAACAGATCGTCTCTCAAAACTACTCAGAAAACTCTCCCTGCTACCAGTGCTTCCCTGCAATGTGAATATAAATAAATAAATAAATAAATAAATCATATGGCCTGGGCAGAAAAGCATAAAGCAAGAGTTGTAGTGCCACCAAAATGTTTCTAGAAGAACCATGAAGCTGTTTCACAGCTTTAAGAGAGGATTTGTTCCCTTGTTAACTGATTTTAAAAAAGGAAAGCCCCCGAAGTACCACTTGTCAACTGCTATAAATAAATGTTGCAGACTTAATACTGCTTTCTTCTTCAAAAAAAGAAGTATTAATTCACAATACATGTGTGGGTTAGAGACCTGTAGAGCTGGATTAAGAGAATGTGACATTTTAAACACAGCCTCGATACTGCTGGTGCCAGTGAGATGGCCTGAGGTGGGCAGTGCCTGATCTGAACTGGTGGTGACTGTAGCAAGGTACAATCCAGTCACACATCAAGTGGACAATGCCATGGGACTGCACAGCACTGCTTATGAGCATGCTGACAACTGGACCAAGCACCATGCAGAGGATGGAAACACGAGGACTCTGGCTGCCTCCATCCTGTAGACCAGCCCCCGGCTTTGGGTCTTTGTTGCCTTTTTTTCTGGTTCAGGGGTCTGAGGATGCATACCTCCAAGTTCAGACAAACCACTGCAGTGATTTACCCTGGGAGCACTATTTTAAGACTGTTCTGTGAACCTAAATGTTGTTTTAATTTAAATGGATATTTTCATCACAGACCTCTTACGTGTGTTGTGGGGATCAAGCTGGAGCAATATGCCCAAATTTCTAGATGTTTTAAGTCATCAGGCATTTCAATGCAGAGCCTAAGAATCCCTGGGCACTTAAATCTAACTCCATACACATGACCAAAACCCAAGTATCTCACATGACCGTGGCTTAAGCAGTAATTCTGCCTGAGCTCCACCTAAAGCTTCCCAAAGCCCAAACATTGTCAGACTTATGCTCAGTTATGACAGTATTTACCCTGGGCTTTAGAGGCTTGACTGCTCACATGTGCAGGTGCTCCATGCCCATCATGCTATGCTACCTGGGGACACTGCACTTGCACCCCAAACCCAGCCAGGAACTGATTCATGGGTGGACCAGACATCCTTGATTTAGCCATAGCAATTTCCACCGATGGAACACAGGCAGGAGCAAATTCATTCACCTTCATTTCCCATCAGAGATGTACCAATACCCTGAATTCAGCCCTTGAAGTTGAGAGGGAGGATTCCACCCTGGACACTACGCATTTACCTGCTGTGTTAAACCAATAAGTCATTCTTGAAACAAAACAAAAAAAGAAAAATAAGGGGTAGACAGCTTTGCTGATCTAAAGAAGAAGAGAAGGGAGTCAGTCTCAAAGATAAAACTTCCACCTACCTGTATTTACATCACAGGCAGACCGTATTTAACAACTTGATCATGCAAATATCTTTAAAGATTCTAGCACATTTCTTCCTTTACTAATTGCACCATGGTAGAGGTATGACTTTTCTTCCATAGCACTCCTGTAGCCTAAGTTCATTGGTAGAGCTGACTAGCAGACACTAATACACAGTAAAACACTTGCAATTTTATCTTCAGGAAGAGACAGACCAGAATGGATTCTTTCCCGACATTATCCCACTCTACCTGCAAGCAGCAAGCTGAGAGAACCGCAACTCAAAGGAGCACGGCTGCCAGCTTAAAAAGAGGGAAAAAATAGCAGTACCATGTGGAAAGTACCATGTGCCCTTCAGTTTACTACTTGCATGTTGAGCTATTTAGCTGGGAGGGGAAAAAAAGTCATATTTGCTGATTGCATAAATAAGCCCCAAAGCTGCAGCCCTATGCATTCTGCTCCTTTGAAGAACTGCCGTATCATATTAGCAGTCATCAGAGGAAACCATGCCTAGAAACTTCTCTGAAAGCTGCAGCACTTCAAGAAGGATCAGAAAGAAATGTCACCAGGCAATACTCCCTCTTGCCCCTTTAGCATAATGGCTCAGGAGAGGGAGATTACAACAGGTTTTCATCATGAATATTGTGTGTTTGAGCAAGGAGCAATTTCCTGACAGCTTTGATTCCAAATTTCAACATTATGTCACTTGCTGAAGTATCAGACACATCATTAACCAGCTCTAGCAGGTTTTGTTATGATATGATGAGTCAATATCTGCCTAGAAAATTTAACCCATTTTTCTCTCACACACACATTTTGAACAAGCTCCTGGAAATGCCTTTCTGAACAGCGTTTCTTTTGAGTCATAAAATACCCTTTGGTGCCTTATTATTTACAGAGCACTTGCACATGCTCATGCCTTATTCTCTATCATTTCCATTAGTAGCTCTACAGCGGAGTCAAGGTTCTTTCTAGATTTAATTTTAATTGTATCCTTTATTTTAGGCAACTAAGCATTATCCTCCCACCCTTAATATCAGAAAAAGGGAGAGAGCTGTGATACCTCACTGACTTCTGCTGCATGGTCGTGAGTTCAGGCCCTCTGAATGGGGAGCTGCTGGCATGCACAGCCAGCTCAGACCCCTCTTGCTATGCCCCTGCTCCTGGACCACCTTTTCTCTCTCCTTGCACAGTTTCTGTGCACTATCCTGAATTAAAGGGCTTGACTTGCTGCCTGAAGCAGCTGCTAGTTAATCTAGCAATTGGTATGTATTGCTATGTACAGTGCTTTGCAGGACTAGGACTTAAGACAGGTGTTTTCTAAGACTCACATGTTTTAAGTATGAAAAGGGCTATCTGAAGACTGACCACTCATGCCAGAAAAATATACATCAATGTAGCACTAAATCTCTCTAACCTACATTCTTTAAATTCAGTTTCAGCCAGGCTCTATTACGAACCACTGCTGATCTAGGAGCAGGGAGGCTGTCCAAAACCAGGTGTGCTAAATTATATTTTCCTCACTATTCATGTTCATTTAGCACATATTTTCTGTTTCTTTAAAGCTACTACATGAAATATTTTCATCAAAATATGTTTGTCTGTTTAAATGCTCTGGAATGTGCTTAAAGCAATACACTTGGGTTTGTGAAGCTGTCAGCCGAATTTTATTTTCAGCAGGTTAAGATTATTTAGAGAACTGCTTTGCCCTTTCAGAGAGGGATTGCAGAAGGAAAGCCTGGGAGGATCTTCTCCTGGGAATCTCACATACCATCTTTTAGACCACCATAACCTGGGTCTGTGTTGAGATAACATTATACGTTATACTCAGACAGCACAGGCAGTTCTAGACTATTAGTCTTGAGCTTTAATGTAAATACTTTTGGATAAGAACATACATATTTTTAAATGAAACTGCCTGAAATCTGACTTGGATATGAATTTAGCTTCAGGTTCTCCCTGCTCTTTCTTGTGTTGTTCCTGAATAACATGATTTTTCACAAACTGCACCCAAAAATATTTCTTAGCTAGTAGACTGAAACGTCAGTGCAACAAAGCAGGACTTGGGCAAATATTTTTAGGGTTTTCACACGTTTTCTGTCTCCAAATAAAGCTGTTTTTCATCAGCACAGTATCCTCCATATTTATGAACTTGTTTGCCCTTTCTTCGAAATACAGATCAGAAAAATAGAGCCAGAGGTAGTAAAAACACAAAGCTCATTTTAATTTGAGACGTCAGCTTTACCAGTATCAGCTGCTCCCCTAAAAAAGGTGTTCCAAGCATTGCATCATCAATGAACAGTGAGTAGGAAGTCAGAGGTACAATGAAGGCTCTAGCTCAAAATTTATTCCTGTTAGGTTACACCTACATCTGCTGTGTCTGCTTATCGTTAATTAATATCTCTAAAAGTAGTTACCTAAATTAGGTTTATTTGCAAAGAGAAATATAATTGCCTAGACCTTTTTTTCTTTCTTTAAGATAGCGTTCAATATGTCAAGATGTTACAGAAGAATGAAAAATAGATTAAGATTCAACCTGGTGCCCTTTCTCTCTTACAAAGCTGCCTTGAAATGGGCTTGTTCAATACGGCAGCAGCCTAGATCTCAAGTTTCTATTGAGAACTGTCTTGGAAATGAGGGTCATACTGCAAAACACTTGGAGTAAAGGTGGAACAGAGACAGAGAAAAAGCTCTGTATTTACTTGGGCATCAAAGAGATACAAAGTCCTCAGACTGAAGCATTTTAATTTCAGCAAATGAATGGCAACTGAAACAGAAAACAACAACAGCTTGCTGCTAGCATCAGTAGAAACACTGACAATTCAGCATACTAAGGCTGCCTTTCAGCCTTACTGGTGACTCACTGGTGGGGAAACTGAGGCATTTTTTGTCGTGAGCACCCAGGCCAGGAGGAAAAAAACCTTTCCGAGGTTGCTGGCCTGACTCCTTCCAACACAACACTGAATATTTCCATCCCTCTTGCAGCTCCCTGCCCCCACAGGACAGGAAATTGCTCCAGCTGGTACCCAGATTGTCACCAGTTAACTGAAACTGGATCCCAAAGGTGCAGTGGTAGAAGTCCATGACTGTCAATACAAAGCCATAAAGCCATTTCCATTTTGTTAAACGTAAACTGTGAACGTGTTCCAATTTCTTGGTCTTTTGTTTTGTTTTCATCACAGAATAAAACAATACTGAGAGCCTTCATAATTTCTGTATAATTTGGAAAATCATATATATCAGCCAATTCTCTGATAACTGTATTATTAAGTCGGTAGGATGCCACCTGCTTAGATCATCTCCTCTAAAATATTCCAGTAAGAGAGAGGAAAGCAGTGAAAAGAAGGTGAGTTGGAAGGAGAGAGACCTTACTGTGAAGAATGCAGAAGTCTCTTTGACTGTTTAATAGATAAGAATGAATGCTGCTGTTTAACTAGATCCAGCCACTGAAATATCTAATTAAAACTGATGTGCTTATTTAGTTTCCAATTCATCACAGGTGGGCCCACATTAATGTGAAAATGAAAGTAAATTACCAGCATTTGGCAATCTCACTGAATGTCATTCACATTATTAGCTCAAATCTCAGAATGCATTTTAAAATATGGTTCATAGGTAATAATGTGCCTGAGAACCAGTGAAACCCGCAAGTGTGAATTCAAACTGCACTGGGGGAGCTGCCGAATAATGCGTGTGATGTGCTGTACGTAAGTGTCTTTAGGCAGAATGTTCTGGGGGAGTTTCACCCACTTTCCTACCACTAATACCACTTGGGAATGGTTGTTTATATTGGCCCCACTCCCACCCGTCCCCCTCCAGCTAGAAGCTCATAATAACTTCAAGCCATTTAATTGTAACCAGATTTCAGGCTCACACTCAGATCACGGAGAACCTGCGTGCTTCAAGTGCAGAGTATTCAGCTTCATAAATGCAAAACAGAAAGGGAAAAACAGGCTTGAAAATAATGTGTGTTCCTAAAGCATTTGATTTTCTTTTTGTAAATATTATATTCATAAATTTTACCTGTTATATGTGCTTGAGCTGGTTGGAAAAAGAAAACTAAAATACATTTGAGTTTGACTGAGAAAATCTCTGCAAATCTTCAAAATATGTAGGGATGCATTTAAGCCACAGGTTTTGATAAACTGAATGTTTACCCAGAGCTCAAAGGGGGACTACCCAGAAATATATATATATCCTTTCAAATCCAGTTAGTAGGATTCTGCTAAACTGAAACCATTATCCATCTCTGTTATTGTTTGGGCCAATGTAACCCACATCTCTTAAAATGAAGCACTATAATCAGGGACTTACCTCAGGTGCTCCATATCCATAAAATACAGTGACGCCAGGCTTTGGATTACATTTCTCAAGTTCAGACAATTATTTTCTTTAACATTTATTCTATTTCTTTTCTTTAATATATAATCACAGCATTGTCTTGAGTATTATTGGCAACTTAGAACTCTAACACATGGTTACTATAGTGAAAAGGGCAATTTCTATTTCTATTTCAAGACTTCAAAATAATTTTTCCTCTGCTGCTTTCAAAAACACCACTTGTCAACTTAGAAAATAATTGTAAAAATCTTTTTACTGGATTTGAAAAATACTTTTTCCGTCTTTTCCTGTTTTAATAGTCTTCCCCACTACCCCTTTGCCACTACAAAGAGGAACTTAAGGGAATTAATTTAACTTTGGGGGGAGATATATGGGCAAATTTTTTTACTAACCAGTTTTTAATTGCACTGTGGTTTTACTGGAAACAACTGATTTTTCCTTGGCCAAACTCTTATGTCAAGGCACTGCAGCCCCTTGCAAGCACCATTTTAAACACCATCTCCCATTATCAACTGCAACAAAACATTCCCAAGACCTGTATTGCAAAGCCAAGCAGGCTACAAAATCTCTCTTTTTTCAGAGTGGGCAAATGAAGAAAGGTGTAAGATGAGCCAGAGCACATGAAAGAAGAGAAAGAAAAAACAAGAGAGAGAAAAGGGCTAAGAGTAAAAAAAGTGTGCCAAAGAGAAATCAGTAGAAACTTAGTATAAGGAAAGAAAAAATATACAGAGAAGGATGATTTATCACCTAAATAGTCTGGAAAGATAACCACTATGTGGTTTTAAAAGCAAAGAAACAAAGGAAAGACATAACATCAGCAGATTATCCAAGGGATGTGGTGGACCACCATTCTGTGTTTTAGACAATGTAGAACTGATCTCAAGGTGATAAGTTTCCAGCCAAGCTTTTTGGAGTGTGAGGTGGGAGCATCCTTCAGCCCCACCAGGAAGTGCAGTTGGGGTGCTGCCAGTCTTCCAGCAGGCTGAGGAGAGGACACCAACATCCCTAGGAATGCTGACTGGACAGCAGCTGGGGATCAGGCTTTCTGCCTCCACCCCACCACAGACCATCCTTTCATAGACTCATTTGCAGTACATGTAAGGAGAGGAGGAGTAAGGCCAAGAAACTGGTGCAAAATAATAGGAAAGAAGTGCCGTAGTTTGATGAGGAGAATAACCTTTTTAACTGGTGTCCTATCATATTAAGTTCCCCATGAAATTACTTAAAACAGCAGGGAATCAAACATCCCCACATTATTAACCTCTAGCTCGTGCTTATTGAAGAAAATCAGGCAGATATTTTATGGGTGGCTTCCCAGATGATGCCACACAGTGCAGTGAGGACCAGAGGACCAGGCACTCACGCTGATGAGGACATCCCTCTGTGTCCCAGCTCTGGTGGGCTTGTTGCCACCCCCACGCAACCCCAGGTTGCCCAACAGCCACCACCATTCATTGCTCCCTGTCCCTGTCTGACCAGCTTCTCAGAGCACAAGGTTTCTCTGTCAGCTCTGGGAACGCAAATACCCGAAAGCAAGTGGAATCCTCAAAAGCAAAGTGTGTGCTGTGAACCACAACACAATGCCAGGATGACACCAGACCTGGCTGTCAGTCCCACTGCTCTATTAACTCAGCTCTTAACAAGGCATTTCAATATGGCTTTTTGGATGAAAGCTAGTCTCATACTAAACATTTCAGGGGAAATATTTTTAAAACCAAATGAAGACCATTTATGAAAAGAAGCAAAATTTCAATCCAGAAGCTGGCCAAGCTGGGAAACCAAATAATTGCACTATCTTTCTTACATCACATCACTTGCATATCATCTAATGGATGACAAAAGAAATAAAAAAAGGAGCCACCTTCAAAAGCAGTTATTAGAGAAGTCTTTGAATTTATATCATATCTAAAGACAGAGCTGAATCATCTGAATGATAGGCTCTTCCTACTTATTCACAAATTGTGTTGGGAAATAATTCAGCACTTTTCTTTTTTTAATTGTAGTCCTCCCTCAGAGCAGTACGTTGCTTGGCTGGGGATCCACTGCTGGTTTTTGTGTTTAAACATTCTATTTTACTTAAATTCTTTGTAGGAAATATTTTTTTTCTGTTGCCAAAAATTCTTTTCGTTATTCCCAGCAAAACTCATATGACTGTCTATTTTTCAAATGCTTATGCTTATTGACTAAACACGCACTTTTATAAAATACTAAGGAATTTAGTACAACAGAAAGTCATTGAAATGCTACTTTGAAATATTTAAACCTTCAGAGGGCAGGTTTGGTTTTTAAGGGTTTATTTTTGACATTTGTGAAGATATACATACATAAATTATTGGTAGCACTGAATTCCAGCACTGGAAATGCAGCGAAGGACCTTGGCGGCACCACAATGAACAGCTGCTTGTGACGAGCCTGCCTTCCCAAACACCCAAAGGAAGGTAGGGAGCACTGAAGTGTTGGCTGAATATTCAAGAACATTGCAAAGAATAAGCCTCACCATAAAGAAAAATGTGAGGAACACACTTCTGTTCCTAACACCCCTCGGGCAACACTGCAGGAAGGACCTGGCTGTACATTTTGCACCTCTGCTATGTGCTCATACAAACACACTCTTCTAAAAAACAAACAAAAAGAGCCTTATTACTATTTCAGTGTCTCTGAAATAGCATTGGTGTCCCATAGAAAAGAAGTATTTCCCATGTACAGCACGGCATAATCATCTCGCTGCGTGGCGGGAGGTATTTGCCATCTCCTGAAGCGTCACTTATTAGCCCTGGTGGGACTACAACTGGCAAAACAACAGGATGATTCCTGTGTGGTCCACCGGATGGTTCGGAGGTGCTGGGGCGAGATGAGTGAGCAACTTCCAACAGCAAATGCTGTTTAGCATTTGAATGAGAAGGGCAGGAGAGTTTTATGGTGGTGTAGGGTCATTTCTGAGGGGGACATTACTGATCACCTTCGAGCAAAGAGGTGCCTCTCAAGAACAAGGACTGTTGCTACGTCTGGGGCTGCGTGCACATGCCATAATAAAGACGGATTCCTCCACAGAGGTTTTAAAAGCCAGGTTTATGACCAGACAACATACAGATGTAATACACAAACACAGAGGAAGAGAGGAAAGGAGATAACAGTAAAATGAGCATGTATTTTTCATAATAGGCAGTAATTTCATGGCTTAATTTAATCAATGATCTAACTTAGTGCGGTACCTTGCATTTCTCCTGTACTCATAAGTTTTAAGGCCTCATTAACATAGGATGTGTATGGAATATTTTATGGGCTCTTATTTCCTTTCAAGTAGTGGCCCCAACAGAAAGTGTTTACCAGCCATCATTTCAAGAGGTAGGTGAGGTGTCCTGCAATAATTTACATTTTCTGTAGTAAGAGCAGTGAACGAGTGCTGAATTTTGGACTGTGCTACGTGGCAAGTGCAAGCCAAGGCTTTTAAGGATGCCCATAGCATCGTATTGTCTGACTTCCACTTACCCCTGTGTAACATTTGGAAAGGGCTTTGGGAACTGCTGGCAACAGAAAATGTTTCAGCACCATAAGTTATGAAGTATTGTTGTAATGAAACCTTTGCCACAGAGAGGAAAGCACTGTCAGTTTAGAAGGTGAAGTTAAGCTCTAATCCTGAGGATGCAGTTTTTTCTTGGGAAGAGTGCTCACCATGTTTCATTGTTTTCTGTAGAAAATCAGGCTATGTGTGACTTGGCAATAAGTCATTACCATGATATATGTACAAGGGGAGAGGTAATAGCCTTTTATATCTATATGCTATCGTTATTCCTATCCTCGCCTCCCATCTCAGACTTACCTGCACAGGCCTGGCCAAGGGACTGCCCATGGATATATATGACCACACACCTTTAATTTCATTTCAGAAGATTACATAACACACAAGGAATTTTTTAGTAGCTATCTTGATAGGCCCACAAGGCCCTTAAATATCGAGGAGGAACAATCATCCTCCTATCTGTGTTGAGACCAAAATATACACTGATGCCACTAGAATTAATTTGGATATAATTGAAATTCATCATGCAAGTTCAAGACTTAAAGAAACTGGAGCAGACTCAAATCTGGTGCCAGCTGAACAAGACAGCAGAGTTAAAGGAGAAACTAATTTGGCCCGATTATTTTCATGTGAATGTACTGCTCTTGAAAGACACTTCATTAATAACAGCACTTTATTTATCCTAAAGATTACAACATGAGTGACACAGAGGCTCCAGGGAAAGTGTTTGCATCCCCTTCATCACGCCCACTGGCATCTTTGGGCTTCCGGGCCTCACCAGCAGAGCCATCATCATTTTATCAGCATTTTTCACACAGTGGGGACTTAGGCTCACAGAAAAGGAACGAGATTGACTGTTTTGTGAGAGCTGCTGAAACATGGCTAGATGATAAAGTCTTTCCCTTGTAAGAGATCACAAAATCTCAGATCTAAACTAAATGATGAGCACAGTAGAGGTGCATTTCTCCACAGGCTACCACTTTCAGCTGCATGCATGGCTCTACTCACTTCATCTTGCCATTAGTGAGAGCAACAACGTAGTTGCAAGTTTCTGAATAATATCCCAAACTTCTAGAAACTAAGTTGGAACCAGGTCTTCCCTTCAAAGAGAATATACTGGCTGGCCCTTTAACAACACTAACAATGAGGGTTTAATAAATATCACTTCATAGCAAAAATTTCGTTTCAAATGACATTTCATCAGTCTTCAGTGCAACTTTTGGAAGAAACCTATTGATTTCTTTAGATTTATTTTTTAGTAGATATCTCTTTAAGGAAACGTGCATGAGCAATTACCACACGCTTTGTCGCAGACAAGGCTGTAGAGCTGACCCTGCGTGGTTTTGGTGTCTACACCCATGATACAGTGCAACAGAAAATGCGCATGTGTTTGGCTTAGTGCTAATGCATCCAAGATCAGGCAGACAAATCAAAAGCTAGAAGCAGTAAGTCAAACACCCTGCCATGACATTTGGGTATGAAGTTCAGCAAACTTTTTTGCACTCAGAGCAGAGGGAAAGAATCTCCCATGTGCCAGAGAAGTGTTTCAGCCACTCATTTTTCTGCCATGGGGAACAATTCTTCACTCAAGGCTCAAAACTTGTTTCCATGGGAATTTTTGGTTTCTGTAAACCATTTTGCTCAGTAGTCAGGTCCAGCAGTTGTGAAATTTCTCCAGAGAAGTGCTGAACAGTAGAACCCATTTTTTCTCTGTGCTTTCAAATTTTTCAGAAAGAACAAGACTAAAGAAACACAGCAGTGTTAGTCTTACACTAACTTTTGTGATGTTTTTATCCAGAGGATATCCATATCTATATGGAGGATAAAATTATGTAAATTTTAAACTTTTCTACAAATTGAAAACATGAGATAGAATATAGTCCCTTATGATCATTAGGAAAATTAAGTACCCAATCTGAGATTATTACAATTTTGGCACAGAATTCCAGACCTCAGAATTTCTAGAGAATCCTCAGTCTGTGCTCCCACTCCCACAGAGAACATTTGCCAGTATCTAAACTGGTATTTCGGCTCTGTTCAGTATCTGTGATCTCCATCACTGGTGAGCTGTAATTATTACACAGCTGAAATGGTACTCATAGTACTCACTGGATAGTGTAATAGGCTGAAGAGCACAGTTTATCTCTGGGATTTTAACTAATTTTAAATCAGACTTTGAATTTTATGCCCACCTTTTCAAACAGAAGGGTGTTATGTACTTTGATTATGTACTGGATGAGGTAGATGTAGCGGAATAGTACGCACGAAATGCTCGGCTTCCTTACTTCCACACATTTCCTCCTCGTTTTAGTGTCAATCATTCACCAACGTAGACTTTAGCCCACAATAGTGTATTTGCAACTAAAACAAACAAGAAAAAAAAAGCATCATCCATAGCATCATCATTAACAATCTGCAATCACTGTCTAGTTACAGCACTTGTTCTGGCTTTGGGGCGGCGTGCATCCCCACGCTGATGACAGTGATGATTGCAATAGCAAAGGTCAGGCTTGCAGCGTCTCCGAAGCCAGTCATCCAGACGATTACCGTCATTGACAGTTTTTGCCAGAAGCACACTTATTGAAAGCAATGTGAATGCCACAAGGACTGTGTATAAAAATAGAGGAAAATTGTCTGCAGTCTTCCCTCATCTCCTGGTTGCCAATTGTAATTAGATCTTCAGGCTGCTTTGTAATCAGCCATCAATTCCGCGGTATAAAGACCTCCGCAGCAGAATATGCTCTCTATGTCTTTATCATCAGAGTCCTCCAGTCATTCAAATGGCTTACAGTATAAATATCTTTTCCATATAACTTAGGACATCCAGGGAAAAATAGGAAACTGAGTACACCAGAGCTGCTTCTAGCAGAAACTAGAAAAGAATATTGATTGCAGTTACTGTGCACCATTTCCTAATCCAACCCTACAGTTAGCAGAGGTACCAAAATAAGGTCAGAAAGAATCTTCCTTTATACATATAATGTTCCACTCCCTTTTGTCTTTTTCAGTACATGGGATTATGTCCCCTCATGCAATATATTTAATCTTTTGTGTACCACTAATTTAATATTCTTAATTTTAGTGTTTTGAGGGATCTAGTCTCAATTTGGTTCTACTGATATAAACAAAAAATACACAAGTGACCTCTAAGATTGTATTCACCTACATGTTACATGATGTTTCTGCACCATTTTCTCTCAGGCAATAAAGGTTTTTCATACCTGTAGGCTGTTGTTTAAGTAATCTGAATTACAATTTTATTGCTTTATAAATATATATGTTCATAATCCATTTCCACCGTGTTTAGCTGTTAGATGCACACATAGAAGAGTGTTCATCTTGTTGACCTATAATCTATGCTCTTTGCATTTATTGGTCTTAAAGGAATCTATATGGACAAAGACTCTGATTTGCACCTTTGCACCAGTGTCCTGGTTTTCATCATAAAGAACATTGAATAAATACTTGTTTTAAGTCCCTCTCAGCTCATTGTTTTTTAAAATATATTTAATATGGCAGAAATCTCTCTCAGCAATACATCTTCTACTAAGCAATGCCAGAAATTACAGTAAGATAATTTTTTCTGTCTCTGAAAATGCTGCTCCATGCTTCTCTGTAGAGGAACTCCATGGAGGTGGTGCACGAATAACTACTGTTACATCTCATAAAGCCATAGACTACCAGCACAGCCTCCCAAGGTGAGTTTCAACCACTCTATAGTTACAGAGGATTTTCACCAGCAGAAGACTTCAGGGTACAGAAAAAAATTGTCTGTATCTGCTGGGCCTGGTTGTTGGAGCTGGCAAGTCCCACCTGCATCTTCTCAGATGCTCATCCCATGAGTAAAAGAGAGATTCCATAGTAAGGACAGTTCTGGTCAACCTAGACATAGGTACCCACTGCAATTTTGAAAGCTGTTTCTTTACTAAATAGGAATAATAATGACTTTGTGATGTAGAGTCAATATAATAATAATTATTTCTGCAATGGAAGTTCTTGCAACTTGTATCCCTACTTCTAAAACCACTGTCAAGAAAGAACTAGTGCTATACTCCTTTGATTTTACCTTGTCTCTCTAGAGGAAGAAGATATTTCAATTGAAGAGATGGGGCAAAACTTAAGAGTAAGACATTTAAATAATGTTTCATGAACCTTGGAAAATGTCATGCTGAGCTTCTCAGGTGAAAATTCTACACATTCCAATCTTCTTTCACTATGCCCATCTGACTCTCCAGATTCATTAACTGAGCAGCCACATTTTCTAGCAGGTTTCCTACAGTGATTGAAGTTTGCAACACATCTATTTCTTCATATAGCAATTCCAGCACTTCTCAAAATGATCCCTTAAAGTCCAGACTTGCGGCAGATTGTCTTTCCAGCAGGACAGCACAAGATGGGCTCTGGTATGTGTCTTGAGTTGTAGTGGTAATGCACGTTGAAATAAATTAACTATTTATACAGAGCATTTCATCTCAGAATTGTATGAGCTATCTACCTCACAAGCCATGCATAAAAGTACCAGCCTCCGGAATGAGACAAGGCAGTTTATGCAGGTCAGGATCTTAGGTACTGAGAATACACCATGCTAAGGAAACCTGATGAACTTGGGTGGTTCTGAGCATAACAGTGATGTTATTCAGATCACTAAATGCGTAAAAATGTTTCCCAGAGCAGGGATTAGTGATTCAATTTAGGCAATGAAAAGCAGCTTTATACCTTGGTGCAGAACGACCTTTAGGCATGACTGGAATGTTCTGCTTTTTTTTGTTAAGAATCAACAGTTTTAACCAACCTGTATTTCAACAGTCATAGACAGAATTAATTAGAAAGAGAAAAGTTCTCAAAGTTCTTCTAACTCATTTCTTTCCCTCCATCAGTCTCACTCTCTGCTGTGGCGAAGTTATGAAAAAATAGCTAGTTGGCAATTCTATAGAATCACATCAAGTGAAAATATTTCAATAGTTTTGTTGGATTGTGACATCTACAACCCACACTTAGTGGTTAATGGACATAATTTTATTTTGTTTTTTTCACCTGCCTTCTCTCACACTTACCAACTAACTGTAGGATGCAATCAGAATTTTTTCTTGCATGACTCCAGCTAGCTGAACCAAAGGGACCTTTAAAGAAATGTAAGTCAGGGCAATAACATATGAAATTTCTTTTTAGTTCCTGTATTTCCAATATAAGAAAAACAAAACAAAACCGGCTAAGATACAGACTTAGTGCTGAGCACCCAAGAGCTGTAGTCTCAGAGAACATCCTATACAGTGAACATCCAGTTCCAGTCCTTCTGTGTCCTTTTTTGTCAGGATTAATCATAAAATCATATAAAAGGTTGGAGAAGACCTCTTAGATCACTGAGTCCAACTAACTAACCTAACACTGCCAACCAAGTCTATCACTTAACCATGTCCCTAAGTGCCGCATCTACACTTCTTTGAAATAACTCCAGGAATGGTGACTCAACCACGTCCCTGGGCAGCCTGTTCCAATGATCAACACCCTTTCCATGAAGAAATTTTTCCTAATATCCACTCTAAACCTCTCCTGGTACAACTTGAGGCCATTTCTTCTTGTTCTATCACTTGTTACCTGTGACAAGAGAACCCCACCTTACTACAACCTCTTTTCAGGCAGTTGTAGAGAGAAATAAGGTCCCCCCTGAGTCTTCTTTTCTCCAGGCTAAACAACCCCAATTCTCTCAGCTGCTCCTCATGAGACTTGTTTAGACTTTAGACCCTTCATCCCTCTCTAGATTCACTCCAGCACCTCAGTGTCTTTCTTGCAGGGAGGGGTCCAGAACTGGACACAGGAGTCGAGGTGAGGCTTCACCAGTGCCGAGTACAGGGGGACAATCACTGCCCTGGTCCTGCTGGCCACACTGTTCTTGATAGAAGCCAGGATGCCATCACCCTCTTGGCCACCTGGGCACACTGGTGGCTCACAGTTACCCAGCTGTCAACCAGGACTCTCAAGTCCTTTCCACTGAGAAATTTTACAGCCACTCTCCCCCAAGCCCTCATGGGCTTGTTGAGACTGGAGTGCAGGACCTGGCAGTTGGCCTTGTTGAAACTCATACCATTTGCCTTGGCCGATGGATCCAGCCTGTCCAGATCCCTTTGTAGAGCCTTCCTCCCCTCTATCAGATCAGCACTCCTGACCAGCTTTGTGTTGCCTGCAAACTGAGTATGCCCTCGATCACCTCACCCAGATTATTGATAAAGCTACTAAACAGGACTGCCCCCATCTCTGAGCCCTGGAGAACACCACTTGTCACTGGGAAGCTACTGGATATAACCCCATTCGCCACCACTCTCTGTCCTGGCCATTCAGCAAGTTTTTTGCCCAGTGAACAGTACACCCATCCAAGCCAGGATCAGCCAGTTTCTCCTGGAGAATGCTGTGGGAAATGATGTCAAAGGTTTTACTGAAGTCTAAGTAGAAATTGTCTGCAGCCTTTCCCTCATTCACAAAATGGGGCACCTTGTAATAGACAGAGATCAAGTTAGTCAAGATCATGAATTAAGGCTGTCATTGGTACTGCAGTCCATAAAACACAGTGCCAAACTTACCAACTTTTTTTACAGGAAATGACATTAAAGCAGCCACTTCCATATCTCTGGTAAGCTCCACATATTGTACAGGCAGCTCTGAAGTTGCCTTTAGATCTGTCATATGGTGCAAACAGCTGTCGATGAGCCATGTGAACTGCTCTGACCTCCTGCATGCCATTTTCCTCTGGCTTCCCTTTGACTTTGAGCATGCGGCCTCTTTTACACAGCTCACAGGACTGCAAGGCAAAAGTTTTTTCCCCTTTTGAAGGGATCAGTGATTTTTCTTAGAGAATACAAATACAAATACAAATCAATAGTTTCTCATTCTGACGTAAGCGAAATGCTTTTTTTCAATGAACTCTCTTTCCACCCCTGAGACTAGTACAAAGCAACCAGAAGAGGCTCAATTAGAGATGCACGGGGGATTTTAAGACTCTGCTTCACTTGCCCCCACTTCACATTGTCAAAACATGTAAAAACAAAGGATTTCATTTCACTTACAAAAGACATGTCAGTAAGTGTACAGCTTCAGAAGACGTTTAATTACATGTTGAATTCATGGGTGACAAGGTGCTAGCATTTGTATATATAAAAACTACCTGCTTTGTATATATAAAACCACCAAGCTTTCAGAAGGATTTTTCCTTCAACACAAGAAAATTAGGTCTACTATGTCTCACATTTATTTAAGGTCAAGAACTCCATACATAGGACCCTGGGCTGACTGAACTGGCAGCAGAATAAATGCAGCATGTGTCCCTTGAACTGTACATTCTCTTTCTCCTCCTGGACACCACAGTGCTGGGTTTTTGACATGTATCTTTTTTTTTAGGTTCATTTTATCTATTTAATATCTGACTGATTTAGCTAGGAAGTGAGGTCATCTTTACACAACATGCCTCAAACACCAAGCGATCTGCTAGGCAGAAATTTCATCACAAACCTCTGCCCTTTAAATTCCTCTTGTAGAGAAAGAGGCAGCATGAAGCCATAGGAATAGAGCAGAGAGCTGTTCTGGGGAGCATTACCAAGCCATTACCCTGGGCACAGCTGGAATTAGGAGGAATGGATTTCCTTGTGGGCAGTTTACATCAGTTCAGGGAAAATGCCACATGCCCCAGGTCTGCCTGTGGGGGAAAATGCCCCAAGAGGTTTCAGTGCCAAAGTGCTCAAGTGACATATCCTATGTTCAGGGCATTAGTGAGCAGGATGTGACATCAGATGCAGGTCTGGAACCCAAATTTTTACTCCAATAACCTGTGTGGCTTGTTGAAACCCTGCAAGTCTTACCCAGGACTGAGCTGTTTAAGACCAAAGACAAAATTTGTTTTCTTTTGTTTAGACTTAACAGAGCTACATTTCATTTCACATTCCTTATTTGTACGGCAAAGAAGCAGATTGATATTTCAAAACCTTTTCCAAATGTTTATTTTAAGAAGTGATACAGGAACTCTGTATTTTTACATATGGTTAGTGGTGCTGTTTGCAAGTTATCAGTCATCAGTTTAACTTTTAATCAAAGGGTTTAAAACATTTGTGTATCTTTGAAAGTTTCACACATATTTAAGTGAAGCTTGATGAGTAGCAAAGTTTTAATTGAGCAGGTGTTTAGGGATGGATGCACACCTCCCTGATAGCCCTCCGTGGGGCTATCCCTGGGCAGCAAGTCACCGAGTGGCTGAGAGTACATGTAGCTGCTAGAAGGTGTGCTGACAACACACCTTACTTAGTACAAAATCACTAAAGCAAAAAAACCAAACAGGAAACAAGGACAGGCTTTGATGATTATAAAAGGTACAAAGATAATTATACAGCTACCATTACATATTACGCATACTGCATAAATTATTTTCTATTCTATTATAGAAATCTTCATACATTCAGGTTTCCTGGGTTTTTTGTTTTGCTTCTGCCACTTTCTGATGATTGTCTTTGGTAGTATTACTTCATTTGAGTTGACTGTTTATTCCTCTGCTGCTAGAAACAACAGAAAAGGATGTAAATAGTGCAGGGAAATAATCTAAGCCTGGCGGTTTAAGGACCAGCATTTCTGATTCCTGTTACTTCTCGCCATTTTATGTCACATATTACCTGTAGTACACAGCCTTAGATAGTTTATCCTTATTAGTTAAAATGTCATAGATTTAGAGGCATACACATTACACAGCTAGAGAGACAAGAACAGGTACTAAACATTCACAGACAGACATGAAGATTGAATTACACAAGCAGTTTTGAAGCTATGGAATCAGTGTATACATACACACGCACAGAGACATACACATAATCATACATACAATTAAGTGCAAAATTATATTAATACTGGGTATTGTTTTCTAAGTGACAGTAAAAAATAAGTATATATCTGTTGCATTCAAAAGACAGAATTCAGTTCTTCTAATGAGTTAAAATATAAATGCATCAAAGAGTAAAGATGAACAACTGATTTAACACAGGAAGAATTTAAGAGAACTTAATGTCACAAAAATAAAATATATAAAAGTGGATCCAATTATTTAAAAGTTTCTTGATGTATATAAAATTCTAAACTATTAATAAATATATCTGATAAATAATGATGATAGTCTCCATATTTCTTTGTTTAATTCTCAGTTTTCTTGCAAGATCTTCTTGAAGTTTGGTTGTAATGGATCATTACGCCCATAATGTGCTCAATGTTGGACTGAATTTTGAACAGTTTTTCGGCTGCATACTGTTTTCTTCCAGATAATTTACTGGATTAAAATTAGCAGTGTGAAAAGCTGTAGAGAAATCTAAATGCCTGCCAAATCAAAGAAATAATCACATTTTTATGAATATTTAATATCATAGTCATGGCAAATAAGGCAAGTAATTAGTACTTACCATAAATTTGCAAAGTATTATTTTATGTAAATGTTACATTCTACTAGTTTGATATGAATTATTCATTGTATTACCAGACACTGACACAAACCAGCAAACACTAAAATCTATGTGTTGTTAGTTTACTTACCTTTAATGACACTGTTTAGAGGGTATTTTTCTGAGATTACTATTTTTTCCCAAATGGGATGGAAACAAGAAGAAAGTAATTTAAAGTCACCTACTGCACATTCCAACATTGGAGAAACTCAAGATGCAAATCAACAAAATGCAAGTTCTTTCATGTGTACAGATGAAGAGCTCTCAGCTATGTCTCCGAATGCAAAGACTGCACAGGCGATTACTATTAATGAAGTGTGGTAAAAGCTGTTTATAAAAATAATGGATGTGGGAGAAAAACACCCATCTTTACAGATAACCTACGCAGCCCCTCACAGCCAAGTGGCAGAGTCCTTGGGCCAGGTAACTAAATGATTAAAAGAGAATCTAGCCCTGACTATAACACACAATATCCAAATAGCACTTCAGCACAAAAAGGCCCCCCCTAGTCTATCTACAGGTGTGGGTGGTCACCTGTCTTTCAAGGCTTGACTGCTAACTTTTCTTGATCCCCACAAAAATCAGTTCCTTTTCCTGATTTGTGAGTGGCACCTACTGACCCCTGAAAACATCAATCCTCATTGCGCTTCCGGTGTTAGAGTATATTAAATGTCCAAAGCCACTCAAAACTCTTGCTCCATCCTAAATGTAATCTCCTCCTCCTGGTGTTAGTAAAACCTTTCACTTTATTGTAACTGGCAAATTTTCACTGATACTCCTTTAGAATCGCCAATGTAGACAGTCACTCAACACGAATTTCTAAAACATTCACCCCTTTGCAATTACCTTATGATGTGAAAAACAACCAATCCTCATCTTTCACCTACCAAACTATTTTATTGAATCTTGATGAGCAGCATCTGACTGTTTTTCTCATACAAAGCAAATCTTCTCCAAACAGTAAATCTTTCAGTCTAAATAAATTACATCCACTGCTTGTCAGCTTGCTCTATAACAGACTTACCAAGATTAAAATCAGCTTATGCCGTACACCTTCTCCATTGGTAAATCCATGCACATTTTCTGCAGCAATTTTGATCTACTCCAGTATTCAGCTATCCTAGTATAAACCAACTAATTGTTCATGAGACTTTCAGACTAATTGGTTCTGGAGCCAAATTCTCAGAAAAAAAAAAAATCTGGTATTTCACATACAATAAAAAACATATCTTGGTCTTTTGGATCACAATTCAACTTAGACCTACCACAGTACACTTGGGATCTACCAAGAGATGTTATAACTTTCAGTGTCTGCTTAACTATTCATCTCTCTGGCAGTATCTTAGGGCAATAGGATTCACAGTACACAGACAAAAGTAAATGTTCTGTTTCTATTTTTTTTTTCAAATTTCACCAAAGCAGCAAAGAGTTTTCTTGTCCTAAGAGAACTCTGAATAATGAAAATGTGAACTACCTACATACATAGTAAAAAGTAGTATTACCATCTTTGGACAGAGGTTGGAGCAACTGGAGGAGTTGTTTTACTCATGGTAAGTAAATCAGATTACAGGCTAGTAGAGGTAGTTCTTTCTGAGCCTTTTGGCACCTCTGAATTGGGAATTTGCGAGTATGAGCAACACTGGTCTAAATTTTGCTTATTTTATTTAAATACAGCTTTCCTTTTGCAATCTTAACTCTGTGTTACTCATGCTTTTCACTGATTGGTATCTGGAGTTCGTTCAGCAAAGGCAAGCTTTAGCTTTTCGTGCTATCACTACAATGTAGGTGTGATTTTGAGTAATGTCATGCTAAGGCACGCACCAACCAAAAGGTCTCTACAGCTCCTAGCGCATTCCACAAAATTAAAAGCATCCCATTTCCAGAGAACTGAAATAGCAGGATTTTAGCTAGGGGAGAAGATGAATATCAGATGTGGCTTCGTAAAATGAACTATTCCAAAGTACAGAGGAAAAGGTGCTGTTACAATAACTCCTCTTTATGAGTTCATGGTTTCATGCTGTGCTTGGGAAAGTGCAGGGACTGGCAGCTAAGCTTCCAGTATTAGAAGCAGTTTGAGAAACCACAACTCAGTATCCCCCATTTTAAATAAAAGCTTGCCAGCTGGCAAGTGGGAGAGAAGGAAAGTTCTTGTCCTTGTGGGTGGTTTGGACTATGCACCAGTAAACCATCAGTCTTTACCCTAACAAAACTCCAATCAGTCTTTGGAAGTTGCATGTTTTCCCTTAAAATCACCCTTGTGTAACCTATTTTATTTAGGTTCAAATTTATTTCCACCTCCAAGTAAGCAAGTTAGCAGGGTCTGTAGAAAAGCATAAGAAACAGATGCGATGATCAAAAGCTCACACTGAAGAATGCTTCAATCCCTGACTCTTTCACCCTTTGGTATGGACTCTCCCTCACTCCTGCACCCCACTCTGGCCTCGTCTCCCCCGATCATAATGATAGGCAACAAGTGCAAAACATCCAATTAAAAGCAAAATTTAAAGTGATGATAGAGAAGAACACAGCACAATGGACAGCAAAAATGTGGCTCACATAAATGTTTGGTTTTAGCTTTAATATTTTAAACAAACATTTCCTTCCACTTAGACTCATCCTAATCTGCAATCTCCACCTGGTGTTTTTCAAACCAGATGGAAATGTAAATTATTTAAAATCATGAAATTCCATTAGCAGTTGGGCTTAAGTGCTTAAAAAAAAAAAAAAAAAGGAAGAAAGATAACTTTTCAGGGTTCCAGAAGGCGACTGCGCCACCCATTGTGTGTGGCTGTGGCCACGGAGCAGGGTCCAGGAGTGCTCTGTTCCGTGTATGCCCTGGCTGAGCTCTTAGCACTGGTGGAGAAGCCCTAGGTCCAAGTCGTGGCTGAGATTTGCACTGCAGCAACACCTGCTGCTCACTCATTCCCACAGCAGAAAGAGTGTGACCCCTGGAGAGCCTGAAAAGCAGACATCCATTTCACCTCCCAAACCGCTTTGAGCAATGCTACCTGCTTTGCTTCTGTTCAATGGAGAGAAAGAATTTTCTAAAAATGTTTTTTTTTCCAAAGTGCAACCAATGCCCATGATGATGTCTGTTCATTCCTGTTTGTAGCATAAAAGCCTGTGAGGAAATCCCATAAAAAGAACATGTCTGCATGAACAAATACTACAGTGAAATGACAAGGACCACGAGGAAGAAAATGCAAACCAACTTAATCTTTCTATACGCAGGATTTTTGGCCAAGACAGCTAATAACAAAAATTACATTTGGGGGCTTGGTCGTCTTTTATTTCTCCTCTTTATTGAGGCCTTGTACAAAAGGTGACAAACAAGAAGCAAATGCTGATGTTATATCAGGTGACTCAAAGCTCTCAGGTGCATCACAAGATAGGAGCCACTAACACCAACAGGCTGAGTCACAAAAAATTCCCAGCTCCCATCTCCCATCTCCCTTCCTTTAAGTTGACTGAATTCTGCTAACCAACATCACACTCTGCTGAGCTCCCTATTTCCCTGTACAGCAAGAAATCAGAGACCTGTTCACCACTGGCTGAAGAACTTTCTTCATGCACTTTCAATACCAGTTTTTGTGAGATGGGAGCTCTCTCACTGATTATTATTTGCTTGGATTATCTAGCATCTGGCCACACCATTCTATAAAAAATATCTCTAAAGCTCAATTACATTAATTAATGTACAAGAACTTTAAAGAATATACAAAATGTGTAAGAAGGTATATGTACAAGAATATACCCAGTGGTATGGATATATTCTATTCACACTCAGTGGTATCCTATATACATGTACGGTTTACAAAATCCACACCAGTCATACCCATTCTGGCTCTGTTATTGAACCCCAGTTATTAACAAGCATACTGTTCTTACCCTGTAACTAACCTCCCAGCTTCAGCTAGATGGTAACCACACCTCCATTTTTAATCCCACTTTCACTGACCAAGGAATAATGGCTGGATTTATTAATTGTTCATGGACCAAATTCACTGAAGGTGACTTGGGCACTGTAACATTATCCTATCTGTCTTATTATGAATCCAGAACTCTCTGAGAGATGGCTGTGGCCCCCTTGCAAGGCAGGAGAAGGATTTGGTGCTTGTGAAGGGAATTCACAAGTATCAGTACACTGAATGACTGTTAATGCACCTCTTGCACCCTAGATCTCTCAGAGTACTGACCTGAATGTGCAAGCATTCCCCTGAGCTGGCACAGATCTCTGTGCTTGGTTTGGACCAGAGATCGGAATCCAGGTCTAGTCTAACAGAAAATGACTATATAAGAAATCTTAAGTCATAGAATCAGAGGATACAGCAGATTGTTAAGGGCATTGGATATACGGGTGGCAAGCGAGCAAGGAGCTGGAGTCCCAGATTTGACTTTAAGTTCTTTGGTTGAAGGTGGTGCCAGTTCTATGAGTTTGGCCTTCTGTTTGCACATTTCCTAGTCCAGTATGAGTCCTGTCTGCTGCAAGTTTATACGCTCCGTGAAACTCAGGGAAGCTGTGTTCAATAATGATTGTATTTACAGTGGAAGCAGTCACTTTGGATTTTTTCTTGCTTTGTTCCTTCACACCAACACTTGTGCAAATCTATGCCTTTGGTGCTTGGACCAATGTAATACAAAGACTCCCCTAGAAAATCTTGTACCTTCCTCTTACGTCTAAAATAGTGGTATACTGGCTAAGGAGAAAAACTCCAGAGTCATAGATATGACCCTCTACAGGGCACGCTCTACCTACAATTCCTGGTATTTTCTACCATTGGAAAAGAAAACTCTTGTTCCTAGGGGAAAACCCTATTAAATGTTGTAATACTAAAAGCACCCAGAAGTCGCAATGTAATCAACAATCCAAATTTCAGTGTCTCCAAATGAATTTCAGAGCTGCTGCCTTACGGAAGAGAGGGCTGGTTATTTCATACAGCTCTGCTCTTCTCTGCTCTGCTCCTTTCTCTCATTACATCATTTAAATTCTGGACATGTGCTTATCATGGCTTTTCCTCTCTCTGATTCCAAAGAATGAACCTGGGGCTTCTGATCAGAATGGAGAAGCAACGAAAAAATATATTCTTATAACAAGGGGAATCCTGTCAACACATTTTAAAATAAACAGTATATTATAGGTATACCTATTTTATAGCTCTTGTTGTACAGAAATTGGTGGGACTAAATCTCCTGGTATTTGTTGGGTTCCTCAGAAGGGCTTTGCAGCCTGCATGGAGCTCTCTTTTATGCCACCAGGAACATCCAGGCAATCCAGTTTAAATCTAGCTAGGATTTGTGTACTGCAGTCAGCTCAGCTGCAGAGTAACTGCAGTGTGGTGTCTCCTCCCATGCAAAACAAGTGACTCTATGTTGTTAATTTTCTATAAGCTTGCATAGCCCACAGGTAGTCCAAAATTATCCTGCTTCATGGAAAGAAGTCATCAGCCATCTGCACCAGAGTGAATGGCACTCAGTGTGAGAGAGGTCCCAGCTGGGAGCAAGACTTCCTCTCATTCTCATCCGAGACTTTCCCTCTTCCCTTAACAAAACCCAGAGAAGCCATCCAAAAGTACTCACATAGCTTTATATACACCTAAAGCTTATTTTGTACCCTCTGTGTTGAAGAGCTTGCAATATTTGTGGGTATTTCCCTTTTGGTGGTAGAAGCCTCCAGAAGTTCAGTCAGTTTGGCCACAGCCCACAGGGACAAACTCTGCTGTGCTTCCTTCATCATTCTCCTGCAGATAATGCCAAAGGTAAAAAGGCAGAAGAAGGTCCAACGGGGGTACCCAAGAGGGTACCGTCTATCACCTTGGACTCAGATTTGCAGAAAGAGAAAACTTCTCTCCACTGCTTTAGGGAGATCAGAATTAGGTAGGGATTCCCCTCCATCCCATGTGAATCAGAGGGCAATACGGCTTGGACAGGTCATCCTTCTTAAAGCAGGCACAGCTATGAGATCAGGTGATGTTGCTCATCACACACGAAAAATTCTAACAGATTCTGTAAACATCTGAGTGAGCAGGTAACCCACCCTCTTCCATGGCTTCACTGTTCTCATGGTGAAACAGTTTTTCCTTGTTTCCACTAGGATACAATTTTCCTTTAGTTTCTGTCCATTCCAATGTCTCTTGTCCTTTCAGCACACACTGCTGTAAATTGCTGTCTCCATCTGCTTGATAAGCTTCTCATTGATTCAGGTGCACTTTTGATAGGTCCCCCAGAAGCCATGGTCTCTCAAGGCTGAGTGAGCCCAGTCTCCTCAGCCTCTCTTCACAGGACAGCTGCTCCAGCCCCCGAAAACCTCAATGGCCCCCTGCAGAATTTACTTTGGTTTATTGATATCTTACTTGTGTTGGGATGCCCAAAACCGGATTCATTAATTAAGCCACTAGGAAGATCAGAAGGAGCCAAAGCAGGAGGACATTTTGGGAACTTTCTGAAGTTTTGACTGGGCATTTCCCTGCCCTGTTTTATAAATTTCAATATGAAATAATGAGTGATTGCACAGTCAGGATGCAGTAAGTTATCCCCTTCTGGCTAACAGGAAACAAGGAACCAATGGAATGTACACATCTTTTTTCCAGTGTAGCCTACTTGTGGCCAGTGAGGAACCTCCACACAGCAGGTCTCACCAGTTAACTGATGGGCAAAGCCCATTAACCGCCAGGTTTAATTTACCTGTTCAGTCTGGTTCATCTGACCAATGAATGCAAATTAATTTCAGTATTTTCTCCCTGTCTCCTTTTCTACATTGCCTTTCAGTTCTTTATTCCTCTCACCTGGCCAAAACCTTTTCTTCCTCCTTCCTCTGTTATCTTCCATTCTGAAACTCTGTGGTAATTCCTGAGGCAACTGTCAGCATCCCCTTATCCCCAGCATATAGTTTGAATCTAATCCATTTCAGTGATAGTCTTAGTGGATCTGGGACCACTAGCCACTTCAATTTTGGCCAATGTCTAGAGTTAGGGGCTTGTTGGTTTTCTGATTGCCAGCTCCATAGGAAACACAATTATTCATAATAATAACAAGAGATATCACAGATTAAGTGCATGTATTACTATGGTTCTATCTTTAAGACAGGTCCATTATAAGGATGCTAAGAGCGGACTCCTATTCAGATTGAGGGACCTGAAGTTCGGTGTTTCCAAGTGCAGCATTGACCTAAACTCCCATTACAAAAAGTGGATAGTTGAAATAGTTAAGGTTGTGAGCTTTCCACATACAGCTGCAGGCTATTTTTATCTCAAATCAAATCCTACCTAAAGAAATAAAAAATGGCTCTACATAGCTTAGAATTTTCTTTTCCTACTACAGGCACAGGAAAGAAGGACCAATGTTAAGTAACTACACTTTTGGTGCCAGCTCAGGTCTCCCAGTGGCTTGCTCTGAATACCAAAACTTGCTCCCTTAAGATGTTAAATGCAGCAGATCATCTCTGTTTAAAAATACTTCTCACTGCTCCCACATGCTTTGTGTTTTGCTACAGGCCAACTGTGGCACAGGGATGCAAGACCCTCCAGAGGCCTCCAGCACACCAGGTTCTCCAATCCTGAGGGCACAACAGTGAACACAGACTCCACCTGGAGCAGTGAGTGGGAATCCCTTCCACCAGCCGGCCTCCAGGAGAACTTTGCCAACAAATGGAGGCAGAAAAGAGCTCCCAGGTGAAGGGGTCAGGCTGAAGCAGTTGGCTGGGGCACAATATCAAGGGGGAAAGAATGCATCCTCTCCAGTAGTCACTGTGCCATCATTTTTCGTTTTCTTCTTTGTTGGGATCCAGGGCAATTCAGGTCCAGATGAGAACAGGTTCAGAGCCAGGGGACTGAAGCAGTTTCCAGTAAACAAAAACCATTCAAAGTTTATAAACAAGTCTCTGCAAACGGGAAGAAATAGATTCATGCATTAAAGCTGCATTAAGAGAGCAAAGAGAAAACAAATAATTCTCTCTGTCTGCCACAAGCTTCCCTTTAACTGAGCACTATTGGAAAAGAAATGCTACTGGTCCCCAGTGCAAAGGTGGAAGGGGTGGGAAGGTTACGTGGGGAGAAGAAGAAATCACTTTATTTCTATCACGATGCAGTAAGATATAAATACAATCAAAAGGGGTTAATCTAATCCTTTTGTGAAGCACTGAGTCAGAGAACAAGACAAAAACAAATCTGTGATCTGGAACTTCCTGAGCACCCACTCAGGGTGGATTAATGAGGAGTACACGGCTGTGAAATTACGTGCCCTCTGAGTCAGGAAAATGGTCCTAGTGGTGCATGACCTTGAAATGAGGGGAAGCAAACTTCACCTGATCCACAATTATAAAGACCTAAAAGGAGGGGGACTAAGGAGGAGAGAGAACACATTAATAGCCGAGAAAATGTTTCTGAATATGAAACCAACAAAATGCTAAACAAACCCAAGGCTTGAAAGATGAATTAAATGTAGCAGAAAAAAATCCAGAGGCTTTAAAGGATACTGGCATTAGTGTTTGAGCATTATAAGGAAAGCTTGTCCTCTTTATTTACATGAAGTGGATATTTTGTTGCTGTTGTTATGGACTTAGCGATGTTTGTCTGCCTTCAATTTTCTCTTTGCAATGAAAAATTGTTGTGAGATGATTTCTAGTCTTAGCTGCTTTACATGACAGTATTATCAAGGATTCATCAAGAGGCCATCTGTCGAATTTATGAAAAAAAATGCAAAAACAAAACAGATGAAAAGGAAAGAGCAAGACAGAGACTAGTCCAGGGGACGATAGATGTGGCAGCATGTGCCTCAGTGTGAAAATTACAACATTTAAATACTGTAGAATAAATTACTGTGCCGAAAAATTAGTGATGCTCTCCCACTTCAGATTCTCTCCTTATGATGAGAACATAATGAAATAGATCACAGACCAAATCATCTTTTCCTGTGGCTATTATTATATTCTAATGAAAAATTAAAATGGGGTAAAGACATAAAACCTGTAAGGAAATCAAATAAGCTAAGCTATTGAGTCATTTCTTAGGTACCTCCAAAATGTACAGCTGATGTGGAAACAATAAATTCATAGCTTTTTATGTGTGTAATCAACTGATCTCACCCTGTTTTTCATATCTTCTTGCATCTTTATTGTTGGTGTGTGTGGACTCAAATACATGCCTATAACATAGAAAAGATAATGGAAGGGCAAAAAAAAATTGTCTTCATTACAACTGGTTGAATTGCATAGCAAAGTAAGTAAAATATAAACATCCATTCCCAAACAATATATATTGCATATAAAATTCACTATCTACTGTTTTCTAACTACATTGATACCTATGTTTACATAGTACGTATATGAAAAAATTTGAATCAAACATGCTTATTGAAATAAGGCTGTTTGGATTTAATCGGAATCTAAGAGTTTAAATCCAGATTGTAGTGTATTTTTTAAAATTCCATGTCCTTCCTAGCCTGTTGTTTCACCTGGCTTCCATAAGTAATGCACTTGAACTCCTGTGAAAATTTGTGATAAGCTAAGAGGGAGAATACCGAACTTATTATTGTGCAAATGCAAAGATTTTCAACAACCTTTCCCCAGACAAAATTTGTATTTTACTGATTATGTTTAAAGTTATGGAAAGCCAGCCACCAGGATATACCCATAAAAATGCAAAAAATCAGAATTTGTCATACCATATATTTTTAAACAAAACCATAATACATAATGAAAAATTTGAGTTCTCCATGTCCACACAAGGAGAAAAACTAAGAGGAAAAAAAAGCTGATACTGCTTTTATATCACACTTAGAAAGACACTCACAATAGTTAATTCTGACTTTCTGCGCCAAAACCTCCCACAAAAGTAGATGGCCTACCAATGATGACTTATCCAATGATTTTCTGTACATGAGAGGAAGAGCAGATGAAATTGCCCTCAATCTTCATTAAAGACCTCCCTAAACTATTCTAGTTTATGTGTCAGAAACCAAATCCTGCAATAATTTCCATGAGTTCCAATTTTTAACTAACAATTAAAGAAAGGCTACATCTGGAAGTCCATCAAAGAGTCCTCAAGCACCCAGTCCTTCAATTTAGATAATGAGCATACTTGGTGCATGGAGAAGGCAACATCCCAAAATCTTCAGCTGACTTGAGAAAAAAAGCACCAAGATAATCATTAATTTTAACGTAATGGAATCGGGAAGATCATCTTGATGCATCAGTAATTAAATGACAGCAAACATCATAAAAGCAAACTGTGCATATATCTTAATGGCACAGAGCAAAGCAAAACTACTTGCAAGGTCTAAACTCTGTGTCCTTCCAGAACTACAATACAGTTTGTGGCTAAAGGCCACTATATCATTCACTGCAGCCTGGGGGGACTGCAGTAGGGAGCATCTATAGGTTTAGCCCTGAAAAATATATGCTTACTTATTTAACTTTACTCGTGAGGGTAAGCTCACAAATTTCTGTTGTACTTGACCCAACTCTAAGGGCAAGCATATACAAATCCCTCTGAAAGATGGGCCATAAAATTTACATTCTGGAAACTTTTTAAAATACAATTATGCAAATATTACTATCGCGTTATTATGCTTTAAGGATCAATTCTTTAATTATATAAGCATCAATATTCACTTGAAAACTGTGATGCAATTACAAGCAAAAGAAGAGGTAGTTATGCTGGGTGGGGGCTAATTAAGTAAAAGTCTTCTGTGAAGTATTTTCTTTTGAATCTTCTCAAATATCTGAATATCAAACAAAGTCAGGAGAACCATTCTCTGGCAAAAATATTGTCTGCAGATCTTGGCTTCTGATTTAAAAGAAGATTGGTATGTGAATACCAGACTTGGTACCTTTTTTGAAGAAGGAGCTGTCATGCAAATGCAATGAACCCAGAGCTTCTCAGGGATCAGTAATCTTACTTGTGAAAATTAACAGAAACCCACAGCAATCAAGTATATTCTATCACATATACTCTGTTAACATTTATAATATGGCCAAGCATTTAGATAACGATGGTGCCATAATAAAAGGGAAATAAAAAAACTTGTTGACAGTGATTTTTGATTCTCACTTCACTGCATCTCTGGGAACAGTTCAGAAGCAAAAAATGGCATCAGTGTCCTCCATGACTGGTTTTTAAGAATCCAGCTGCCTTGTTTAGAGCCAGCCATTACTTCTTCTCTGCATTTTCCAAAAAACCAAAATTAAAGCCTTTGCCTGAACCAATGTGAGGACCAGCTCATGCTGAAATAGCACAAGACTCCTTCAAGTTTCAAGGGAGTGGTGTTTCTCACACAGGTACAGAATTCTGCAGACGTCCAGCTCAATTCCTGTTATTGATGGGTCATTTAAGTGCTTCACCCATGCCAAACCATTATCTCCATACTGTGCAACAAAACCTAATAGTCATATACAATAAAAATCAGCCACAACAAAAATTGTCATACGAGCACTGGAGGTCCAACTTCATCAGGAGCGGAGAATTCCTGGTAGATCCAGTTAATTTACTGGGCCCAGAGGCAGTTGTTTCGCTGGCAGCAAATTTACCACAGAAGCTGTGGTCCCATTTTTGGGAAATCAAGAGCTTTTGAGCCACTCTTCACCTGTCCCGAACTGCTGGTGCCCCGAGAGGAGAATTATGCTGGGGCAGGGCTGTGTGGGAGAACATGAAAACACATTCCATTAAATTAGTTACTCAAGTGTGTAACACTGCCGTGAACGGGAGTCAATTACCCTGATAGCCCTGCTCTGCCCCACTCCCTATCACCATATGACTGAAGATCCATTGTGTAATAATATCCTGCAATAAGGTGTCAAGAAAGGACATTAGGGGTCTCTGAAGCAATGAGCATTAACTGGGTGCAATATTTTCCTGGGTCCATTTTATTGGGATAATCCCTGAACTATTCAAATACATGAACTCCCATATGAAATGGATATCTCTCCATCTGCAGAAGCTCCGTTACTGACGAACAGGCTGGAAATATATGGGAAGCTATGATATTTTAAATAACGGTTCCATAAAATAAATAGTAAGCACACAGCTCAGCATTTCAAGAGCCATAAAATAAACCATCATCAAAAAAGCTTATTTTATGAACCCATAAATCGCCTGAAAATAAACGTTTTCTTCATCTTCCTGTGTTTTAATAAGAAATTCCCTTTTTTACTCACTCAATTATAATATCACTATCAGTTCAAATTACGGGTCAAAGATATGGGGCTTAATGTATGTACAGCCAGTTCTCTTCTCCTAATAACCTGTCATTCCCAGGATTTGAATGTCAGAACAGAGCCTGCCGTGGTAATGCTACCAGGCAGCACAGTGATGAAAACTTTGGACAAATCATGAAGAACATTCCAGATCCAAATCATCAGAAGGTTACTGGGGAGAGCCTTTCATCCCGCTCTGACCCCTTGATCTGACAAGTGACACCTACAAAATGAACAGCTCTCCAGCTTAAATTGTTTAACTGTAGCCTGATCAGTTTTATTATCTTGCTAATCCGGATATCAGCCATTTCATCAGAATGGAAGATATGCATATCATGAATTATTTTGACACCAAGACCTTTTAATTTTTGCCAGCAATATTTCACTACACCAATCAGGGCCTGCAGTCAGTGATGCTGTTCGCCTCCTGGGATGTCAGAGGACAGTGCACTCCTGACAGCACCAAATCATCTGGGAGCTGTAACGAGCTATTGCTGCAATTATTATTATCTCTTGTAGTCATGCATTTCATTACAGTGCAGGCAGACAGAGGTTTCAGTTTCAGGCCGCTCTTATTTAGGAATCTCTGCCATTTTATGGGCTGTAGGGCTCTGTAGTGTAATTTCTTTTCTCCTCGGTAGACAAGGATAGGTGAATTTCTAATAAAAACAAAACACTAGTGAGGTACTGTAGAAAGAGGGAGCACAATACAGTACATTAACCAGCAGTGAAACAGCTTAAATGGCCCACTTGTAGTTTATGAAAGCAGTGGTTAATCAGCAATATGGTTTGCTGCAGAGAGAAATAAAGAACAGTTTATCTTTAAATACGTATATATTATCCTTTTCCAAACTACCCACTGCTAAACCTTTTTGAAGGCTAACACTAAATCTTGAAGGAATCTATGTCTTTTAGTGAATTCTTTTCTGCCGCTTCATTAAAAAAAAACCCACCTAAAATAGTTTATCACATATACCTGGGGTTTTTTCTAAGCAGCTTAGTGGTCATTATTTCAAAGCATGGGTATGCAAACAAGCATGTTGGAGAGAAAGGGGAGAGGAGTACTCTCAACTGAATATTAATAAAAAATTATAAAAATTTAAAAATGGATATTCACAGTTAGAACACACCATGTCTTACGAGGAACAGCTGAGGGAGCTGGGTTTGTTTATTCTCAAAACCAGGAGACTCAGTGGGGACCTCATCGCTCTTGACAGCTCCCTGACAGGAGGTTGTGGTGAGGTGGGGGCCGGTCCCTTCTACTGTGCCTGCAGTGAGGGGACCAGAGGGAATGGCCTTAAGCTGAGACAGGGGAGATTCAGATGAGATATAAGAAAAACTTCTTCACAGTGTGGGTGGTCAGTATTGGAATAGGTTGCCCACAGAGGTGGTGGAGCCACCATCCCTGAAGACGGTATCTGGACTTGGCACTGGGTGATGGTTTAGTGGTGTAGGGGTCACAATGGTAGTGGGCTGATGGTTGGACTTGGTGATCTTAAAGGTCTCTTTCACCTTTGATGATTCTCTGATTCTATGACCGGAGGCCCTTGCCAGAGAAAGCACCAACAATCACCATTTCACTTCTTTCTTATATCTAGGGACAAATGGTGGCCCAAAAGACCTTGTCCTGCTGACCATGTGTTCAACATCCTTTGGAGGGTATCACCAGCTTCCACAAGCACTATAAAAGAAAAGAAGATGACAAAATGTGAGATGACTCTCTTTCTCTTCATGAATTCCTGTTCCTCCCTTTCCTTTTTCCTTTTCAAACCCACTGCTTCTCAATGTTTAAGCCACAAATTACTTAATTTCATAATAGAAAAAGAAGCACCAGCAAAAACAGGGATAGAATTCACCAATTTGACTTCCCCCATGCTTTTTAGTAATGTTATGTAATACAGCGAGTAAAGAACAAATAGGAAACGTTCTATTAAGTGTGAGGGGCACAGCCAAGCTCCTGGTTATCTGTGTGCACATGATAAAGCACTGGAAAGTCAACCACACATTCAGAGAATATAAAACTAAGTTACTACTGATACAGACAGAAATTGCTGCTATATTAAATAAAATAATAATTTGAAGAGACAAATGTGAGTGTAAACAATAAAAAAACTACTTCAGACCACTTTTTCTAATGAAAACTACTTGATGTCTTCTTCTGTGCTGAGGTATTTAATTATGCACTTTCTGTATTCAGCCATCTCCTCCACATGTATAGTTTTTTTGACAGCAAGAGAGACAAAGTTCTGAAAATTAAACTTAAAGTAACATATTCTGCCTCATCACTTGTGTAAAGACAGCTGATATTGCCTGAGAGTTTGGCACCAGGGGCCAGGCACCATATTTTCAGCCACCCACACATAAACCCTTTCAATACAATCACTAGCAACTTGACTGTGAAATTTCCAGACATTGATGGCTAGCAAAGACTAATAGCAATGCTCCTGTGATGGACTCCCGTCATGAAAATGCAGTTCCTCAGCTTTTTGATCCCATCTGTGTGATGCGAAGAGAGCAGGGAAGACTTTGCCTCAGCAAAGATAGGATAGTGTGTCCAAAAAGGAGCAGAGCAGCACACCAGGGTCTGTAGTGTTGTGTTTATTTACAGATGCCATGCAGTTTTACATAACTCCCTTGTTAGTTAAGGGTTGCTGATCCTACAGACTCTTACACATGTGAGCAGTTCCATCAAAGTCACTGGGACGTGCATGAATTAAGATTCCTCTTTCAAGAAAGGCTTAGCAGGATCAAGGCTGGTCCTTGTGGCTGTTGAAATCTTTGAGAGTGACTCGAAGGAGAAGCTAAATCCACCCAGCCCTAAACAAACTAGAAGATGCTTTCTGGTGTCTCATGACCCATCTCAGTCTCTCTTTATCTGGTAAGACAGTCACTCACACCTCTGAGGGACTGGCCCTGCCAATCAGTGCTTGTGGTATGCAACTGTGGAGTAAGAGCTGGACCACATCCCCAGAACAGGTAACGCAGGTGCACTGAAGAGCATCAAGGCACTGACATGGACAGCAAAGGATGCCTTATCACCTGAGGGTCATGATGCCCCCTGCTCTGCAAGGGCTGCCCCATGGGTGACTTGATTAAAATGGCAAGCATCATCCATCTCCTCATCTCTTCAACTGCAAGACTTCAGAAAACAGCTTTTTAAAGTCACTGCACTTTGCAGGTCCTTTAACACGAGCTTTACAGTGGCTGTGGCTATCACAAGTCAATCACAAGTGAAGACATTTAGCATAAAACCAAAGCAAGACAGCTTAGCCAGGTGGATCAAAAGCATTCCAAACACAGGATGGAATTTTCTGGACATTTGCAGCTCTTTCTTTACCTTGAATACAAACTCTGTGTTTTGCTCCATCACAGCTAAGGACCAGGGAGCAACTGAACCAAAGTCAGAAGTGTGCTGGCTGTGCCAGGCAGTTTCTTTTTGAGAATGGGTGGGAAGGCAAAACATTTCCTTCAAGTTACTGCAAGATTTTAATGTAAAAGAAATTTTTAAAAATTAGAAGAATTACCAATTAATTAGAAAAGTTTAAGAGGGAACGCAGGCAATGGAGGTCTCCCACTCCCACTCTGCAAACTGTCACTGCCTTTAATGTCCCTTATTTTATTTATTGTATAATCANGAAAGGCTTAGCAGGATCAAGGCTGGTCCTTGTGGCTGTTGAAATCTTTGAGAGCAGTCTCTCTTTATCTGGTAAGACAGTCACTCACACCTCTGAGGGACTGGCCCTGCCAATCAGTGCTTGTGGTATGCAACTGTGGAGTAAGAGCTGGACCATATCCCCAGAACAGGTAACGCAGGTGCACTGAAGAGCATCAAGGCACTGACATGGACAGCAAAGGATGCCTTATCACCTGAGGGTCATGATGCCCCCTGCTCTGCAAGGGCTGCCCCATGGGTGACTTGATTAAAATGGCAAGCATCATCCATCTCCTCATCTCTTCAACTGCAAGACTTCAGAAAACAGCTTTTTAAAGTCACTGCACTTTGCAGGTCCTTTAACACGAGCTTTACAGTGGCTGTGGCTATCACAAGTCAATCACAAGTGAAGACATTTAGCATAAAACCAAAGCAAGACAGCTTAGCCAGGTGGATCAAAAGCATTCCAAACACAGGATGGAATTTTCTGGACATTTGCAGCTCTTTCTTTACCTTGAATACAAACTCTGTGTTTTGCTCCATCACAGCTAAGGACCAGGGAGCAACTGAACCAAAGTCAGAAGTGTGCTGGCTGTGCCAGGCAGTTTCTTTTTGAGAATGGGTGGGAAGGCACAACATTTCCTTCAAGTTACTGCAAGATTTCAATGTAAAAGAAATTTTTAAAAATTAGAAGAATTACCAATTAATTAGAAAAGTTTAAGAGGGAACGCAGGCAATGGAGGTCTCCCACTCCCACTCTGCAAACTGTCACTGCCTTTAATGTCCCTTATTTTATTTATTGTATAATCATTTTTATTCCCTTTAAGACAAATGTTTTCCTAAATGACTGTCAAATCCCTTTTTAAAATCAGCTTAAAACTACTATCACCTCCTCATCTCGGTTTATCTAGATGGACTTGATAAAAGAAGCTTTTTAACCCTTGAAAAGTTGTAATTCTTGCATGTCAGTAAGAGATTAAAACCGCAATGCAATAAAAGAAGAAACATTGAAGTTGCCATTCTTCAGGTCAGTGAGAAACTCTTAAAATGCATTCATGCAAGCACACAAGGGTACAGACTTCATACATACAGTGAGTTCTTTAAGATAGTTTTGAATTCCACATTATTGTGAATAAAAATTCCTAGGAAAATACGCTAATAATGTCAAAACCACCTGCATTTCAAGCATCTCAAGCACTTAAGTGGTGGTTTTTTGTTTAACAGAACACAAGAGCACCTGACCATGAGGAAGTTACACAACAGATGTAATTACTTAATTAGAGCTTCATAATATTTTCAGACAATCAGTTCCAGAATTCTCAGAATTATCTTGGGTCAAATTCCACAATGACCACTAAAGTGAAACAATGTTGTTAATTGATCTGACTCAGATCAGACTCCTTATACTTTTCAGGGATTTCAGCATATGTTAGCATGTTGCTTAAATCTTGTAATGGTTATTACTTCTTGTTTACTACATATAATATTGTCTTAGTAACATCTGAGCTTTTTTATTTACCTTCAGAGACAGGTCCTTTGTATCACAGTCTAAAGAGTGTTCTAGCTTATAACATCAGAATTTTAGTTATCTTTAGTGGCAACACAATAGATTTGCACTAAAATAAACATAAAGTTCTTCATTAACTTTAGAATGTGTACAGACTCAGCCTTTTATTTTTTACAAAATCAAGCATGACAGATTCTTCACAATACTTTTTAAAACAGAACTTGACTTCCATCTGAATCCTGATGATGAGCTGCAGTGTAGCATTGCAGCCACCAAATGTGGTGCATCAGCATTTACCATCTCAGTTTATAGGTGCATCTAGTCATCTAAATGATCTGACAATAATTAAGAAAAAAAATTGGAGGAATTTTTAAAAATCTGGCTCTCAGCAACCTGTCAAAAGCTATATCCTTAAATTCAAGGCAAGAATTCAATACTTCATAGGTATCGTGACTGAGCTTAAGCCATCAATTTGTTCCTTGCTGTAACTCATGGAAAATATTTTCCTTCCCCCTTTGCCCTCCTGTAATGTATTGTGTCTTTCATTCTTGCCATGCTAAAAGGTTAAGGATGCAGAGTGTACAGCAGTAAGGGCACTTTTTACTTTTACACTGGTAACATCATGTCCATGTAGGAATGTAACACAACCTGCTTAAATTCCAGCTGCTTCTACTTTTGGTGAATTTAATATGTTAAACATCCCGCAGTTTATGACATATTTAGAAGTAAAAAACCAAATTTAGAGAAGGCTTTCATGGCTTGTGTATCACACAGACATGAGCACTCATTTTAAAAGCAGAAGCAGAAATCTGCAACCCAAGAATGACTTGATAAAGGCTGGACCAAAGTTTCCAAATGCAGTTCCTGGTGGCAGGCTTCCAAGTCCATGTAAGGCTCCCAAGCCTACGTTAATCTTACAGCTTCCATACAAAAAAAGGGGGTTAAGCCCTTTGTGAAGGAGCCTTACTGCATTTCAGTCGGCACCTGCTGTTTTTGCAGGAAAGGAGCCAAGCATTGCCAAAAACAAGTCTTGCTGGATCTGTGTTGTGCCAAGGTATGGGCTGGGAATGGAGCAGCTCTACTGGCTGTGCCAGGAAGGAGAACACTCTCAGCATCCAGGGAAGAGCTGCAGGCTTTAGGGAGACAGGAAACCCCAAAATCTAGGTGCTCTGGAATAATGTTCTCAGCAGAAATCCTTAGGGGTATAATCTTGGACATTTAAAGCAAAACTCAGAAATAATTAAGTGATCAGACTCACATTTGGTTTGACTTAAAACCACTAAGTGCCTGTATGTCCCACTAATGCCAAAAGCTACTGTGGTTTTTTTTATGGAAGAGACAAATCTGGAATGTAAAATTAAGCAAAATATTTGAAAACTTTGGCCTATAAACCTTGCATGTATAGCCAGTCTAAACTAAATATTTAAAATCTTGTTTCCTTTTTATTGGACATAATTTTGTTTTAGAAAAAAGAAGAATGGAAATAAAACCTCTTACTTTTACTCATAGGATTCATTTAGATGGCTTCATGAGACCACAGTCAGATACATAAATTAAATTAAACTACTCAAGTAAGTCTTCTTAGGCTTGGAAAGATGGTTAGGGAAGAACAAATGACCATTTTTTTCCCCTTCTGTCTGATTAATTTTTAACCACTCTTTCTTGTGCAGCCACCACTCCCATTCATGGTGAAGGGGATTAAGAAAAAGAATGCATAGCACTCTGCTGCATTTACAGTCACTTAATTTTAAATATTGCATGTGAAGTTTTACAGTACTAAATCCAAAAGACTAATCTTGAAAACTTTCTAGGAACCCTGACCAGTGGAGTGACTCCACCACTCTCATTTTTCGGTGGAACTAAGAGAAGGGCCCCAAGCCGTCAGTCAGTGTAGGGTAATGACATATGTGACTTTGCTCAGAAAACCCACTCTTGGCTGGAAGTTTGGCAAGTTTAAAATCAACCCCTCTGTTGGTGTTTACATGCCGTGGAGAACATGACATGTTCCATCAAAGCCCGTGTGAAACTTTCAGAATATTTGCTTCCAATAAAGTGGGTGTGTTCACACTTTTCTTTTAAACCTGAGGCAATAGTACACCTACCTGTGCTGTCAGTTTGTTGTTAAGCCATCACACTGGAGAGAGAAGCCACTGGCTTTTCAAAGAGGGCTTGTTCAGTACAGCTGCTGTCTACTTTATGGAAAGCTTTAGGCTTTCTTTTGCCTTTCTCATTCACACAAGGAAGTTCTCATTTCCAAGTCAGTCTGAATTAACTCGTATACTGCTACACGGACATATTTAAAATTTTCTTTTACCCTGAACAATGTTTCTTGTTAATAATTAAAAAACACTGTGGTTGGTATAAATCAGTAGTTCAGATTTGCTGTTTTCATTTTATAGTAAATAACCTTCTGAATTACTTGTAAAAGGAACTGTTCCAAAAAGGGGAGAAAATCTCTTCAATTAAATCATAAACATTTTATAACATATATTGTCATCCTGGGGGAAAAAAAAAGTTTACATTTTTGTAAAACCATGCAATCAAATCTGGAAAAAAGCATAATGCAATTCAAATCTTATGAAAGCAGTTTTCATAATGCATTTTGCTTTGTAAGCAGGTGGACATCTCACACACTATTACAATATGGAGAGGATGGGCCATTTCTTGTAGAGGTGTCGAAACTCTATGGTGTGTTCCAATGCATGTTCATATCCAAGTGGATGTAACCAGTTCTGGTCAGGAACAGACAATGGTGCTTTTAATTACAGTTCTCATACTAAAAGCTGAGCATGTGCTTGTCTTTGCAGAACTGTGGCCAAAATGACTTTACAATGCAAAAGATGAGGCAGGTCACTTGTTTCTCTGGTGAATACTTATGTGCTCCTGGGTTAAGGAGGCAAAATAGTACTTCACTGTCAAATTCAGATCAATCCTAGTTTGCTTTATTTGAAATCATTCTGTCATAGGAGGCTTGCTGTTCAGCCTTCATTATTTGTGGAAAGCAAAATTAAAATGTGAAACCCTATCAACATGTGAACTCTGCACCCTCTGACATATGGGGCATGCCCCTCATCCAACACAATCTTTGGTTAACAGCTGTGAGGAGTTTTACCAGGCTAAACAGCTTTTTAGTCTAACCCAGGGGAACTGGCATGTGTTAGCACAGCTACAGAAGGTCTCTGCAGTCCCTAAATGCAAAAACATATTGAGGATTGCAAAGAAAAAGTTACAAGGGGGACAGAGTTCAAATAAAATTTGTTCTCTGCTTCATGGCAAGATCAATCTATGCTCACAAACACATTCAACTCAGGCTCATTTGCCACAGGTTTTCATTTGTGAATGCTCAGTATGATGAGCTCTCATTGACATCCCCAGGAACACTGGCACACAGAAACACCTCTCCTCTCTGGAGTGCAGACAATTTACACCACCTGATGATTTCATTCAAAGTGCTTACAAGATGAGGTTAGAGGGCTGTGTTCCTTTATAAGCAAAATGAGAGGCAGTATCACTTTTGTTTCATTTTTCGGGGGCGGATTCTCACCAGTGGAATATCCTTAAAACTCATCCTGGTATGCAACAATCCAGAGGCATAGCAAGACCTGAATATGGCAAGGCAAAAACATTTACCTAGGCAAATTTTTGGTGTGGCCACTGTCTGAAGGTAATCCTAGGAGCAGCATACATGGACATTTTTCCACTCAGAGTAGCAATGGAGTATTAACAGCATGCAAACTGGTGTCTGTATCTAGGGCTGCCATACTTCTACACTTGATTCTTCTAGAACACAGATGATCATATGGATCTTAACAAATCTGTTATGAAAATATAGGCAGACCAATATATCCTGGAACTTGAGGCTTTAGAGTTCATCTGTCATGCCCAGCTGCCCTCCAGGGCACGCAGAGCCTGGTCAGACCCAGTAGCCTGAGCAGGCATCAGACAGCCTAAAACATTGAGCAAATGGCAAAGCATTATTTTCCTGCCAAACAAATGAAAAAAAAAGTTATTTTCAGGGAAAACTGGATATATGGTAGCAGTGTCCACATAATAAAGAATCCAGACTAGCTTAACTAAGTCTGACTTCAGGACAGTCTGTTCAGGCCAGTGTAGCCTGTAAAAAGCCCATTGACCACTTGAAATCACCACTGTGCTGCGTGAGGGGGAACATGAACACTTAGGCACCACAGACACGTAAGAGTCAGGGAGAGATGGGTGTTTACTCCCTTGTCAGTGTGAAGGGTTGTTTCATTATTCTGGCTTTGACTGAGTTCCTCTGCCTGTTGCCAAGTTAAACTTCCATTATCACAATAATTCTAGGTGCTGCTAAAGGCATTTGGCAAAGCATGAGGAAAGCTAATTGACATGGAAAAGGAAAATTTGCAGGCCATGTTTTCTCCTGTGGAAATTATGTTAAATTGTTGCTGCTGCATTACACAAATAATTTTGATGCATTAACTTGTCTTTTGCTTGTCTTTACCTCAATCTCACCCAAATACTATGCTTTTTTACGTACCCTTTCCTGTTCTTAGTTGACTGGTTTCTGGAGAACAACTCACAAAGGCGTCCTAGAGAGCAGCTTCCTTCACTTCGCTTCGCTTCAAATGCCGATACGGAACACCAGTTATTCAACAATACAATTATTTCCTTAAAAAGGAGCAATACTTGATGAAGCCAACTAGCATTCCTCTAAAGGAATTGACAATACTGACTGCAGTCAGGCTCTGCTGTGCCTTGTGCCATGGCATGAGCTGAAGCTCCGCAGTGCAGCAGGGCTGCTGCCAGACGAAGGTTAAGTCCTTTGTGGCGGCTCTGCCGTGCCCTGCTGAACTATTTTTGCCTGCCGTCATCATCCTCATGCACCACGTCAGGTAAAACCCCGACCTAGCCCATGCTGCTTGAAAGTCATATTCACTGCTCCTGTGGTGACAACTTCATGTGACAGCCGGGTTGCCATCCTTCCCCATCAAAGGTACAAAAAGCATTGCTGCCAGGAAACAGCAACATTTCCGAAGCATTTAGTTCTGCCTTGTCTCTGTCTTTGTTCAGTGCTCACCCACATTGACTCTGTCATTAGTTTCTAACAATTTAAAGCACTCCTGTTTTCAGCTTTCTCTGAAGCAGCATGTAAGCCTCTGACAGTCATATCTCAGTGATACTTTTCTCTAATTTAGCAAATTTAAATTTAGATCAGAATCTGACTCCAAAAAATTGAATCAACAGACACTTTATGAATTTTACACTATTTTCACCTATCCATTGCAGTGACAAAAGCAAAGACTATTAGTTTTTTATAGTGTTAAATTATACAACATTTATAATTCATATCTATTTTATAAATGCATAAAAGCTTGAGTAAATTACTTCACTGTGAAGTGCTGAAATACATGCCCACTAAATTCTGGCCAAATCTGAAGATGAATGAGTCCCTCAGAAATTTAAAAAAAAAGAAGAACAAACATTGATGTTAAAATATTTTTAATTATTTACATCTCTGTTGTTTCATTGTATCTTAGATGTCATTTTAAAAGTGAAGTGATATTTTATCTTGATTACTAACAGATATCACTATTTTGCTATGGACTTCACAGTGGTATCTGTCTGGCTAATAGATATTTTCCTCTTTAGAGAAAATGAGAACAATTATGTTTTATTTAGAGAACAATAATATTCTTGATTGTTCATCCTCACTGTTCTGGAAGAACAATGAAAACAGCACTTACATGAAGGATTTGCTGGTTTGCATGCCAGGACAAAAACAGATGGACAAAACAAGTTTAGACAACTGAATCTGAAAAACTGGATGACCTTTATTTCACAAACAAAGTTACAGAAATTCAGAAAAAGCCACATGTTATTTTATTGCCTTCAATGGAGGAATTCCAGTATTTGTGCTAGATCCAACCACTTTAATTTAAACCTGATGATGTAAGGTAGTAGCTATCCCTTATGGCCAATACAACATCACTCCTAAAGCACAAATATCTCAAATGCTTTAAAAAAAGCCCCATTCCATCTCCCAAAAGACTTACCATTGTCTTACCTAAGGGTAAGATCAGACCTAATGAAGGAGGTATATGGATTTAAGTTTGGTTTTGGGTTTTTATTTTGCATTTGGTAGCATGGGCTCATAGCCAAGATCAAGTAACTGGCAGTGACAATGTCAAGGTTGGGTGAGAGCCCCTGACTCTGACAGCTCAGGGGTGAGAATAAGGCAGAAATACACCAGGGAGACAAAACAAGAGGTCTGGTAGGCTGCTAAAGAGTTAAGGAGGAAAGAGAAAAACGTACCCTTGTTAGCAACAAAGCACAAGGTTCCAGATCACTGGTTTCAGGGCATGCAAAAGGAAATTACACAAAGGAAGCCTTCCATTGGTGTTTCTGCAATATCCAGTATTGCTCTTGAAATTATAAGAATTGAAGCAATCAAGGCAGAGAGCCAAGATATGCCAAGGCCACTGCAACAAGTAAGTTTTGCATCTATGCACATACATTTCAGATTTTGAAGGGGTATTTAAACACTGAAAAATCTATTGAATACAAATACTGAGTTAAAAATATTCCCACATGTATTCTTCACACCCATTTGAGAGCACAAGTGCAAACTGAAATTATCATGAAAAGCTGATGACTGTCCTTTCAGCTTTAAACACAATGTGTTCTAAGAAGCTGGAGATTCAAACTAAACAAAAGGAAAATTAAAACCTACACAGGAGAATCATCTTACATGGAAGCAAATAGAAAACCTTCAAAAATATGGAATAGCCAAGTTTGGGAATCACAATTCAGTCAACAATCAAGCCCCAGAAACTGCTAAGTATTTGGTAGGTTTGCAGGTAGATACAGAAAATTGCTTCCTTTTCATCTACCTACCGCTAAGAGATCAATATATTATTGACACAGCACACCAGATATCAGCTGCTATTGTAGGAAATAATCAAGGCCACTTCTCATGTTCATGTGGTCCTCCTCAGAGAAGCATCCTACTCACTAAGGATTCCTGTCAAGCTTTCTGTCCCTCACTGCACTGATCACTCTGGGAACTTCTGTTCACACACAGCGAGGGATGAGCACGGGCTCATGTGAATGGGGAGGTCCTTGCTCCATACAGCTCTTACGCAAATATCAGCTTAATACAGTGATGGAATGGGTAGCCCTCATGAGAGTACATCAGGCAAAGTAGCAGAGGGACAGCCTTGCCCTGTCATTTTTAAATGGATACTTACAATCCTACTATGGGAATATGGGTTTGTTATGTTCTATGCAGTTTTGCGTTAATTCCATATCTAGAAAATTCACTTAGTACCATGATTTTTCTAAAAAAAAGAAATTAATAAGTGCATGAGGACATTTACCCTTCACTTTGTTGCCTGTCCAGGGGGTGTCTCTTCTACAGTCATGTCACACACAGAACACGGAGCTTTGCACCTGCTTGAAGTGGCTGGTATTCTAAACTGGACACTGTCATGTCAGAACATCATTTTTAAGAAACCCTTCTGCCTGGATTTCTGGTGGCTATGACTTTGGTCTTGACTTAATCCATGTCCATCCCAGTGCCCAAGTTATGCTCCATTAACATTAATGGGACTCTGCCCTAGCTCAGGAGAGACAGGATCAGGCCCCGGTACAATCTGTGACTGCAATAGAACCAAGCACTTTCGCTTTCCTGTGAAAGAGCTGCTCTGCAATCATTTTCCTGACTGAGTTACAAGCCAGGAAAGATGCTGAGGCAGACCACATAATATTATGACCTAAGAATTTTTATTTTCTTTTTTTGGCAGGGATAAAGTGCTCCCTCTTTCTCATCTCTCAGCTCTACCAGCCTTTGTTTCTCAGAGCTGTTCAAAGATCTAAAAAGACAGAATCCTCCTGTTCTGCCTTTTGCAAAACAAGCTGCTGTATTCAGAACGAAAATGCTCTGCAAAGATCCAGCTTTTTATTCTCAGTAATTCCGTTTTTCTTTTTTAGCAGAAAGTGGTTTAATTCTGTCTAACAAGCAATTAATATGTTCTTCCAAACAAATCAGAACTGGAGAACCAAATTAACACCCTTCAAGACTGATATATCAGCGCCGAATTTCACAGAATGCTTTATGACCCTTCCACCTAATCTAATGGATGGATTTTAAACATAAGAAAGCCTTAACATGGCTTGAATTTGAACACTTTGACTTCTTATAAGTGTGCATCACTAATTACAGTGAGACTTTATTAAACCAAGTAGTCACCTATGTATTTCAAGGCAAGAAATCCTTTTAAAAAGACAGCGACCATTAAACATTACATTCACTGTTATTTTTATTGAGAAATACCCAGCAAAGGAATATTTACCATTTCAGTACTGCATACATATCAAGATTATTTGTAAATCTAAAATCAACTAAATATTAAACACATAGCAGTATCTAGTCAGAACCATCGATTTCAGCTGCTAATTTTTTCCACTTGTCTTTCACTTCCTTCAGCTCATAAACAGATTTAATAAAAAAAGAATCATGGAATCAAAACAACATATTCATGGGGAGGTATGTTCATTTAAGCAACAGGCTGTTCCAATGTAGCTTTTAATAAGATAGATGAAATTGAGTAAGTGATAATTTAACCAATGACAGAAATGGTTTTGCATACATTGCAATAATGCCAAGCTTTGAATTCTAATGAATCCTCTGTTTTTCTCATAAAACTTCAGCCCTTATAGTCAGTTAATTAGGCAGTAGTTTCATTTCTTATTTGGGGGAGTGAGCAAAAAGTTACAATTCCAGGTGTTGTATTTAACAAAAAAAAAAAGTTGATATAAAGGAAACACCTTAGAAAACAGACAAGAAAGGAAAAAAGAACACAGTGTTCAAAATTATGCCAGTTTAGTGTTGTATGGCGGGCAGAGCTCATGATTATACATCTATTCAAAGTATCCACACCTGGATGTAGATGCTGGGAGTCCAGGTGGTACCATTGCTGCTGCACCTGCAAAAAAGATGGGGCAGACTGGGAGTATCATGTGTGCTACTGAGCTCTTCATGGACTAATATTCAGGATAATATCCAGGATAATATCCAGCAGCAGGGTATATAGCCCCCACGAGAGTGGTTGAGTGTACACAGAGTTAAATAGCCTAAATAAATGGGCAACAGCAGGGCAAGATCCTAATGATGCCTCACTCACACAGGGTAACTTGGTCCTGAGGAAGTGCCTCTGAAACCAAGACTAAATCAGCCTGCATGCCTGTACAGCTTCTGCAGTGCCAAATCTGGCAGCAGAGGTTTCTGCCAATTATTTTTTGTTAAGGGAATTGGACTGCAGCCTGTGATTCATTTTACATATAGTAGAGCAAGAGTTGGCCTACATATAAAAATTCACGCTGGTAAAACTGTGTCAGTTTGGGGTGTGATATTTTGCTGACAGTTTTACCTTTAAAAGACCTAAAGTAGAAGCGGTTAAATCTGTGCTCAGATACCCTATACTCACTGAGGTTGTTTGTTGGGTTGGTATTTCTTTTCCTGGTTTTCAGCTAGAATAAACAGGCTAAACTACACAACCATGGCACCTTACAGCGGGCTGCATATTGATCTGTTCTTAGCAAAATAATAAAGATGACACATAAGTCCAGACATGTACCAGGAGCTCCCTCCCAAAAAAGAGAGAATCATTAATAGGCCCTTTGCACCAGTCATCTCTTCACAGAATCACAGAATAGCTAAGGCTGGAAGGGATCTCCAAGGGTCATCTGGTCCAGTGGTCCAAAGCTGGTTGTACAGGACCATGTCCAAACAGCTTTTGAATGTCCTCAAAGATGGCAAATCCACAACCCTCCTGGGCAGCCAGTGTTCAGTCATCCTCACAATGAAAAACTCTTTCCCAGTATTCAGACTGAATCTTTACAAGAAGAATAAACTTGTTGGGTACAGATCTTTTAAAAATGTACCAAATATGCCAAAATTTTAAAGAGATTAACTAATATATAGAATACCCAGTGTTACAAGAAATGAGTCTATGCCTTTGTTCTAAAAATGGTATCAATGCAATGGCCTCTTTATTCACACTTTCTAGAGATCGGTGTTTTTTACTGAGTAGGGCAATTCACCATATTTAATTGGAAGGTAAGGAGGTCTGAAACCAAACGCCCCCCCTTAGATATCAGCAAACTGAGACTTGTCAGAAACACACAATCAAAAATGAGCTTAATTTTTAATGTGAGCTCCCAGTTAAATTCTCATGTTAGTTGTAGATAGGAGGAGATCATAATGTAATACAAATGTTTTAAGAGTCAAGATTCACATGGGGAAAAATTACTTTGTTAACTAACTACATCTTGTTTTATTAGAATCATTATTTTGAAGAAGACTGAGCAATGAAAAAAGAATTGGCTTTCATTTTTTAACATTTCCTTCCCCCACAAACTTCCCCCACTCCACTCCTCGCCAATTGCAGTTATCAATTTCAGTTTGACCCACTGAGACTTCAGATTGTAGGGTCTGGAGGGGGTGGATGGCTTTTGCATCTTTTCCATACACTATTTTCTCCGACAAAACTAGCGTGGCAACCACATGTCAGGCTCTTGGCAAAGTATCTGACCTGACCATATTAAGCACTGTTTTCTTAATATAATGTTGACATATGGCTATTGTGCTCTTAATGTAGTTATTTTGTGTCTGCTGTGTTGTTGCTATCTCATCTTCTGAATTTTCTTCAGGCAATTACTGTCAGAGGCATTTAATTTCTTCTGCTACATATTAACCAGTTGCCAACATTCCCCTCTTTTCCGTGTGGAGGGGGTGTTTATGAGGCCAGAGCAATACTATTGCAAGGTGTCCTAGGTATATCTGTATAGTTGCAAGGCCATCTAAAATTATTCTGATCACGCACCAAAGAAAGGTAGAGAAGCTTTGGAGAGAATAAGGCTTTTCTTTTGGCCTTCACATGTCATGAAGCCAGAAAAAAACATGCTATGTTGCTTTCATTTCTAATATGTTGAATAGTTGCCTGTGGTTAATTACACTGCATCGTGGAAGGTGCCACAATCAGGCAGTAGGTTTAAGCCAGTTGAAAGTGATGTGAGGAAACAGATGGAAAATAACTCAGGTAACCATAGAAAGCAAGCACAAAAGCTCTAGTCATAAGTAGGCAAAATACCCCACTTAAACATTTTGTGCAGTGAAAAAAGGAAACACCCCTGCAAGAAAAAAACAGTACAAGCTAACACACATTTTTCACTACCAGGTGTTGACAATATTTTGACCTTGAGCATGCAAGACCAAAAGTACATATGATAAACTGAGATATGAAATAGCTGTTAGGCACAGATTTAACACAGGACAGGGGAGGGAACGTCCTTCATATTAACTCTTGCTGGTTCACAACACACTCCACACCCTGTGATGGGGAGCAGCTGCCCTCCTGCAGTGATGTCCAACATCCATCAAGGCTGCATCCTGCCTGACCAGCCTATAGTATTTATTATAGTGTATGGCTTCTCTGTGGTTCTTGTGCCTGGTCCCTTAACTCTGAACTATGAAAAAGCTGCCAACAGAGTATGAGATCAGGAATTTTTTATTCTACCAGGCTTCACAGGGCTACATCTGAATGGTCCTCTGAGGAGCTTCTCTCTCTTTCCATACATATAAATAATTCCATAAATATAAATAATTCACCTCACAGACCTAAACTGGGCAGTGTGAGGACCTGCCCATCATCATTGTGTTACAGTGCTTTGTTCACATTCCTGTGAATGACGCAACTTCATTTTTCTGTGTCTCTACTTAGAGAACGAGGTGGCAAGACCTACTTCACCAGCTGCAAGTATTGCAGCATGCTATCAGGTGATCAGCTGTGCCTTTACAGCCATGACTTGTGGTCATAATGTTTGCTTTCATGGAACAAACTGCAGATCTCTAGAAAATCAGCATCTAAATTTGCTGCAGAAACTCATTTTGAATGCAAGCTAAGTCCTATGTTTTCAGATTGTACCCCACAAATACTAAAATAAGCACTTCCTGGGGGCTGGAAAATAAACCTTGAAAAAAAATATACCCTTGATTTCTCAGAGAAGCAAGAGTAGATATTTGAACAGAAAGAATGAAAGGTATGTGATCTATTCCTATACTTCATAGTTTGCCACATTCTGTACCGAAATTCAACCAACCATTAAGTCATAGGATAGCATGTACTATTTACAACAAACTAAATATAAGAGTTGGTTGTACTCACAAATGCCCATACTTTTCTTTAGTGATTTCTAAAGGAATTTTACCATATGACCATAGGTTTCACAAATGCCAATTAGACAGACATGACAAGGGTACTGATAATATAATAAGAGCAGCAGTTATATTTTACTTGAGCACTTAGAATAAACTGTATCTGTAGCAGCTAATCAGACAACTGGTTAGCAATTTAGAAACCAGATAATTCATAAAATGAAATGTAGCATCAAAAACAATGTGGCAATATGACTACGCTGTGATCTTATAGGTTGAAGCATATTGGACAAGAGACCTGTTTGCAAAGTTCATGAGAATTCGGCTGTGCTGCAATATTCTGTCAGCCATCATCATTATCTTGTACAGGTACTTAGTGGACAAAATAACAATCTGAACTACAGAGAAACTGTTAAAATTCACAGTTGACTGAAATGCTGATTACAGCAGCAACCCTCTTTTCTTCTCCCTGTCACTCCCACCCTTTTGTTCTCTTCCACTTTGCTTTTCTCCTCGGAACAGCAGACAGCGGTACAATGGCGTGAGTAACATGTGGTATATTGGTCTTATTAGCGCTCATTTACACCGAGCCACGTAGCTGCACTCCTCCCAAACCCACACTGCTCAGCAGCCCTACTGCCAGGGCACACACCTGCCTGCACAAGGCATCGGGACACCTTCTTCTCTCTTGGGCTGTCTTCTCATCTGCCCCAGCAAAGAAGAGCTGCTTTCTGCCCCCTTTGTGCGTTTAAATGCCTCATTGTTTAAATCAAATTACAAGCTTACATTCTGGCCAATCTCTCTATCTGCTGAAACCAACTTTCAATGTAAAAGATAATACAGTATTTACCATAAATATTACTCTGTTCCATGACTGTAATCTTTATCTCCGAATTGAAATATTTCTCATTTTCCTTGCCTCAGTGAGCTATTTTAAGGAATAGCTGAATGAGATTGTGTTGGAAGACACACAGAGTATTGCTCGAAACAGAGATTTTTTTTTTTCAGAGAGCAAAATATACCACTCCCAAAATAGGTTTACCTGACGTGTACCTAGATTGTTAAAAATTGGCCTTTACACCAGCTTTCATAGCCAAGTCATTATGAAAGCAGAATTCATTAAAAGTTATCTAAAGAACACCAATATGTCACGGCTGGATATAATCCTTGTGTGAGGACTAACAGAGGCCACAAAAATATCCACCCATTTAAAGCATCCCTTCAAGTGCCACAATGTCACTGTTGCTTGCTGAAGGAAAGGTCTCATTTTTAAGGGACATTGTAAGATTCCTTAAACCTCAGCAAACCATACTTTGCTCAATATTTTTACTTCAAAATGTAAGGAATTACTTTATATTTTTCATGGTTATCTTAAAATAGGAAGCTACAGGAGAAAAAAATAATTTCAGACAGCAGCCCAGCAATTGAATGGATTACTTCATGCCATCCCCAAAACCTGGTTCACAAAATATCTGGCTCATTGGTCAGGGAAATGGGAAGTGTGTGCAGTACCTGATCTATTATTCTGTGCTGCTAAATTTTTCTTCTTACCTTTCCATCCCTGATGGATTTTAGCTAGCAAAATCAGTGATTAAGAAGATGTTCTAAGACAGTGCAGGTCACCTGTGAGATAACAGATACATAAAAGTAAGGGTCAGGAAAAGGACTTGCTTTGGGGCTTGGATGGAGTTGCTCCTCCATCATGCAGCAGAGTGAAAAAACAGGTGTCTGCTTTAGGACAAGGGAAACATTAAGAAAAAAAAGGGTATAAAAAACGAAAAAATACAACTTACGGGTTTCCTTCCTCCTTTTGCTTTCCTGCCCCCCTCACCACCAACAGAGAGATAATAAATTGAAAGACTTGGTATTGTCAGTGAATCAGGGTCCAGCCTCCATCGGCATCTAGAATCCAATTTGAAATCATCATGCCATTTTCCAGGTAATAGATATAAAAGTTTCTGTAGGAGACAAAGCACCTGAAGTTGGATCATATCATCAGTTTTGTACTGATGAGACATTGGATGGGTTTTCTATTACACATCCAAAGAGTGAACATCTGTCTTACCGGAAAGCTTATTCAGGCTCAGCCAAAAGCTTTCATATTCAGGGATACATGTCATAATTCGAGCCTAGTGAACTGGAGATATTCTAGGGGAAGAAACATGCCAGCACAGAATGTTTTAACACAGCTGAGATTGGTCTAACATGGAAAGGACACTCTGAAAAAAAATCCAGAACCTTGGAATTTTCCATTCTTGTTTAATTCTGAGTCATTTTTTTTCTGTAATTCTAGTCTGCTATATATACACTAGACACCTAATAGGAGATAAGGCCACTCTCAAAAAAAAAAAGGAACATTAAACAAAATAACTGTAAATTTCAAAAGCATTGGCTATAAAATAAATTTAAAGCATGTGGGTTTTTTTATAATGACATAACAGGAAAATTCTCCCAAGATAAGGCAGACCTCCTAAGACTCAGTAAGCCTCCAGAAAGCATTTCTTCCTGGCCGTCAAGGAGGTCAGGGGAATCTTCCTTTAAAGTACATGAGGAAAAGCAGGCTTTGAACATGCATGCTCTGGTTTGCCTCCTGAAGGCAGTGTCTGTGCAGTGACCACCTTCCACATTACACACCTTCCCACAACACCTAGAGTCGGCTGGGGATCGCCAACTCCATATATATAAATATTGCCCAATGTCACTATGAAATAGAGCCTTCCTGGAGTCACATCATGCTATAAATCAAGCAACTGTTAGAAAATTTATCTTCCCAAGAGGACTTTTAGAAGACAATCCAATTTGAATGCTTAGGTATCCAGGCACAAAACAAGCAGGTCCAACCTGGAAACAACTTCTTCACATGGGCAGCACCACCAATTTTAGTGTAACTATTTGCATGAGTAAGTCTTTTGCAGACTCATGACTTTATTTTATAAGTACATTTTGTAGAAATGGGACTCTAAAGCCCCTTATGGAATTAAATAACACTGTCCACTCTCTTGTATCTGATATAAATTACAGAAAACAGCATCATAAAGGTATTGCACGGTGAATAAATTAAACATTCAGTCGTAAGGCCAATGACTGAAGGAAAGCAAAATAAAGAGACATAGGCAAAGGAGGAAAGATATGTTTTAAGATGAGGCTTGGAAAGAGATAGAGTCGATGAGGCAGAGAGAGATATTCACGCAATGGGACTGAGTACCAAGAAAAACTTTCAGATGTTCTGATATCCAGACAAACCAACCACGGACAGGTTTGACTAGACACATGGTACATGGAGGCTGTCACACATCTTCCTACACAAACAGCAATTCTCACACCTCACGAATTAATTACAGGGAGAAGCCTGGTGCTTGACTGGTCTATAACTTGTTATGTCTCTAGTTTTTCAGTTCACTGCCCTATAAAAGGCATTTATGCTAGCACAAATCCAGCAAGACAACAGGAGTATAGCTTCAACCCATAAACCAGAGACATACAGCATGTTTCCTGAGAGAAAGAACAACATTTGTGAAAGTACTCTAAACTCTTCCACGGTTATGTGCAGCCAGCTTGGGATGTTTGCAATCCAAGGTGCTAAACAGGTGGACAAGATTACTGCAGTCACAGTAGTATAGTCACAGCAGAAACTCCCATCAGGTGGCATTGGGTTTGGTTTTCCCTTCTATCAGAACTCACAGGCCAAATCCACATTCATGTGTAGGTGTCCTGTGCCACTAAGTTCAATGGAACTTAGATACCTAAATACCTCCATGAGCACAGGTTTTATGCCTGGTCTCCAGCAAGTCATTTAAAGATTGTGTACCTCAAGCCCTTCCCTATCAAGCTGGGATGTTAGCACTTACAACAACGAATTAGGCTAGTGAAAAGTTCCTGTAATAGCACACAGCACTAGAGCCATGATATCTGCCTAACACTTTCTGTGTCGAATCAACCAAGAGACAAACAACCCAATGCCACAATTAGAAACAGTTGCCAGATAGGGCTTACTGCCAATACAGGCCGAGCAAGACACTGTCAGACCCAGAAAGAGATTCTGAAAGTTCATTTAAAACCTGCTTGTATGTCAGTTTCACCAGAGCTGATGGAATAAAACTGGAGTCCACGGGAAGACAAAGACATATGATTCCTTCCCTAAGATAAGAGATAAAAGCTGTAGACCCTTTTCCCTCTCTCAGACTGGCACTTTTCTCTTAAGGGGGGATGGATCAGTGATATGATTGTAAAAGACTCATTGCACTACGTACATCTTCACTCCAAGTCCTCTTGCCCCCGTTCTCACATGCACCTTGTCCCAATCATTATGGTGATCAATATCCCAGCCTTTCTGTCCCTGCCACCTCCACCAAGAAGACTCCCAACCCCATATGAATCATCTAAATTTTTTTTCCCTACAAAACTTATCATCTGAAGCTTCCCCTAATGACAAACACCTTAGGTGTGACTCGAAGAGCAGCAGTGCAGAAAAGGCCCTGGGAATCCCTGCCAATGGCAAGTTGAATGTGCATCAGCAGTGCCCTGGGAGCCAGGAGGGCCAGCCGTGTCTTGTGGGGGCATCAGGCACAGCATCACCAGCTGGGCAAGGGAGGGGCACTCTGCTCTGTTCTGGTGTGGCCTCACCTTGAGTGCTTTGCGCAGTTTGGGGCACCACAATATAAAAAAGACATTATTAACAAGTGTCCAAAGGAAGGCAACGGAGATGGTGAAGGGTCTGGAGATGAAACATTATGAGGAACAGCTGAGGTCACTTGGTTTGTTCAGCGTGGAGAAGACTGAAGGGAGACCTCATTGTAGTTTTCCTCACGAGAGGAAGCAGAGGGGCAGGATAAAGCTGTGCATAACCTGGTCTAGTAGACTGCCAGGTAGTAACCTAGCTGCCAGAAGCAGCAGGGTTGGAACTAGATGATCATTAAAGTCCTTTCAAACTCAAGCCATTCTATGATTCTATGACTTAAACTAACCTTCAAAACAGTCGCATTGTTAAGCTGCTTCTAAAACATCATGCTAATTTTTAATGCTGTACGGAGAAAACTGCTGATGAATAATATAGTCTATCCTGCTAAACAGAAAAAAGAGAAAAATTAGTCGCCTTGTTTTTGTCTGAAGACAAGAGAAAAATGTAATCTTATAGGTCTATCAGTAGAATAGGTAGGGAGCATTTAGGTTCTTAGCTTTGGCAGACTTTTCATGTTCCCAAGCCTTGTCACACCGGCCTGTGTTTTCCATGATGATATCTTTTTTTACATCATGAGACACCATAGACGTTGACTCATGATGCAATGAACACTTCCAGATTCATAGAATCATAGAAATATAAAATCATCAAGGTTGGAGGAAACCTTTAAGATCAGCAAGTCCAACCATCAACCCAGCACTACCACTGTAATCATAGTATTTTATCTGGAGGTACAACCAAATCGTGCTTCCATGAGCCCTGGTTTTGAGGAGACTCAAGCAGATCAAAGAACTCATGAAAATGCACCACTGCTTTTGAAAACTTGGATATTAACAACCCTTCCTCTCAATTTTCGCCCCTAGTGCAGAAATGTTGTGCCTGTTCAACACACCAGGGCATAATGAAGCTGAAATCAAAGCTTAGAAATAATATAATAATCTTGGAAGAAGATGCCTCAGAGGAATTACTGCTTAGCAAATTCCTCATAGGAAAGGGAAGGGACATGTGTTATGTCTTACTGAGCTTGACGGTTGAAGTGAGACCCCAAAGACTGTATGGTACATGGCAAGGTTAGACATTTGCAGAACAGACACATTCTTAATATGTTTTTTAAGTCACGTGGACACTCACTAATTCTTCATTAAGCTGATAATCCCTACGCATGAAAGGACAAAGACTACAGATTTTTCCATGTAGCCTGGGAGCCATGAGGTCAGCTTTACTGAATGAATTTATCAATAGAGTTAGAGTTTCAATTTATCTAATATGCTTTACCTAATAAGGCAGTTCCTGTCGTAATTGCTGTTGTAGAGATAGGAGGTTAATCTTTTAAGTGATGGCACTGGACTCACCTGCTGAGAGATGATCTGGAGCTCTCCAATAAAACATTCATGGCTCCATGCCTCCTCTGCTGCACTTAAATCTATGTTAACAGCTTCAAAAAGCTAAAAAGCCAGGTCTATGCTCTGCAGTGATCTGTGGCACCATGGTTAGATATCACTGCATTCAGCTCAGTTGGATAAAAGTTTGGTATTTGGTAGATTTAGTAGTGGGTGGAAGTGACAGATGGAATTCAAGTCTTTTGTTCAAAGGCTTTGTTCTCCTCCTGCATTAGTGCAAAGAAGTTTTCTGTGATGTTTTGCTTTCTTTCCAAAAGATCTGAAGCACCAATCATTTTGCTTTGTTGTCCTTAGAAAATAAAATAAAATAAAATATCATATTTACTGAATACAGTGTGAGGAGAGGGAAGGGGCAAAAAGGGACACACATCCACACCTTCCCTACTGAGAAGATTGCGTAGGGTAATGGAAGGATTTAGAATAAAAAGAGCTAGAAGTAACTGATAAGAATGACAGAACTTTACAGGAATGACTCTGTCATGTAATAAAATTGCAGTGTGGTTGAGTAGCACTTAAAAACTAGTCACACCATACTATTAAATCCAGGGGACAGAGGCTGCTTTCATCTGTTAATGACAGAGTTAAGAAAGACTATGATTATCAGGTGAAAAATGGTATTTGAGTGTGAATCATCAAGCTCCCAAAACTACTGTTTTCTTTCTGAAAAATAAGAAGCATCTCTTCCACGATGGTCGTGTTACTAGTGCAGGTCAAGCATGGTACAATTTATGGGGATCCTATTTATTACCATTAGATGGATGTTAAACTTCTAAATTGCTTTTTATAAAAGTGAGGTAGTTAACAAAGATACAATGGACATAATTTTAAACTTGTGACGCAGTTAAGGTTATAGATACCTGCAATCTCAGCAAATACCTGTCTGCAGTGGAGAATCAGTAAACTGCCACCAGCCCACCAAAGGATTCAGCTGAAGACTCAGAAGAAGAAAAGCAACAAATATAAGAGCTGAAGGTTGAAGTCCAGTTACCAGTGACAAGGCCAAATACAGTCCTGGGCAATAATTTCCTCAGAAGTTGAAAAAAATGTCTCTTACAAGGCCTTTTTCAAGCCACTTTCAGAATAGTTTGTTTGATGTGCTTCTTCCTGAAGACAGATAGTCAGGTATAGAGAAATAGTCAATAGATAGTCAGAACCTAGAGAACAAATAGTTCAGCAGTAGACTAAAACTTTTTATTAAGATAAAAGCATCAATATTTCAATCCCTAAAAGGAATCCCTTTTGTTTCATCAATAATTTTTTCTATGAACAAAATGGAACTTGAAAATCCTTGAAAAATCTTACTAAAAAAAGGCACACAAGGGTTAGAATAATTTGGAAGACGCAGCATAAGTGGAGCCATACTGAATATGAAGATGAGACACATTTAGTTTAAACCTCAGAAAGGGATTTTCTCAAAGGAGGATGAAACATAATGTTTGCTATGTGCAAAACATAAAGATTGCATCACCATCCTTTTAGATACAGCATATGAACATATCTGCTGAAAGTCAAAAGTGAAAGACTCTAGGAAGCTGCCAGACCTAGAGAAAATGAATATTCTGCAAATATATTTATTTTACATGTAAAGCAAAGCAAAGAAAAATGTTGTTAAATATTTACTCATCACCCGGTAGCTTATTAATCTTTGTTGCAGCAAATACAGCTGACTATAGACTGTGGCCAGAGACGGTTCTTACCAATGAATAAGTGGAGGATGCACCACCACAGCCTGGGGTTCCTAGCTGAGCAGAAGCCCTAACAGGAGCAGTGACTCAGCTGCATGAAGAGCACATGCAAACCTGGCCATTAGTCTCACATCCTCTTTCTTTAATTTTTGCTCTGTGATTTCCTTCATCTGGCCCCCAGAGCTATCCTGCTCTAGCAGACATCTCACAACTATTACTGCAGCACCACTCCAGCATCACTGGAGTCCATGAAGACATGGACTATATTCTGATTACCTGCTTTAGACACCAAATATTGAAGGTTGCAACACCTGAAAATCAAACGTCTTGCTCCAGCCTGATGACTTGGGAGCAAAGGTTCCTCAGCTGGTCTGTGGGGAATCGGATTCATGTCATCAAATGTCTTTTTCTTCCCTTGGTCCTCTAGGTTTCCTGAACATGGAACATTCTACCTCCACCTGCTAGGAAACTCTGGTTCCTAGCAGGCCTGCATGGGAGCATGGTGCACTTTCACACCAGTGCCTGCTGAGAGAGGACTCAGAGGTTCAGGCATTCTTCTGATAGATCAAGCAGCCACAGTGATTACCTGCCTTTGCACCACAACGTGGTGGCAAACCCCAAACCCAGAAAGAGGAGACCTAAAATCTGAACTCTACTTCAGACTGAGGGCATCAACCCCATCAAAATCCCATTTCCCTCAGAGTACCTGGCTGTACAGGTTACACACTAGGAAAGAACATTCCCTTTCTTAAAATTGTGCCTTTTAAAATTGTCCCCCTACAAACTTCTGTGCAGGACTCCTGGCACCAGAGAACAGACAGGGAACCTGCCTGCACCATCCAGAAGAAGTGAGAGAGGTCTGATTCATGGTTGCTGTCACTCAATGGTGCTCATCAATTCAAAAGAAAAATACCAAGGCTCCTGGAGCAGGAAGCAGATGACCTTGAGAGAGTCTCCCCCTCATGGATGGCATAGAGAAAGTTCCTTGATTCGCTCTTGATCAAAAAAAATTTTAAAAAATAAAATAAAATTAACACATCACACATGGAAAAGACCACAAAATAGTTAACAGCTTCACTGGAAAATGTGCTAAGAATTGCAGTGGGCTCTGGCAATAAAATCATGACTGGCTGTTTTCCCTGGGGATACACTGGCCTTCAAGTGTGAGTTATTTAGCGAAAGTCCAAAGGTCTATGTTATGCAAGAAGGCAGATTAGATGGTCATAGCAGTCCCTTCTGGTCTTTTGCAATTAATCTCTGACATCATGTCAGAAGGTTGGTTCATCACAGCCCAAAAAAGAGCAATTTCCTTGCTGATAAATGAAAAAGTAAATCAATTTTTAGTCCTAGATGAGGATGGGATTCCACTGGTCCCTAGGGGCTGCTTCCCTGTTCAGGCTCTGAGCAACTGAGCAGGGGACTGCTGGACCAAACAGCATGTGCTCTTGCCAGGACCTGGATTTATTCTCCCTGTTTCCAGCAAAATCACAGCCATGAAAGGTGAATTCTGGCTTCTGAAGACATTGATGAGTTTAGATGGGGTCTTGGCTTCCAAAGGAGTACAGAATGCTCAATGATTTGCAGCTAAACAAATGATGGAAATCAGGGAAGGAAAAAATGGGCTGATACTTATGCTGCAGGATCACAACCTGACTGGTCTACATTTTCCCCACTAATTTAATTCTTCAAGTGAAGATTGGACACTGAAACAGTTTTCAGGAAATGTTACTATGAAAATTGTGCAGTATTGAGAAACTGATTCTCAAAGACTTGTGTGGCACCAGGGGCAATGCTCTTCTTGCCTTCAGTTCCCCAGGGAGGGAAGTAAAATGTGAGAGGATATGACCAAGGGGCAAAAACTGATTTAGTAAAAGAGAAGGGATTGAAAGTGGAATAAGTAATCTCCCAGTCCCATATTCCTACCACCAAGTTTCACAATCCCTCAAAGGCCATTCCTTCCATTTCCAAGACTCATACAACTTAAATCTCCATGTAAATTTAAATCTCCATTTAGATAGCACTGTTTTCTCTGCCCTGTACTGGGATCTTACAAAGTGAGAACACAGCAGTAGTCAGAGCCTGTGTCTTTTTCAGCCGAGGAATGGCTGTAATTCAAAATGGCAGAACGAAACCAAACCACAAAATGAGTTATACACCATCATCCTCAAGCACTGAAATTGGGTGGATTACACTGCCATTATATTCTTAATGATACGACTGCCAAGAGGATTTCTCTACAGCATATGTAAATGTAAAGTTTTCATTAATGCAGTTGCAGAAATAATGTAATTTATTACATTTTTAAAATTTCTCATTGGTTATGTTCAATAAATAACCGAATAACTGATGTACACACTTGCAAAGGACAGATACAAAGGAACCCCTCAGAAATAATGTGAAGTGGAGCCACAATGTCTTTATTTTGTATTTGAGGCATCTTCCCAGTCAATGAACCTCTGTGAAAGATTAATGTCATTTGAACTTTTATTGTGGAATATCATTCGTGCACTGTCACACTTCGCACAAATGGTGCTTCAGTCACAGTTCGGTAACACTCCAACATATTATTTCCCAGGCATTTGAGAGTTTAGAGAATTATTGAAGGGCAAACTGTACTCATTTGGTAATAAGGCAGAGTGCAGTTGCAGTCTCCATATGAATTCAACAAATGGAATCAATGTTAATTTCATTGAACGTAGCAAAATAGTTGTGATAATAACCCCAGTGAAATATCCACTAGAGAAAAGAGATGGAGAATAGTGTCACAGTGTTTTATATTATCTACACAAGGGATCCCAGGAAAAATACAGAAATTGGTGTGGAAAAAATATCTTAATAATTTCTGAAAAAAATACACTCATTTGAAAATCAAAATTGTTATTTCTCCTGGTCTTTATGCTTTGATTTTAAGAATTTGCTGCAGAAGAAAGAATTAAACAAACCAACTGAGATTCACATCCTATTTTCACCAACCACATCCAGCTTTGAGGCAGTCTAGATGTTTCAATTTGGCATTACTGTTTGTGCAAATACGTGCTATACTGATCCTGAAAGTAAACATTTCCCAAAGCCGTGATTTGTTAGCACTGTCTTCACATATTATAGTCAATTAGTCAATAATTAGTCAAATAATTAAAAATATAATTATGCAATGATGTTGCCTTATTTTTAAATTAAGGACTCATTCACAAGCTGATTCCTCTTTCTGATTATATGTTTCTTTGCTGCTAAGCACAGAAAGTTTAAGCACATAAGCCTTGGTTGCTTTTTCTCCCTTTTAGATTAAAACAGGATTCTGTTAATAAACAGACAAGTGCTTATTAATATGCTGTCACCAGAAAAGACACAAATGTGCAACTAAATACTTATGCAGCTCCCCCAGATGCAAATATATCTGTAAGAACCATCACTGATGTGTTAGAGACCTCTAGAGCTGTAGCTCTTCTCATGAAACTACAATTGCTGATATTACCAATTATTTTATTAGGGATACAGTCCAGGTATAAAATATTCAGCTTTAATTAAAAAACTAAACCAACAAACAAAAAACCCCTACAATAAAACAAACAAGCTCACTAACTAAAAATGAGAGGTCCCTTGCAGAATTATCAAAATATCTCCCATACACAATCATAAAGTGTACAACACCCCAGCAACCACCATGGTTTCAGTATCTTTAGGCACTTACTTGAAACAGAGGCACATGAGCCTTTAGAAGGACTCTTATGTCCTGCGGGGGACATGGCACCGCTGTTAGAGAAAGAGAGAAGTGTCAGTGCTGTGTACTGGCACCCAGAAAAGTAACTTCTACATAAACATCACAGCCATAAGACAACCAAAATCAGGGATTCAGTGTGTCTTTAACCATCCATTCGTTTATCTGATTCCCATCTATCTATACCAAGGCTGTGGGACTTCCAGCTTGCAAGGTCTGCAAGAAAGGACTAGGACAGCTTGGAGTGAAGCAAGACACACTTCACCTCATCCTTCAGGGCTAAATCTATGTTACTAACTTAGAAACAGAAATGTATTACACCAATGCTCTCCAATGGCTATATTCACACTCCTATCTAGCTACCTTTTGTAGTCATGTTAATGACACTAATATTCTTAGAATATCTTTCATCTAGGCACACAGTTATCAAAAGGATTGCATGGTGCTATGCCATGCTCCATTGCAGCCATCTCCTTCCTCTCCATACCTTAGGGCTGTGAAGAGACTGTATCTCCCAGCAATCTCAAAATAGTTAGAGTTGGTCACAGAATCAAACAAACACAGGACTATTCATTAGTTCTCCTGTAGATGGAAATTGAGACTTATGCAGAACACTTACAATTTGAACAAAACTCTTGCCAATCATCTCATGTCTTTAAAAATGTTATTATTTTAGCAGATGCAAGCCACTCCTATCAAAAGCTCAAAAAAGTCACCTTTCATTATTCTTGAGGTAATTTAAAATCACCAGTATCACCATTCTGAATTAAATCTCAGCAGCAAATGTATGCTAATGTTAGAGGGTTGGATACCGAATCACAGAACCACAGAATGGGTCAGGTTGGAAGGGACCACAGTGGGTCATCTGGTCCAACCTCCCTGCCTGAGCAGGGCCATCCCAGAGCACATGGCACAGGAGTGCATCCAGATGGTTCTTGAATATGTGCAGAGAGGGAGACTCCACCACCTCTCTAGGCAATCTGTTCCAGTGCACAGTCACCCACACAGTAAGGAGGTTCCCCATATTCCAGTGGAACTTCCTGTGCATCTGTTTCTGCCCCTTGCCTCTTGTTCCATTTCTTGGCATCACCAAGAGGAGCCTGGATCCAGCCTCTTGACATCCCGCATTCAGACACTTGTACACACTGATGAGGACCCCTCTCAGCTGTCTCTTCCTAAGGCTGAACAGGCCCAGCTCCCTCAGCCTTTCCTCATAGGAGAGATGCTCCAGATCCTTATTCACCTTTGTAGCCCTTCACTGGACCTTCTCCAGCAGCTCCGTGTTTCTCTGGTACTGAGGAGCCCAGAACTGGACACAGCACTGCAGATGTGGCCTCACCAGGGCTGAGGAGGCCAGGTACCAGCCACTTCAGACCACTTAGGTGAGTGGGATCCTTGCTTGAATGAGAACTGACTAAAGAGATCAAAACTTGACTACGGTTATGAAGGCAAGTGTGCAATTTCTGTCACGCATAACATAAACTTCTAAACTAAATGCATCCAGTACACTATCAAAGAGATTCATTTTTGTAATATGGATGTTTTTCCAAGAAAACTCTCAACCATAATTGGTACCAAGATGTGGGCTTGGCAGGTGTATAGAAAACTTCAATTTTTGTCTCTTAATACATGGTACTAGAGATGGGAAACATTTTTGCCTTCATACAGGACCCAGATGGCAAACTGTGAAAGCTTAATTTCAAGAGCATTCAGGCTGACAGCTCTACAAGCAGCAAGCTGAATTTAACTTATGTGATTATGACACATACACAGGACTCTTCAACCAAGTGGTCCAACACTCCACCTATTAGAGGCATGGCTATGAGATCTGTGTGCGCTGCATGAAAGCCTTTACTGTGCAGATCAGGTCTGGATTACTGCACTAGGAACCACACATGCACATGCATACAACTTGCCTCCATGGTCTAGCTTGTCAGCCGGGATATTGGTTCTATTTCTGCTCGTGCAAAGGGTAATGAAGAGTCTCCATGGTCTCACAGGCAGAATCACTTTTACTCTGTACTTTACCTAAAGGGTTTTACTTGTATTATGCCTTACTCATCTCCATGCTGGCACACCACCTACTGACAGCCCAGCGTTGCTTTCTGTGTTTTTTAAAATCCTGTCCCTGTGTGAGCCCAAGACCTCTGACCCTGAGATGTATGGCTGTGCCAGCCAGAGCAGCAGCATTTGTCAAGACTCTAAAAAGAGAAGGAATTGAGAGAAAGGGTCTTCAGGCCACTGGTGGTATATTGATAAAAATTAATAAGCTCAACTGTTCAGCATTTCAAGCCAAGCAGTGGGAAACGAATTGTCTCCCAGCCGAATGAGAAGCAAGCAGTCAGACAGCTTATCAGCAAGCAGTTAATGAGACTCTAGTATTTTGAGAATCTCTTTCATCCAGGCACAAAGTTAGCAAAAGGACTAATAACTGTACGGTAATATCCCATCCTCCATTTCAGGCACCTCCTCGTCTCCTGGGTGCAAAGGTCGGTTTAAATTTCTTTTGATCCCACATTATTTTAAGGTGTTTGTATATTTTGGTGGTTGTAGATATGCAGTCAGGTTGTGGTGCTCAGAACAGAGATGCATTAAAGCACCACCTTTTGTCCTTTCTGACATTTCTTTATATACCACCACTGCACAGCTCCATATGGCTGAACTTCCTGTCCCTATTTTTAGCAGTGTTTGATGTTCTTTTCCATGTGTTTACTTCTGTACTCCATAGGTAGCAGCTTTGAACCTCACAGGCTATTCTCAAAAAGAGGAAACCATGACAAAATAGTTGATCCTGATAGTGAAACTAAGCATGTCTAGAGAGAATTGACCCCCCCCTTTCTCCAAGTTGCAGTTGACTGTATATTAAGTTAACCAAGCATTCCTGAACTTAATAATGCTGGGATTTGGCATATACATTACATCATCCTATCATCTTTAACACTATTTGAGGTATCCTGATCCACTGACTTTGCCTCCTTCACCAACCCAGTGGTAGCTACTTGTCTCCCTTTCTCCCTGACTTCCCATGACACCATGATTTGGTCTGGATCTCCAGATCTCAGCTCAACTGTTTTACCTTAACTCACAAAACTTCCTTAAAAACCCTGTTTCTGGAGCTTTTGGTGCTAGGAAGACATGAGTGATAAAAAAGGCAGGAGAGGCTGTTACACGTCTGACTGAAGAGCTGTGTGATCATCCTCCTTTTCCTCTGCTCACAACATGAAGGGTACACAGTCACACCAGGGGAATTCATGTTCCTCAGTGCCAAGCTCATCATTTGCTTGTCCCTGTTAAACACTAAACAGCCATGTACTGTAATAAAGGGAGGGATACTTCCTATGGAGGTCGCTAGTGTTGCAGTCTCTTAAAAAGATTAGTCTCTAGAAGTATCTAGTGTGTCTAATCATCTCAAGGGTCAATTGGAAAGAAGATTAAGACTGGCCTGATCCAATTAGCAGGGATTTGAAGAAGAAACAAAAAAAAAGTTGTAGATTAACCTTTAGTAAGTCCTCAGACACACGTCTGAAGAATTGATACAGGTTCTGCATAGCTGTACAAGTATATGTTCATTTTGGTATGTGTGCTCTTAATTGGCTCACTGCTGCAAGGGGCTTTGCCCTCCAACTAAAGTTTCCCTTTTTGGTGTGTGTGCCTGAGTTGAGATGGCACAGAGCATCCAGCTCCCTCTGCAGCTACATCCAGTCCAGAACACTGTCATTAACCACCCAGGGGGAAAACCTGATGCCTTCATTTGCCCAGGTTAGAGCTGAGGGGTGAAACATTGGATGACTTCCCTAAGTCACACAGGTACTTCAGGGAACATAGCCCTGGGATCACCAGCCAAAAATTACTGCCCATAGCGAAGACCTTTTCTACCTGGAGACAGAAGAAGCAATAAGAGTTGACCCTAAAGTAGTATCACAAAGACCATCAGGAAATGGGCGCAAGTCTCTATTGCACAAAGGTATTTGTAGAAAGAGCATCCTCTTTACTTCAGTTTTAAGTGTTGCTGCCAAAATTCCATTAAATCTAACTGTAACACCTAAACTAATGAAGATCCAGCAGATGTTGGATCTGTGATATTTTATAGCATTATTTTAACTGGGGAAAGAATCCAGCTTTGCTAAAATATTAATGAAAGCATGCTAATTTTATTTCTGGATTCACTAAATGCCTCTGCTCAATAGCTTGTTCCTGTTTCCAGTTCCCACTGTTGCTTCTTCATCTTACTGGTAAGACAGCAGTAGGCAAAAACAAAGAACTAATAGTCTTTGTGCACTGAACTCTTGAATGTACGCTGTGAGGAGGACAATATAGAGGCTGACATGAACATGTTTTTCCTCCATGAGTGCACCTTGGAAACATGTCCAACTGAAGCCAAATTGAATTCAGACTCTCAAACTTCCTTTTGATTATGTCCATACTGTGTGAAAAGAAAGTCACAGGAGACTTTCCGAGTCTTGAGCTTCAAACTGCAAATCGCATTTTGGACAAAATACCCCATAGTAAATTGGGAGGTTTTCACATAACAACTATGTTTGACTTACTATGAAAAGATAAAAAACCCTCAAGTTCCGCACTCAGCTTAAGTCACGGGATCACAATCATCTAGGCTTACCATGAGTCCTTGCCACTTGGAACATTTTTAAAGGCCAAGAGTGAGTTCTCATTTCTGACTGACTGTCAGCAGAAGTTCTCTTTTCTGTCCCCACAACAGAAACCTCAAATTCTGTCATTTCCCTAACAAGCAATACTGTGCCTATTTTTTTCTGAATCACTCTGCTATACGTGCCTCTCTCCTATTATACATCTGCTGTGGCACAAGCTCATTTCCCCACTATCATTCTCTGAGTCAGTATTTGTACTTCTGTCTCATATTATGAAGAAAACATCTCTGGTGGCACTACATTTTAACTGGTATGAAAATATTTGGTAGCATAATCTGTGACACCCACAAGTTTCATTTATTGCTTCACTCTCTATGGAATATTGGTATCATCATCTACTTTTAAATGGCATTATTCTATCCCTATTTTTTATTTCAGTGAAGGGACTCCTGGTTTTGAACAGTCCATTCTACAAATATGTCAGACTCTTTTCAGAGAAGTATCCTGGAGACATGAGATGGGAATTTAATCATGCCACAAACATCAGTAGACTTTACACAAGCATCTTCAGTTACACTTAGAACCAGGGCCTGACACAAGGTAAGATAGGACCATAACACAAAGCTATTCCTGAAATTCCTGTGAGCAGGTCTTCTTGGCCAGCAGCTGTGGCCACAGATCAAGCTGACTTCGGTTGGAAAGGTCCCGTGAGGGAAATAACCATGATCATGTGTCCTGGGTGTTACACACTGCTAGAATATCAAAGCCTTTACACCTGCAGCAATTTTATGAAATTTAACGTATATATAACAGAGGGTATGGTAATGAATATGCACTGTGTGTGGCAGGAGGAAGTCTATAAATAGACTGTTGTCTATTCACAACCATTCAGGTAACAAGAAGAGCCTTTTGAATGTATACACACAGCATTTCTCTCTCCTACACATACATGCATCCATATCCACCAAGTCAACTGATCTTTCAGTAACCCGTTTTAAATAGGGCCTACAACAGGAAAAAATACTTATTTCTGCTTGCTGTCCTTTGGAATAAAGTGCATACAGGGCATTGTGAAGAAGCTCGTCTAGGTTCTAAATTAAAATGTCTTTTTGTGCCCCTTCTGTATTGATTGTCTCAGTAGCAGTGGCACTAGTTTCCTCTAATTTCACAGTCAATTCCTTGATTTTTAGAAGCTAATCCAAACAGTGTGGAAGGGCATCGCTTTCTACAGCTCAAATTTTGGCTGCATTAACCTGGGCCTAACTTTACATATACCAGCATAGCTAAAGGATGCAGACCTCTCCTTTGCCCCGCTCAACCTTCCACACAACCATGGACCAACCCCAGAGCCACAGCAGCCAGGAGGCACCCATGGTGCCAGCACCATCCTGGCAGGGGAAACAGCTCTCCCTAGGAAGGGAGGAGCCAGGCTGCCATCCCTGCTCCCAGTGCTGAATGAGGCACAGCGCAGTCCAAAAGAAAAATAAACACACGGAGACAAAACCTTGGCCCCTTTCAGGGAACACTTTTTTGTGCTTCTCACTAATTCCTCATTTAGATGGACGTTCTTTCAACATATGTCACCCTGAGAAACACCAGAATAGATGAAGAAGAGAGGCACTGCTGACATTCCTGTATTTTAAAGTCAGCCAGAAGTGAGGACAGTGATGGGGCATTGGGTGAAAACCTGTTAAAGCAGCCTTAGCCATGTGCTGGGCAGGTCTGAGAGCTGACCACCAGCCTCTGTGACTGTTCATGCAAACTAAACCTACAGGCTCCTGGGGTAGTACCTGGGGCCTGGCTCAAACGTGGGTCTGGTGATTGAAGCAAAAGGAATGGCACCAAATGCTTGCTCTGGAACCAAAGCATAACCTAGAAGGGGGCATTTATTTGCAAAGAACCCGGGGTGAATTCTGATTTCTGTTATATCCAGGATAAAACTAGGATTAAGTTATCCTGTGCTTGCACTGCTGTCAGGTAGATCAGCTCAGGACTTCTGTCACTCAAGCAGGTGGCACACAGAGCATAAATCTGCAGATATTTACACACAGACATACAAAACCCACTATCCATTCCATTTCGTGGATCATTAAGATTGTCTGTAGCGCTTTATATGCAGTTATGAATAAATTAATTGCAAAAACAAACAGTGGTCTTTAGCTGGAGACAAAAACTCACTTCCAGGAGTTTTTCTAAAAAAAAAAAAAAANACAAAAAAAACCCCAACAAAGTAAAAAATTGAAGAAACGTAAGTGTGAGATCCATATGAGAACAAAGAAAGTGCAATGCTCCATCTATGAAAACCATGCAAAGTTCGGGGGAAAAATGTAAGAATGCATTTTAAAAGAAAGAAAAACCGAAAAGAGTCAAAGATGGGGAGATATCCACAGCCTCGCACCCCAGCCGGGGAGGCGCCGGGAGCTGCGGTGCCAGCATCCCCCGGCGGGCTCTCCGCTCTCTCGCTCCCTGTCTCCCTCCTTCCCTCCCTCCCTCTCTCCCTCCCTCCCTCGTTCCCTCGTTCCCTGCCGCCTCCCGGCCATCGGCACGTCCATGCTGCCATCTAGTGCTGCCGCCCCGCCGCGCACCCGCCGCGCCCGACACCGCCCGGCACCGCGGCGGGGCCGCAACAGGTGCGCGAGTGACGGGCACCCGCACTTCGGAAAGGACAAGGGGGAGCTGGAGCCGGTCCGGAGAAGGGAAACGGAGCTGATGAAGCGTCTGGAGCACAAGTCCGATGAGGAGCGGCTGAGGGAGCTGGGGGTGTTTAGCCTGGAGAAAGGAGGTTCAGGGGTGACCTTATCACTCTCTACAGCGCCCTGAGAGGAGGCTGTAGCCAGGTGGGGTTCGGCCTCTTCTCGCAAGCAGTTAAAGAACACTAGAGGTCAACAGTCTTAAGCTACACTAGGGGAGCTTCTGGTTAGACATTATGAAGAATTTCTTCACAGAAAGGGTGATTAGATACTGGAATGGGCTGCCCAGGGAGGTGGTGGAGTCACCATCCCTGGAGGTGTTTAAGGAAAGACAGGACGCGGCACTTTGCCATGGTCTAGTTGACATGGTGGTGTTCAGTCACAGGTTGGACTCAGTGATCTCAGAGGTCTTTTCCAACCTGTGATTCTGCGACTTCTTAGCTTTCCTTCTTGCTTAATGTGCAGAAGGATGACAGAACATCTCAGAGCTGGCAGTACCAACAACCAGCCAAGGGGAACAGCTCTCAGTGGCACTGCTGAGGCCCAGGATACAACTCTGGTGTTTGACACAGGTCCAGGTGAACCGTAATGGGAATGGGCACAGGCAGCAGCAGCCAAAAGGGGTGCAAACATGTGAGATGCAATACAAGTGGAGTTTCTTTCGGGAGTCTCTTCCCATGCAGCAGGAGACCAGAGCGGACATGCAGTCCTTTCAGGACTTTGGAACTCCAAAGGCTGAATTAGCTTTAGGTGTTGCTGCAAGCATCTGTTTACGTGGAGACTCAGCCAGCCCCTCCTTCCCATTGCCCCTTCACGCAGGAGGTTTAGCACGGTCAGTGAGATGGAGATGGAGCATCAGCCAAGCCAGCACTGTCGGTTCAGAGGCTGGCAGAGGAGGAGGTGGGGAGAGTTTTCCCTTTGCATCAGAACTGCCCTTAAAAAGTGCCCCTTTCGAACCTTCATAACATTTACACAGCCATCAATCACTAAGTAGCAGCTTGGAGAATAAGGCCAGACCAGCAACCACCAAGAATACCTGAACTGGTGGTAGTAGAAGTGCAGGAGTCCTTCCTGCCAGCACTAGTGGGTTGCACTAGCAGCCACCCAGGCCCCTGGCAGGAGGAGAGACCAATACTTTCAAACGGAGAATAAAGGAGTTTCCTGGTATCCCACATTTTCATTCATACAAGAATCATCCAGGTGAGGAGGTGATACAGCTTCTCTTCATAATCTTGACATCTCAGAGACAATTTCTGTGATTTCATAATATGTGTGGGGTGACATTTACTAATAGCCCCCTCGTATCTTGGCCCTTTCATCCAGTGCTGCTCAGTCAAGTCTCTCTGACTTGGTTCAAATACTTCACTTTACCAAATCCCAAAGGAGCAGAAACTCTCTGCCCCATTATTCTGCTTTGCCTGGCTGAAAAGTGAGATGCAGAGTTATGGCAAGCAAAGCAGGCAAAAGAAAATAAAGCAAAACACAAACAATCCAGAAGACTGAATGCTTCCAAACCACCAAGCCAGGGAAACAGGAAAAGGTTGCATGAAACAGCAGAATGAAGCTGAGGCCAGTGACGAATTAGCAGAGTAAGAAGGGTGGAAAACTGTTTTAACTTTTGGTTTGTTTTGGTTTTTGATGCAAAACCCTAATTTGTAAGGAAAGCAATTCTACAAAGTCTCAATTTTCATTAAAAAAACAAGCATCCCTAATCCTCACAGCTGCAGAAACGGTGGGAAAAAAGCCTGGAACTGCATTCTAGCATACCCAAACAGCAGGAGAAAACAAGCAAGAAACAAAACTATTGGGTTTGAATCCTCAGGGAATTCAAGTCCAGTTTCTTGTGGGAACTACATTTCCATCTTTAGTATTATAAGGACTGAATGGATGAAAGGCTGCAATGATGACAACAGGAGTATTGTAATAAGAGCAAAAGCAAGTAACAAAGTGTGTGCTAAAAGAAGCAGGTTTGTACAAAAGAAAAATACTTACTTGCTTAAGGATCTCACTCTCTGTGCTGATAGACGCTGCACCAAGACTGGAAGTCCAAACATCCTTGGATTTATTTTTTTCTATGAAGGGAACTGTTAATTTCAAGTGTTTGAAGTCAAGGTCCTAAAGAACAAGAAGCTCAGGTCACAGAACCCAAACCAATTCCCCTGTTTCATGCTGATCAAGCCAGCATTTTGCAGGATGGCCCAGCAGGAAGCACTGCACCATTTTGGTGGGTGTCTGGTTTGCTGAACAGCTCTCCCCTTGGCAGGGGACAGATTTGGTTCTCAGTTTTGCCTTTTGATGTCACACAACAGCTTTCTTTGTGTAACCAGATACCTTCATCCACTTTATATTATTTTATAATTCTCGGGTTTAGAGAGTGGAGACACTTGGTTATGCTGGAATTCAGTTATGTTGTAGGACAGTCCTAGTTGTACTGCATTCTACTACAGGAAAAAGGGAAAACTCCTTTATGGAGGCCAGTACTGGTCATTTCTTAAAAGCTGGTGCAACGAGCAATCACCAGTAACTTTCTTCAGCTTTGTAACTTTTACCTGCCAGATTTAAGGGCCAGCCTCAGAAAAGTATGAAGGATATACATTCCTGCCAAGACACTATTACTAGAAAAGACTATTCATGAAACAGCCATTGCTTTGGGGTATTACTGTGGCACTGCTAACTGCTACCAATAATAAGTGGCTTATAAGAGCTTTGTCTTAGAGAAGTGAGACCACATTTCCCATGGATGAAATAAAAACATTTTTACATTATTTATTCCTATCAAAGAAAGTTTCCCACTAATAGCAGGGGAAGATGTTGATCAGCTTACAGACTTCTTTAAAATCAGCTTAAGGACAACATTGCAATCACAACAGCATTATGTGGGGGCATTTTTGTCAGCATTGACAATTTTTATCCTGTACAAATGGTGGTGTTTAACAAAGACATATGTTTACACAGATGGAGGAGGGAGGTTGTAGTAATGGTGTGATTGAAAGTAAATTGGATTGGTTGAGTAGCTGATGCCAGCTGCCGTTTCAGTCTAGGAGTAGGTGGGTACTTGAGATGGGCTGTAGTCACTGGGACCAGATATTGGAAGTTTGCTGGGTACCTGTTATCCTCCATTAAGATGATCCTAAACCCATCACTCAGCAGCTGAGAGCTGGCTCGGGATTCAGTGAGGCATTTTGGGTTTGGGTGTTCCTATCTTGAACGAAGGAACGGCAATCAAGTACACAGCTCTTTAGAGGTGGGCACACAGCACATAGGTGAAGGCTAGACTTAAGTACCCTTACAGCTCTCCAAAAGGAGAACTGATATAAAGACCACCCTCTCTCTCTTCCCTGATGGTGGGTGACTGTCCAACAAGCCAGACACACAGACAACTGTACTGTAGTTTAGCCAAAATAGCATAACATTGACCTTGCAGAAGAATCACTGGTCCTAGAGCGCTAATGTTTTGGCTGGTCAAAGGGGGGTTTCTAAAGACAGAAGCTCATTTTCAGAATTTGTGTCTTTATGAGCTACAATTACTGGAATATTGAAGTACTACAGAGCTAATGGGAACGACAACTTTTTCCACTTAGTGCCAGTCTCACATGAGCAAAGGGTCTGCTCCTCCCTACACCTCTGTTTACAGACCGTGCTGCAGTCTGGTGGTGACGGTACTGGGACAAGGGACAGAAAAGCACCAGGGAGGGCTGGGCTACATTCAAGCTTTCACTTCATTTTGCATGCATTAGGTTTTTTCCTTCTCTTCTTCCTACTCAGTTAATTTAAATAATGCAGGAAACTTTTACACACCCAGGGTCTTCACAAATAACAGTCAGGTGTAGCTCTCACTGTAGTTAAGCAGATGTCCACCCATTCTACAAAAAGCTCTGCATCATGCTTCCCTATGTATTACCTTGTATATTAGGAACAGTGTCTCAAAAAAGCATTTTTTAAAATTTAGACACATTACAATTTTTAAAAATTCTAAAGCTATTTTTGGTGCTTTACCCAAATAACTACCATTTCCTTTTCATAAATTATAGACCCTTGATTTACTGAATTGCAACAGACTATTTAGCTTTACCTGCATCAGGTTCATTACACTGGGGGTGGTGTGTGTGTAAGGCTGAAGGAAAACAGCACAATATGACATTCTTAACTTCTTTAGCCAGTCAAACAAATATGAACTACAACCATAACATTAGAGAAGGCATGACTTCTGAGACATCCCAGGTGAAGAACTAGCCAGCTTTCATTTCAGTTTCCTAGCTTTGAAGAGGGTAACATGTACCTGTTTGAAAATATGCACTGTGAAATTACGTTTCAAGAAGCTGTTTTCACAGTGAAAGCTTATCTACAGAAAAACGATTTACTTTTTTTCCTTAGAACAAAATCTTGCAGAATGGCACGGAGAATTTTCATTGTTGAAGCTATAACAGTAAAAAAGGTTCCAAAAACCAGTCATTATTGATTTTATATTTGCTTAGTCTGTTGAAAGGTTCAGATATAACTTCATTTAAACAGCAGGAGTATCCTTAGAGCACGTGCAATTTACTGTTACAAACAGCAATGCATTTTATACACCAGAACATCTACACATATGGAGAAACAAAACCGGCTACATTGACTATAACAATAAGATTGCTTCAGCAGCCTAAATGACAGAGTTAATGCTCACCTATGTTAAATGGCTGCTATTTCCCTATTATAGTGGGTGATACATCTTCATTGTTTCAGTAATGTAGCCAACAATTGAGAGCTAAGTAGTAGCCACTCTTCACCTTCAGTAAGCTTTACAGGTATTTGATATGTGAAGAAATAGACTCCTTAAAATATACCATTTGCTACATCCCACTGAATTACAGTGTATAAACAATAATGGTTATTTGCTAAAACATTACAGCACATATTTGTTGTAGCAAAGGAGGTAAAGCCATGAAACCCAAGGACAACACGTAAGCTTCTAGTTTTATACCTAGATTATGAACCTGAATGGCATTGTCAGTATTGAATGTGGGACTTCCATATGAATAATACAGGAATTTACAGTCAAAAATCTATTGTGGCAGTTAAGTCTTTATTAAAAAAAAAAAAAACTTGCAGTAATACAAATTAAATCCTCACCTTTGGATAGTCTCATGTAATGCTGAATTTGTGCTGTTCCTCTGGCCAGGAGGAGCAGCCTTTTGCCAATGGAAAGTCTCTTTCTTTGTGAATTGCCTTCCAGCTTCCTTCCACTCCCTCCCAGCCTTCCCAAAACTAGGACTGCCTGTGCCGGATCGTTTACCTTCCCCTTAAAGCTAAAATCAAAACAATGCACCGTGGATACTTGCCCAGTGAAGGAAGCATGGCCAGAAGGTCACATCACAAAAGGGACACGTTGGTGTGCTATCACTTTCCACCTGTGCTATACACAGGGGCAGAAAAGGAGTTTAACCAAAACCTTGACAAGTAAATAAAGAGAAACACCACATTTATATAAGATATATACTATTGTGTATATTGGAAGTCTAGAAAGGGGACACCTCCTTAGAGAAATGTGAAAGATCAAAACCCACTAATAACATTAATTGCTGGAAAGAGCACAAATACAATGGTCAGGATGGTGTTTAACTCCGGTGAAGGCAGCAGATGCCCTGGGCACCTTATGCAGGCAGCACTGCTGAAATAGATCATGTTGTGCAAAGCCTTTGAAACATAACATATGCGAAGATAGCTGATTTTTTTTTTTTTTAACAATTCAAAAGGGTATTTGTTACCAAAAGTTCTTTGCTACCTAGAAATTCAACAAATCAGTAAGGACTATTTTGAGATGAAAACTGGCTTTTGACCATGCCTTTCAACATGGTGATGCAGCCAGTGTATAACTCAGTAAGGAAAGCTGCTTGTGACAGGTTTGACTTTCCTGCTGCAGCCCAGAGAAATTGACAGTACAAAGGTCCCTCCTAAAATGGAAAGCATTTCAGTTTATTTATGAAGTGAAGCATGAACTAAGAATCAGAGACAGCTCACAAAATTTTGCACTTCCCAGGATTCCTGAGCAATTCAGGTAAACAGACTCAGTTATGCAGTCTGTAAAATGAGGCCAGTAGAAAAACCCTTCTTTATAGACCTTGTGTTACGTATGATCACGTGTCTGTGGGATCTTAGGTGTGAACAGTGTGCCAGCTGCTCCCTGCTAGCTCGCCATGGGCTCATGTGGGATCCTGCCCTCCCCTTTCACCAGCAAACATCGGGAGGGGCAGTTCCCATGGAGAAGCTGATACAGCACCGGTGGGTTAGCATGCCATGTCCCTGAAGGACCTCAAAGAGAAGAGGTCTGAAACAGCAAAATATTACCTCAAACTCTACCCTCTTACTTTCAGCATTTAAATTTAACTCGGTGCTCTGATAGGAAATGAAAGCAACAATCCTGTCATATGGTGGGTTTGTGATATCCAGATTTTTGTTATCTGCTCCTTAAAAGACCTTTGTTATGCCAGTCAGACATATTGCCATGCACTGCTGGCACAGAAGTGCTTTTGACATAAAAAGTTTGGTTCCGCTTGTGATTTTACTCAGCTCCTTGGAAACAGTGGTCAGATTAGCACAAGTAGCGCTGGCTAATCAACCTGGACTGGGCAAGTATTAAACACTGCAGAAATCATTTCGCTACCAAGTTCTGTAGCTTGGTAGCCACAAAGAGAGAGAGCTGCTGGGAACTTGATCCAGATAGCAGCCTTCAGATCCTAACATAATAACTTCTACCATGACAACTGGCACAAAAATCTGTTAACAGTGTGCATCTCCTCTGAGATGTGTTTGTATCTCGACTCCTTAACTGCTTTAAGGGATCTTAATTTATTCCACAGAGGAAGCTCTAACCCTTGCAGTCACTAACAAGCGTAAAGCAACATGCACATAGATGAACAGTAACATGAAGACACTTTAAAATAATGTAATTCTGACGTAGCACATGCATCAGCTTAGAGGCAGGCCTTGCTCCCCATGTATTAATCTATATACATGCAAAGTACTGCAAATTTAAATCAGCTTTTTTCAACCCTATTCAAAACCTGCAATGCAGGCTAAACAAAGAACATTGCCTGTCCTGTCTAAACTACAAATAGGACAATTTCTTTTTCTAACAGCTTCATACTAAGCTTTAGAGCAGGAATCTCAACAGGCAGTCACCCCTGGGGCTAATTAAATGCTGTACCTCACTGAAGAAATCTTCAGTGACCCTCTCCACTCACTCCCTTTTGCCAAATCATGTGCTTTCGACTTTTCCTGAAGAATTACAATCAGCATCAGAGATGGGTTGAGAGGTTATTCTCATCTCTATCTGTTTTCAACCCTTAATTTTAACAGACAGGGTTGTCAGCATTCTAGGAACTCTGAATAATTAGGTACGAAGAAACAGGAAAGACTATATGATCCAGCCTTCTGCCAAAGGAATACGGCAAGGACTGGTGCTGCTAATTTTTATTAGGTGTGTTTTTAAACTCTGCTAGTTGACAGCTAGAACGTTGTCACAGGCAAAAAGGCGCACCCACATTTTATTTTACGTTGCAGGCAGTTACAGGAGTACTTCACACCTGCCAGTTTGCATCTGCCTAGGTATTCAGTGTTTTCTTCCAAATTAGCCCCGCACAGTACTCCCCCTCACCAGCTTACACAGCCTGTGGCAAAACTCAGCCACATCAGCTATTTTTGTACAGAATAAGCCACAGGTGATGTGGAGTGGGAAAGCCAGAGTATAATGTATTTCACTGTACTACAGAATGCTTACAGTGCTTTGACAGCTGCTCACAGAGGCACAGCTATGAGCCTCAAATTTGCCTCTACCTATCCCATCAGCATTTACTCTTATTATGAGGAAACATGGTAGTGATTATTGCATTATGCTGTACAGAGCCATAACCCTAGGACAATTCAGGAGCTTCCACCATGATGTAAGCGGTGACTTCCTTGGCAACTGAGTGCTTGGCAACTTTGCAATGCAGTACCAGTGCCGTGTCTCCCACTTCAGGTTCTTTTTAGAAGGCTCTAATTTTGTAATAATTGTTTTTGTCATATCCTTAGGTCAGAGCAAAAGGGTTTTCTGATTCTTCATCTGACCTCTGAAAAAGCACAAGCATAAAAATAATGACTCTGTGCTATGAGTTACCCCTCGTCCCCAGTTTTTTCAAAGAAATTTCTCCAGAAGTGTTGATTCTTCTTAATTTCCCTAATGAAATATGACCTACATAGCATCAGTTATTAAAAAAAGAGCTAATGTCGAAAAAAACCCCATGATTTTGAGATAAAATCCTCAAGTATCTTCTGCTTACCCACCTTTTACAAAAACTTTGTTTGAAGTGTTAGCATGTTCTACACAAATACAAAAGCCCTGCTGCGATATACAGCAAAGGACTCACTATGATTAGATATCTACATTCCTCTCTCTTAAATGAAAGATGAATAAATACACTTCTAAAACCACAAATAGCTTAAAAAAATGTCAGAACATTTAAAAAGGCACCAGTCATGTTTTGTTTAGTTATATTATCCTTTATTATTTTACAGTGTATTTCAAAAACTTTTACAGATGCCTTAAACTGTTCTACAAGAGCTGCAATACTGTCATAAAAGCACACCTACAGACTGAATGCACAAACAAACTGTAATACCTACTGGTATTGAACCATTAATATCCAAAGGGTGTAGTCTTTTAGTAAATAGATGTGCAGTAATGCAAATGCAAACATGTTAATGCAGAAAAACAAAACTCTGCATTCATGGCTATAGAACAGAGGACTTTTCAAACACACTTGGTACTGTAACATTCTAGACAGCAATATGAGTAGTATTACATATTTAAAGCAATACATGCCCTGAAAAGCCTGTATTTTCAATCTGTGCGTGTAAACCTGAATCAAAAATAAACTAGATATATTAAAAAACATGAGACGTCTAGTCTGCCAACAAGATTTTGTTTCTTTTTTTTTTTTTTACTAGAATGACAATTAACCTGGGTGGGTGAACTCTGATCTGCATTATTATTATTATTATTATTATTTTACATTATCATATCCTCAGCATTTCTGTAGTACTATGACAGTCTGTGGGTTTTTTTACTTACTCCTTGTGCATAGGCACAGGAGAATAACTCTGATGCATTATAGTTCTTTTCTGAGTCTTCAAGTGGTAAATATGATTCATATTATAGGAAATACATTACCACAAAAAAGCACTGTATAACGTTTATAACATGTTTCAAAGTTCTCAGCTGTACTTCTCTGGTGCAACAAAGCTGGGGCACTGCAGTTTTCAAGCACTGCGTATTGAATCCTCTCACACACAGTGTTTACTAACAGCCCAGATATATGTTATTCTCTACCTACAGAAGTTTGGCTTTTATTATCACTTCTGCTCACAGGAATTACTAAGACATCTTTAAACTTATACTGTCTGTAAGTTACAGGGCAAAGCCAATTGTTTGCATACGTTTTTAAGCTAAGCTGATGTACTTTCATGGGAGTCTCATGAAAGACATTAGGAGGAAACATTAATTACATATCAGAACTGTTAAGGGAAAACAAACACAAAAAGAGTTAAAAGTCAAAATTTACGAGTGTGGCACTGTGGCAAAAGAGGCATTCTATCCTGCTTTATACTTCAAGTTTAAAGTTTTAGTTACCATTAAATACTTCCTAACAATAAACACCATTTCTTAATCAAATATAGCCTACATTCCTGTATTTTCTGCAGGCAGAGCTGCAATGGGTCATCACTACACTGGACCACAGCTTTTTCTGCTAGTCTTCCCAGCTAGCCTAAACAGCAGTCAGTGGTATTCATTAGTTATATATGTGTGTGTGTGTATATATATATATATATATCAGTCGGTCACACCCATCATTACAAATATGTTCTAGTTTATTTACTGTACAATGTATGTATACATATTTGTGTTTATTCAGTCCCTTTTTTCTTATCTTAAGCACTCCAATGGTTAAGGGCAGGCTGGGAAAAAAAATCAATATACATAAAAGGGTTACACATTTCAAGTCTGTAGTGATTCTAGTTTAACAGCAAAAGGGGATCCTCATGTTCATGCTGTGAACACAGCTGGCAAAAACAAAGGCAAAAAAAGAGGCAGACTGTATTTTTCTCTGGAGTCAAAATCTAGAAAATTGAACAAAATAATGTTAGTCCAAAGGGATGTAGAAATGAAAAGGGCATTTCCTTTAATGTACAACTGGAGCTGTTAAGAATTTTCTTTCACAGAGGCCCTGAGACCTGAGTTGAATGGACTCTACTTACCATGTGTTTCATGTGAAGTCAAACTTAAAGCTCTATACGTATAGCATAAACATTTGGTATATAACAGTGGACCCATTTTCAAAAAGTGAAGCAATAAAATCTACATGAAAAACTAATGAAAGAACAATTTGATTGGAGGCCTCTGTCCTTTGACCACTACCCTATCAGGCTAAATGTCCAATAAAATGTAAAATGCAGCATACATTTGCTTAATCTAAAATTTTCGTGATGATTTATTGCAAATTGCACTTGGCAGTTCACCACACCAATGGAAAACTGGCCCCCTTGTTGGTTCATTCACACAGTCTTTCAACACCAAACACAAGTCACCAGTAGAAAGATCTTGATAGAAAGTTTGCTGCTGTGCTGAGCCAGCTTGCTGCACCTTCTGGGTGTGACCCAACACGAGACACTGCTTTGTCCTGTTCCTTAGTAGGGCTCTCGTCTTCTGGCAAATACTCAGGTAGATCTGTGTTCTGCTCTACTTCCACTGGAGTATCTTGGAACGGAACTAGCATCTGGTAAAATACAACACATTAAAATTATGTCAGATGTTGTAACTTAAAAGAATGAATCAAAGTTATAATATACACGTGTTCAGGGTAACAGGCATGCATATTTTGAGACTCCTCCAACTTGCCCTATACAGCAAGAACATGAATGGAGCCTACTATGCTTAGAAGATACACAAGGAAAGCTTCAGCTTAACAGGGAAGAGAAAGTATCAAATAAATACAGACTACCTTTTAGTGTAGCTGTGAAACAAAAGCACATCAGCAACTCCAACCAAGAAAACCCACCAGGTTCGTTGTGACCCTTCTCATACCATTATGGAGCTAATCAATTACAGTACTTTTGTCCTTCTTCTGAACAATAATTTCTGTATCACTGTTCTATGGATTCATATCCTGACACAGGATACCCCTGATTCCCCTTGTACTGGATGTGTAGCACTCATGCTTAAAGAATTTTGCCTGCAATCAGATGTTATGGGCACAGAGGTGCTGATATTAAAGATACAGCTGAGCTGTAACAATTGGTATTTAGAAAGATACAGATCCTACCTCCTCACCACTTTCACTTTTCACAACTTGCTGTGCCTTCATAACTTTGGTTGATGCTATTGCCGTTGCCAGCGCCTACAAGTACACAGAAAAAAAGCAAGAGCTCAGTGCATCAGAATGCAATAATGTGAGGATCTGGAGGGTTACCAAGCACTTACCTCTGCTTTTAAATCTGAGCGAATTCGGACCACGCACCTTTGAACAGCCATTTGAAAGGTAAAACTAATAACACCTTTAATTTTCAACAAGGCTTCTTCACAAAGATTCCTTCGAGACTGGAAAACAAACAAAAGTCCCACAACTAAAAAACATACCATGTGAAAATGCTCATAATTGTCAAGGTGTTCCTGGATGTCTCAAAGCACATGGTTACAAAAGTGTCATTGAGTAACAGAAAAACTAAGACTTACGTTTTAGTGCATAAATATTAGACTCTCTTGCCACAAAAAAAAAATTTGCTTACACTTTAGAAGTCAAAGAAGGATGGAATCAACTGTAAATAATTAGAGAAAAGTGCTGAAAAGCAAAGAATGTTTTTCTCCGTGTGATCAGCTAAACAGTCCCCTCTGGTTAAGTTCTGATTGACTGAAGTGCTCATTGATGAGTAGTTAGTGTTTAAGTTGCTATTTATCAGACACCTTGGCTCCATACTGACTGAATGCATCAAAGCAGCTGTTGTATCTTTCAGCTGCTTCATCTGTGGCAGCCCACAGACATCATGGCACAGCATACGCTTAATTCTTACTTTAAAGGGAAAATATCTGGTTGATAACCCACAGAATGTTATGTTTAAAGCAAATGACATCACCTACTGTGCTGTAACATTACGTTGACCTGTACCAGTTACATCTGCTACATTACCTTAGAATGTTCTGGGGTTTTTTTCCCTTTAATATTTGCACAAGATGATTTTAACAAAAAGAATTAAAGCATACTTCTGCTAGCTCAGAAGGGGATAGAAAAAGACTGTATCAGAAATAAACTGACAGCCTTTACACAGGTTTAAAGTAGTGATATACTTAACTTTTTTCCCTGCAAGGTAAAAAATAATTAGTTATTTCAAAGCATATTTACATTAGTTGCCAAATAATCACTGGTCAGTATTTACTGTATGCACAACAAGCAAATTAAGTTCTTTTAATCTCTGGAAGAACCAACTGAAGAAGTTTGGGGTTTTTTTTTAGCAGTTTAGCACACATATTGAAAAAATTAATTTGTGTAAGTTTATGTATTGAAATCGTTAACACTTTTCCCTTTTACAAAAAATAACTTTGTCAGATAGGCTACCTTTACTATACAAAGGAAATACTAGATGCAAAGATGATAGGCTGCCTTACACAAGTGAAAATTGAAACCTACTTCTGGACACAGGAACCAATACATTTATAGCTTCTGAGCCTAGAGAAATAAATTTATACATGGGTATATAGCAATTCTGTGACAGAATTTGGCTTTTTACTCTTAAGATCCCAGGTGAATCACAGATAACCTCAGTTTAATTCAAAATGAGGCTTTCAGTGATCAGATAACTGGTGAATCATTTCTTAAAAGACAAAACTTATTAAGGTCCACTCAAACTCCTTAAAAAGCTGGCAGTTTGGCAGCCACCAGCTTTGCTGCACGGACATACTTTGCAAAAGACATTTGACTGGCAGTTAGCCACACATCCCAGCAATATACAACTAAACATCTTTTTGCATGGTACTCCTGAAGCATGGGCACAGGCAAAATCTAGGTTATTTCCTTGCACATCAAACCCTGCTTACCATGCCCCTCACAAATACTACTAAAATGTACAGACTAGAAAACTGACTGAGGGGCATGCCACTAACTCCTGAATTACTGCCTTGTTTTTTACCTTTATCACCAAACTTGGTAATTAAATCTTAAAATTAAGACACCTGATCCCACATTAAACAACAAACGACCTTTCCCCTCTCTTCCTAAAACAGTCAATATCTACTATTTGAGGTTTCGAAATCCACAAGCATTTGTAGAATCTGCAACCATTCCTAACAGCAGCTTCCATTTACAAATGTAAATGACTGAGAACACCATGTCTACAGCTCTGTGTTTACACTCTATGCCTTTTCAAACTCATACATGCAACCTAATATTCTCTGCTACTTAAGTCAGGAATAAATTATTAAATGAAAATAAATGGCTTTTGTTGCTCACAAGCTTTATCACCCTCCTAGTCCCAACTTCTGATAACATTTAAAACGGCATTACAGGGACGTTTAACTTCTGGCGAGCACCCCCAGTATCACTAACATTTCTGTAATCGTCTGATGAAACACAGAGCTACGTACACCAGCTATCTCAGTCTCAGCCAGATTTTCCTTTAACAACAAGCAAGGAAAACACGCTGCTGTGATCTACCTGCAGTTTTGCTCTCTAGAGATGAATAGCTAAATACTCTATGCTTTTTCACAATACCTTTACCTCAGCACTGCAGAGAAAAAACTCCACAAATATTGCCAAATTCCATTTGTTGAAGAAAACAAAGACACACTTTTAAGATAGAACTGGACAACAGGCAAAATATCTAAACTCACAAAGTAGAAGTGGATGAAGTTTCTTGCTTGGAGACACCTGTGAACAAACACATCAACTACGAGCTTAAAAACAACAACCTACTGGACTGAATTTAAAAAATTTCAGAGTAGAAAAGCCAGTGCTGTTGACAAAGCACCACCTTTCTAGATAGAGCAAGTGCTGGAAGGACAAAACTGTAAAAAATATTTGTATGAAGTGAGCTAGAGCAGCATGTTACTTCTAAAGGAATTAACTATGGTCTTATGAAAACAGAACTGGGTATGCTGTTGGTAAACTGGGCCCGTGGACATGCTTAGTTGGCAGAATATAAAGCAACAAAGCAAAGGATCAGGTTTGATCATTTAAAATGGGTACAAAACTGAAAGATACAGAGTCCGGAGGGCACTTGTGGATAACATGCTTAAACAGCCTACATGCTGTTTGGCAGCCGTAAAAAGGCAAACATGGCCCTGGGGTGTTATCTACAGGGGTATGGTAGATAAATCTGTAGAAGTTATTCTGACATTACATAAAGACTCAGTGAGACCTCATTAATTCAAATGCCATTCTGGTCACTACGGTAGAAAAGATCTCACAGACAATGAAAAGATGCAGGAAAACCAACTCAAAGAAAATACAGCATTACTAAATTAATTTAAAAAATCCCTAGTGTCTTAAATCTCTCATAACTAAAAGGAAACTCTTTTTAGATAAGCACACTTATACAACTACAAGATACCCTTAAGTGAAAAATACTGAAGGCACCTTGTTTACTCTACTCTTTCTTGCAAAAGGAAAGAAAATTAGGAGAGGTGGAAACAGAATAGTTTTTTAAGAGTAATTAGAAAAACATCAAGAAAACTGCCTTAAAACATCTTTAGGTATTGTAAGTAAGCTCAATTTATGCGAGATTTTATACATATGTCACGATTCAAAATACAATTCACAGAAATGGCTGACAATTGATGACGTCACACAAGTAGCTTGACTGGGTTTCTGTGGTTACAATACACCTCAGTACAGCACGCCTTATTTACACAAACTCTGCAGGTTTCCTTACCGAATCATCGAGGCCATCTATGTGCAAAACCACTGTCTTGGCACGCTTATTTGTACTGCCGAGGAAAAACTGGGCTTTCCGCCGACGATAATTCATCTCATTCGCATTGTCCATGTCTGACATGTTGGAAGACTGAAGGATATCATAGACTTCAGAAGCCAGAAGTTTAGTCTCTCCTGGCGTAGTGGTCCTTAAAGGAAAAAAAGGGACTAAGATTTCCAAGTATTTGTTTTCACATTAGTACTCCGAAGAGCTATTGATTACATCCTTGCAACTGGAATGCTCCATGTGGTACAGTCAAGACACGGCAAAAATGTTAAGTGGGGAGAGCAGAAACTGGGTAAAACTCTTTTCTTTTCCTGACTCCAATTTTTATGTCCATTTGTTGATTCCATGATCATTATAAACAAGTCTGTTCTCAAACAGCATGAACAGTTTACATCAGTTTGACAACTACAAACCAAACATGGTAGTAGATGGTCAGTGCTCCAGGGTTACTTTGTGTTGAGCTTTATTTTTTTATAATGAAACTTCTTCAATTGCCTTGTGACATGTTTTGTTTCGCACTTTCCTTGCTACAGAATAAAAATAATTTCTCTGTAGAACTGGCATCTTTCCAAATGTTTTCTTCTCCAAAGTTACCGAGCATGAGCAGCACAGCACAGCAGAAACACAAATTTTCTTGAAGAATCCAAAGGTTATTCCTGCTTAGACTAAAATTTATGGCATGAATTATATGATAGCATTTTTTTAGATAGGAAAAAAGTAGATAATAGACTCAACATATATTAAATTCTTATGATTAATTAAAACTAATTTTAATAAGGTGCTAACATAAATCTGTTGTCCAAATTCAGCCCTGTTTTAATTATGCCAGTGATTTAAAGCTTTGTGTAGAAACAAAATTATTACTGCATCAACTTGCAATTAATCTTAAAATGATGAATGACAGCTTTGCTGCTTTGTTTAGCAAATACTAAGTAAGTAACAGGTACCTTTAGATTTACTTTTTTTTCCATTTGACTTCCTTAATTACCAGACATTAAACACATTTTCCATCCTACCATATGGACAAGAGAGAACACTAAAGCAAGCATGTTAGGAGTTCTCGGCTTGTGGAGGTCTCAGCTAGCCTTTTATTTTTTTACTTCCCTGCACCTTGTTTTGAACAGCACCCATTTGGAAAGGAAAACATCAGTTCTTGTGATAATTCAGTAGATTAACAACATTCAAAGGAAAAAAAAAGAAAAAGAAAAAAAAGAAAAAAGTGGTAATAAGCAAAAAATCAAGACCTAAAAAGGGAAAGCATTCCAACATATGTTCAGTTTTAAATACATGCTTACGTTCTGCCTTCCTATACTGAAAAATCACTTATGTTAATGCACTGAAACAAGTGCTGGGAACTCACAAAGATTTCAACTTCGTCCTTCTATAATTTATTAGATAAAGTAATAGAACTGATGATAAAGCCATGCAGCTGGATGTCTTGAGTTAGTAATAAATCAGCTTTTGCTAAAGTGACATCTTATCAAGAGACTAAGAAATTAACCCACCTATTAGTTTTGCCAGTTTCTTTCAACAACAATCCTGTCCATATCGAGTGATTTACAACAGAGCAGTGTTAGTTTTGGTAAGTTTAAATACAGCCCACTAAGCAAGCTATTGAAAATGTCGCTATTCCACCTACAGCACCCACTATGCTGTTGGTAAGGGGTTTTGCTTGGAAACAATTGTACTATTGCAGCACAGAGTTAAAGTCAGAAAGATAAATGAGAAATAAAGCATCCTTAATATTTGCTGTAATATATATGTATATATATGCATATATATACATACCTACACAAAAGAAAGAGAATGTCAGCAAATACAAAATATTCAAGTGCCTAAAAGCAAAAAATCAACAGTGATTTTCATATATGTTTTATTCTCCCAAGATTACAGTTGGCACCGTTCTTGGAACTAACAACCTGCTATTAACTCCACTACTGAAACTGTTGACTTTAACCTGTTGACTTTAAAACACAAAAGTAAATTGAGTCTTATTTGACACAGTTATTCCAAGATCTTCCTAAAACAAGTCTATACTGGTAAATTCTATGTGTATACACACATATACACATGCACACTCAAACAAGATACTTAGATAATTTCCTGTATGTTTCCAAACAGGATTACTACTATCTAGCACTAAGTTACCCCTATTACCTTTAAAAAAATCCAAATGCAAGACTTTAATCATATATAAAGAAAATACGTAATAAGCAACTGACTGTGTAATAAAAAGCAGCAAGAAACTCAAGACACTACAATTCAGGGGCAAAGACAGTGGCGGCCACATAGAAATACCAGATTGCAAAACAATCCCAAGTAAAGGTATATACCAGTTTTATTCTGCAGAAACAAAATACTACACTTTCAACAACTCAGTTAAACAAAGATGCTCAAAATTCCTGACAAAACCTTCTACAATTTTAAGTGTAATGGTAAAATGAGCGAATACAAGTTTTCAGCAACCTGTTATTCTTTCATTAAAGCAATTTCTGCAACAATTGTAAAAATAATAGAAAACTTTATATCTTAATGTCAAACTAGATAAAAGGAAATTTTTTATTATAAGGGAGGTGAAACACTGGCACAGACTGCCCATAGAAACAGTAGATGCCCTATCCCTAGAACTGTTCAATGTCAAACTGGACGATTCAGTTGCAGATATCTCTGCTCATTGCAGGGAGTTTGGACTACAGGACCTTTAAAGGTCCCTTCCAATCCAAACTATTCTACGATTCTTTGATCTTTAAAGGAAAAAAATACCTATCTGGAAGCAAGTATAGTAAACCCTCTTAATTGCAAAACCAAGGTGACATTCAATGCTGAATCTGTTTCTTTATATACTACACTGCTAATAAAAACAAATACAATGAAACTGCACGTAAAATTAAACCACAGAACAGTGGAATTTTTAAAAAGCTGCTGTAACTCATGGGCTGTGGTTTTCTTGCCTGAAATGAGAAAACTTTAGGAGAAGAGTTCTGAGGGCACTGACACCAGCCCTCCCAGCACCTGTGTGTCAGCAGTTTCCGGTAACACTGCCCAGAGCTGCCTAACCCAGCCTCCTGCCACCACCAGAGCACAAGGGAACTCTTGCTCTCTCTCCCACTCCAGTATAGCACTTTAGTCTCCACCAAAGGTGCAGGTACATACTATAAAGTCACTGTGCAGCTAGAGCTTGTTTAAGAACAATCAGTCACTGGAACAATCTCACCAAGGGACATGGTACAGCCCCCATCGCTGGAGGTTTTTAAGATACAGTTGGACAGGGCATGAGGTAAGTCTCATCTAGGACCCCTTTCCCAGGAATGGTTGAACCAGATGATCTTTTGAGGTCCCTTCCAACCTGGGCTATTCTGTGATTCTATGATTAGTGTTCTGCTACCCTGCTAGGGAAATGGTAGCATCTACTTAGAGCAGAGTAACAGTTGGCAAGAGTTAGTTACCATCTCTTTCAGAGGCGGTAACATCTTACATTACTTCAGCAAGATTCAGAAGATGCCTGTCAGAAACCCAACCCTTTAGTTTTCACTGTCTTCCTGAATTCCTGTCATTCTAGATCGCTGCCTGTCCTTCCATCATGTTCACCCAAGGCTGGCTGTGTAAATAATATGAACACAGAATCCAAGTGACATGTGCTGTATCTGTCAGAAGAGGATACAAGAAATAGTTCTCATTTTCCACACAATTAAAAATAACTTTCTAAACATGGTCCAAGTGCTGCAGAGGTTTTATTAGCATAGCAAGGCATATTTTTAAGTTTTAGCTAACCTTAAAGGACATGAAAACTAATGGCTACAACTCCAAATGTGTGTGTGTGACATGGGCAGAGTATAGATGCTTGGAAAGAATGTGTAAGCATTGTATTGCATTATGGCTGTACAACTAGCACGTGACTTAACTACGCACGCAGCATCAAAAATGATAATAGAAGGGCATGACAACCTTCCTAGCATAGCTCCATGTGATGCAAAGGTAACACAGACACGGTTTCTTCCTTTAGAAGAAGCACAAAGACTGAGAAAGACTAATATAGCGGATTTTCCCCTTTTAGAGAAGGGCAAGACATAAATAAGTTTATAAATATATACATGAAGGGGTGAGTGTGTAAAAAGATAATCTTACACTTTCGTAAGCTATAATATTTTATGCATATTTTAAAAAATAAACGTGTACATTACATACAAACTCCTGCATCAGAGGAAACATGCAACTGTAACCCTGCTCAAAGTAGAGCAGACCCTGTGCACAAACACAGGAACTATTACATGCCTTTTCTTAGTGGCACCCTTTGTGCTCTAAAGGCATATTAGCCAAACATGTAACAAACACACTACAACAGCATTTCATTACCATGTTTCTACTCAGTTTATAACCTTGACACAGGAGGTTTCCAAATAAAAGAGGGGATTTTTCTTTACCCAAGCCTCAATTACATCCTACATTTTATCAAAAGGAGATTTATGTCATTTAATCCCAAAAGTTTCACTTCTGTAGTAATTCTGCTTTTGGATGTACTTGCTCAGTTTGTCCACTACCCACAATAAGATGACAAAGTTAATTGTCCATTCATGAAATGTCAAGGCTCTGATTATCTCTGAACCCCTGGGAAGGTGATGGAACAAATATGAAGGTGCCCAGGAAGGGCAAGTGTGGATTCACAAAGAGGAAGTTATGCTTCAGTACCCCAGGAGCCTTCTACAATGAAACATCTGGCTTCACTGGGATGGGAGAGCAAATGGGTACTGTCTGTTGACATTGGCCCTTATACAATCCCCACAGAGAAGCTGATAAAGGACGGACTGGCTGATCAGATCATGATGTGGACTGAAAACTGGCTAGAGGGCCAGGCCCAGAAGGTGGTGATTGAGGCCATGAAATCTAGCTGGAGGTCAGTATCTAGCATCGGTACATCAGGGGTCAACACCAGGTCCCATTCTGTTCAGTATCTTCATTGAAGATCTGGGGCACAATGGACCCTTAACAAGTCTGCAGATGACACAAAACAGGAAGGAGTGACACATACATCAGACAGCTGTGCCAGAAAGACCTCAACAGGCTGGAGAAATGGGCTGACAGGCACCTCATTATGTTTAACAAGGGCAAGTGCAAAGTCTCACACCTGGGGAGGAACAGCCTCAGGCACCACACAGATCAGGCACAATCCCAGAACAACCAGCTGGAAAGCAGCTTTGCAAAGAACCTGTTGGACATGAAGATCAGCACCAGCCAGCAATGTCCCCTTGCAGCAAAGAAGGCTATTGGTTATCCTGGGCTGCATTAGCAGGAGTGCTGCCAGCAGGTAGAGCGAGGTGATCCTGCCCCTTTCATCAGCACTGGTGAGGCCTCACCTGGAGTGCTGTGTCCAGGTCTGGGCTCCCCAGTACACAAGATGTATGAACATGTTGCAGAGTCCAGCAAAGGGTCAGGAAGATGATTACAGGGCTGTTGATAGAAGAGAGAGAGACCTGGAACTGTTGAGTTTTGAGAAGGCTCAGGGGGAGCTTATTAATGTATATAAATACCTGAAGGGATTGCAAAGAGGAGAGAGCCAGGCTCTTTCCAGTGGTGCCCAGTGCCAGGACCAGAGGCAATGGGCACAAACTGAAAAATCAGAAAACGCTTTTCCACTGTGAAGGTGACTGAGCACTGGCAGAAGCTGTCCAGACAGGTTCTGTAGAGTCTCCATCTTTGGAGATACTCAAATGCTGCCTGGACATGGTTCTGGGCAATGTGGTTTAGGTGTCTATGCCTGAGTAGACAGGAGCTGGGCCAGATGACCTGCAGAGGTCCTTTACAAAATCAATCACCCTGTGAGTCTGTGAACACATACTGAGAAGTCATTAAGTAAATTCAAACCTCAATATACATGGAGCACATCCATTTTTATGTACTTGCGGATCTTTCATTTTTCAGGTTAAGAGTATTTTAGAAGACAGGTTTTTAGGTAAGTAAAGCAAAATTTTATTTAAATTTTCCTGCCACCTATTTTCCTTACACATTGTCTTCCAAAGAGCTCTGCATGACAGCTTACATAACTCTAATGTATCTGATAATTAGAAAGACTGATTTCAGAAATTTCCTGCTCTCGTATTTGGATTTACAGTTCACTCCTCAGTCCTAAATTGTTTTCTATTAAGGCATCATGAACTAAAGGCAAGACTAGATGCAAAAAGGAAGGCATCATTCTCAATGTCACTAGAACTTGTCAGTTGGTATTTCAGATGTTTCCACCTTCATAAAATCACCCTTGAACGGTTAAGGTTGGAAGACGACCCTGAAGATCATCTAGTTCCAAGCCCCTGCTGTGGGCAGCGACACTTTTGACTAGACCAGGTTGCTCAGAGCTGCATCCAACCTGACTTTAATCACCTTCAGGGATGGTACATCCACAACTTCCCTAGGTAACCTGTTCCACTTTAGCTTATAGCAAGATCTTATTGCCCACAGTCATTACAGAAAAACTATTGAAATTATTACATTTTATAATAACAATTTAGAAACTTTTAAGACAAAACTTAAAAATCCAGTAGTTCACCGGTTCAAACATAACATTGATTTTAGGATAACACTGCTCCCAGTTTTCTCACTCAAAACATATAATTTCTTTATAATTCTACTTAGAGCAATAACTGTATTTGGTAAATACAGTATAAAGACAAAGATGAGCTCACAAGGCAAACTAAAGAAATATTTTAATCTCTAGTAACTTCACAACATAGATCAAAAAGTCAGTGTATATAAGCTCACTCAGCAGTTTACATTGTTACTCTCTTATCTGAATCCAGTGTAGCTAAAGAGCATTCACTTTGTAATCTATGGACCAATCTCAGCCTCCTACTGATGGGCCTTTTTTCCCCAGGGTTGCTCATGAGCAAGAGAACCAAAGACAGAAAGACCATTCTCAGCTTCTAGGTTTAGAATCGAGCATCACTTACAACTCAAGGCTGACCTGTGGGGCTGTCCTGTGCAGGGCCAGGAGCTGGACCTGATGATCCTTGTGGATCCCTTCCAACTCAGGATATTTTACAACTCTCAGGATACATGGAGAAGAGCTACAGCTCATTTCTCTAAACTGAAAAACTCTGTGAGAAGAGGGCAACCAGACGTAGACTCCATGATAGAACTCATGCCCCAGAACTCTGTTAAGATCTAAGCAAGGAAAATGATACACGAGAATGGTGTATTTGCAGTACACCACTTACATAACAACACTTTCACATAGAGAGTGTCTGCACTGTACGTATATTTTCAGTTGGCCTGGCCCCATCAGTAAGGGGACATGACATAGCCTTACAAATCACGGACAAAGGCTGTGGTACAGCCAAACATAAAAGGTGGATGTGCACTGCATGGTTCATCACTGTGCTCTTGCTCACTAATACTTGGGAAACCAACACAAAGAAAGCGCAGGTCTGTAAAAGCAAAATAAAAAAGTAGCTAACAGTGGTGAAGGAAAGATAAACTCTAAATACAAAACTAAGGGAACAGATCTTGACGTTGTAAAGTTAGCTCAGGTAAAATTTCCTGTATTGACACCTCAAGGATTTTACATAGTAATGGAAAGTAGTACCTTGAAGCACATATATTTAAAAGAATCCACTACACAATTCAAGTCTAACAAATATGAAGAGTTTGAAGAAGAAAAATGTCTTCACTATGCAAGTTAAGGCTCCAATATTTGGCAAGACCTCAGCTGAATGCCATCCTAAATAACCTACTCATAAATTAAAAGTAAAAGCAACTCTCTGACTTAACTTACAGTCACAGAAGAACCCTAAATCAGTGAAAGTAATGAAGGACTGAATGCATAATTTTTCCTTCAAAATACTAGTTTGAGAGACTCCATTTACAGAGTGACGCAAGCACCTTTCCAAAAAGTTAGAGAAAAACTATCATCACATAGAAGCAGATATTTTAATTTGATCCCAATGCTCTTCATACATTCAAGTACTGTCCCCATCAGGCAGAGGTAATCTTTTTCCCTAGGATCCTAAGAAGTGATATTTTCAACCAACATTTCTGTAATAAACTTCATTTACTGCAATTAATATAGTAGCCCATATGACACAAAAAGCACAAGTAAGAATTTCATGGATTGAAATGAATTCTATCGTTCCATCATTGTTGGGCAAGTGCATGCATATCAGAATGTTTAAAGTATATACACAGTAGAGATTTATCATTTAGTTAAGGGTACCAAATGGCTAATCAACATATACTCACATCACTATGCATTAAGACCACTGATGTATTTCTTTCCACGTGAACAATTTCTTTTGGAACCCATTCTTCCTATACTTAAAGACAGAAATTGTTTCCAGGAACTAAAGGGAGCAGTAAGCTGCAAAGAGTTCTGTAAGAGGAGGGGTGGGAAATCACAAAACCTTGATTTTAGAAGTGAGACACAGTGATTGACATGGTTTTGATGAAAACTTTGAGCATGAATGACAAGCCTAAAGAAAGAGCATGGTATTAGAGAAAAAGCAATCTGTTTCAAGACAGTTATCTGATCTAGCTGCTTTTCTGCCTGTTCTGCTTCAGTGCCAGGGCAAGACTCTTTCTTATCTCCAAGAATGCTGCTCTTTCTTGTAAGCTCTTAGTACATCCCATGATACAGCAGGCTCACTCACAAGCACGACTGCTCTCCTGACTCATTCCAGGCAAGAGGCACGTTATTTGAAAACAACTTGAAGAACAGCATTACTTCAGCACACACCTTCTCAGAATCAGAACATGGTGCTATTACCATGCTACACCTCAGTTCCCTCTAGCCCCAAAACACAGCAAAGACCAGATAATATTATACAGCAGCTGCAAAAATGATTACCACCTGCTTTCTGAAAAGAAAAAAGTCAAAATCCTGAAGAATACGCATAGCAGGATTCTTATGTTGGTCAATAACAATACATTAAGCATAGTAACGGGTTAACAACAGGAAAAACAATTTGTAGGAGTAGAACAGGAAAAACAAGAGAACCTGTAGGACTGGGCAAGCCTTAAGTGACAGAATAAGCAGCAGCACTATGGATCTCCAAACCCCAAATCCAAGCAGGTGGACTGCTCAGCGAACCCGTGCACAGCCTGAGTAGAGTTGTGCTATGTGACTACACTCCAGTGGTATCAACCACATGCTCCAAAGCGGTTGCACCATGGAAACAAGGCAAGGTCACACAGATTTTCCTAGAATGCTCTCTAGAACTGCAAGATGCCTGTCACTTGGCAAGCCTTCAAGACTCTATTCATGCTTCTAGCTGTGAGAATTTGACCAGGAGACACCAAACTAAAAAGCTTGCAATGAACGAGGAAACCTGATGTCTTAAGGTTGATTTTGTACTTAACAAGACATACCCCACTGAAATTAGGAGTGATGACTGGATTTCCCAATGCCACTTCCAGCTCAATTTACCTCATATGCCTACTGACCCTGAAAATGTACAGAAACCCCATGTAAATGCTGGTATATTCTGAAGACTGTTGAAAACAAACAAAAGCCTAAATATTAAATTTAAAGCATATTTAATTTAGGCTTTATAAAGCCTAAATATTAAATTAGTTGTAAATAAGAGTAAAATCACAGTATAATCCCATTAACTGCTGTAAAATCAGCAACTTACGATATAATTTAAACATTCAGCAAATTGATTAATTACCCATACTTGGAACATTTTCCTAATTCATTCTATTGTCCTCTGATCACATAAAGAGAATGAACTTTCAAGAATGGGATAACAGATTTGAACATACGCCATATGCTTAACCCAGCTATTCATCTAATTTTGTTTAACTCTTGCTATTTATACACTAAATGGAAAATTAACTTTTGATCTCCCACAGCTTGGTATCTACCATATGGACATACTCTACATTAAAAAAAAAAAAAAAAGGCAGGGCCTGTTAATTCAACTCAAAAGGCTCCATAGCAGCATTTGGTAGACAAGAGTCTACATAACAGAGAAACTCCATGTTGAACTTCACAGTAGCTAATTTCAACATCTTGCCTGCTAATGAACAGTAATAGTTTCATGGATGGCAAAAATCGTGTTTATTGTATGCCTTCAACAAATTGCATCAGGGCTAAAAAAAAAACAATCTTAGGGGCAACAACTGTCTCTGGTCCTTTACAATGAAAGATAAAAAATGTTGGCATTAAAAAGCTGGGAATGATGCTGAAGTGACCGGGTAGAAGTATTGGCAGTGTTGAAATACGGCTCAGCACAGAAGCATTTTAGACACATCTTGAAGGAAACCTAATACCACTTTCTTGTGTTATCAGGATGCTAACAGCACTAAGTATATAATATAATAATAAATGATTATAGTCTATAATTATCTGGAAGATCCATTTGTATCTTAAAATTCCCACCATTTATTTTAGTTTTTAAAAGTAAGGTTCATCTGATTGTTTCCCTGAAGTTTACTGCAGAAAGTTAAAAAAAAAAGAAAGAAAAACGGTTTGAAAGCTTACAGATATAAGCTTCCCTAAACAAAGCCTCTGTGAATAATAAGAATTAAACTACAGCAGCAACCTGTCCCAGAGAAAAAAAAATATGCAGGTTTAATCTATGTAGGCCTATCTATGTGTAAGCTTTGTATTTGATTAATTTGCTAATATAGTTAATATCAATTCAGCAGAGACTCAAAGTAGGTAACTATTGAAACATCTTGCTTTCCTACTCTTAAACTACTTATTTATTAGCAAGGAAGTAACTTTTTTTTTTAAGCAAGCCAGTATTAGCAGCTCCACTTCTAGTGAAAGGGACTGCAGTCCCCATGCAAAATAGGTTGAAGCAATCAACAAGGTTTAAAAAAAAATGTTGTGGGAACTTGATGATGCACTGTATAAATACAGCATGTGCGAACAATTTTAATTTGTTTCAAGTAATTAGATAGGACTTTCTATTGCAAAATTCAATGAAACTCCTGCCAAAAGATATCGTAGCAGGTACTGCAAAACAACAAAGTATTAAAACATATTCCTGGATAGAAATACATGCAATTGAGAATAACATACTTTTACATTAATTGTTCCAGAACAAAATTCACTTTCTTCTGAAATAACAGCTGAATCTAGAAACTACTAATGAAGGCTATTTCATCATTAGTATCTTTTAATGCACTCCCTTTGTAGCATTTATTGCCTGTAATACCCATGTGAAACTATGTAAGTTCTAATCACACACCAGCACTGTACTACATTTATTGATCAATCAGCACTCAGAAGAAAAGGAGTAATAAAATGGTAATCCACTTACGTTTTATTAGAAAAAGAACTCTGCAGTTTTTTGGGGATGCTTACCATGAAGGTCAAAAACCAGGGACAAATACCACCTGTGGACAAGGTCACTGTAAACCAAATGTAGACATTTGACACTGGCAGGGGAAGATGAGAAACCTCACAGCGTTTAAGCATGTATCAACCCCCTTTTCATAAGTAAATAATTTCACCCTACAACACTGTCAATCCATACCTGCTCTAGTATTAAATACTTCACCGCACAATTTGTTACTTTTATATTTGTTACTTTCAAAGCATCTCAAGCCTTCTTAGCTGTTAATTTAGTAAGCTTCAGTAAAAGTCAGCATATTGAAGAACCTACTCCAGCACTTTTTCTTGTAAACTCAATAGTAACCAGAGAAGGTCACTGTATTCCTGAAATGCTTTCAACACCAGCGATGACAAGTTTTATCGAGCATTAAAGGCATCCTGCGTTGCCATTACTAATCCTGACTCTTCTGCCAAACCACTTAAATTTCTATCCTTCCACATAGGTACAGAACTGCACCACAAAAAGAAAAGAAGTTGCCTTTTGGCACACCATGTCAGGCAGATCTTGAGGCACTAAGTTCAGCATTATAGTATTTGTTTCCTATCCTACACTCAGCAGTTAGTTAAATACCAACTCAGGTTTTATTATGTTTTAATGTACCATAATATTATGTCTCACTCTATAAACCATTTCATGTTTTTTATAATCAACATTTCTCAGAGTTCCCTATTTAATATAAAGTCTGCAAAAAAATAGGAAGTAAAAACATCTTAAGCTTAAATGACATTCTAAAATATTTAACTCCCTGTTTCAGCCAATTTCTAAATAAAGAAGAAACTGGCTAAGACATTGAGCACAAAAGGCTTTTAAACACATATGGTTTTATTAACGTTATTTTATACTTTATAACCTTTTCTCAGTGTTTCAAAGTTCTGTTTTTTTAATTCTGCAATACTCATCACAATATTTCTTGCCAACAGGGAAAAGCAACTAGTCCATTTTTAACTTCCCAACTGATTTTTTTCCCCATTTAAACAGAAAGCACTCAAAGCAATTATGATTGTGGCCCTCCGTCTGTCAAAAAAGCAACACCAGAATAATGCTTATTTACTCAGTAACAGGTACTAATAAATTCTTTTCCAGGTTCAGGAACCTATGATTTGGTAACTATACATAAATCACCACTGTAGAACTTACGCACCTCAATGGATACTTTCTACTACTACTTTCATTGCTTGTTATCCTATTCTTAAGCCAGTAATTGCAAACCAGCCAAAGGCCCTGATTTTGAAAAACTTGCAGGTACTCCTTAAATCTTACACTACATAAAAACACTGCTTTAATGACTACTTACTTTGTTACCTCACTATTTGTCAATTAGTTAACATGAAATTCTCAAAATGCCAAGAAAATGAAACATTTATATCAAAGAAAAGAGGCCAAAGAAACTGTTGAAATGCCAGTACTGTCATGTCAGATGAAGTTTTGCATTAACTGCAAGTGCTGCACAGAAACCAGTAACAAAAGTTCTGCTGTTTCATGGAGTGTGCAAATGCTTTGACGTAGCACAGTAAAAGCTGGTCTATTGAATCAGTATGTACTGAACTGGTACCCTGAAAAGTCCATGGAAGCACAGTACCTAGATTAAACTGAGACAGACATCAGGCAATGTAAAGCTGTACAACCAACAGTAATGACAGAAATGCCAGACACCAAGTGGAACATTGTGAGGTAAAGGCAGTAGCTTGGAGAACAAAGAGCAAAACTTAACTGTATTTCTGACTGCAGTCAAAAGTATTGTAATAGGAATTACACACACACACACGACAGAAGGAAAACATAGTAACACAAACAGAGAAAATCCAAAACCAGAGATTAACAAACACCTAAACTATTGAGTACAGAAACAACACTGATCATACAGAGCTCACTAAGCAAGTTGCATTGCAAGTAGAAATGAGGACTGTGTAATGTCTCTGACTACAGAGAGGTCCTGAGATAAACAAAAAAAAAAAAAAAAAACCCACTAATATCAAAAGTACATCTTGCAGGGCACAGAGCAGACCTTTCCACTGAATCATGCTTTTGTATTTTTTTGCAATCAATTCTATACACACAAACAGTAAGCTTCTCCTAAATTGTAGCTCTCATAAACAAACCTTTAGAAGTTATTTACATGACTGCTAATTTCTAGTAACCCAAAATATAAACTCACAGTAATATTTCAACATGTAAATTACTAGTTACATTTGAATTGCTGATGATCCAGTCTTTGACTAGTCTTACAAACGACATCCATCTTTCCAAGACTTTAAACCTTATTTTCTTACCTCACAGCAGCCATAATTATTCCAGAAAGCCTTTTAGATCATGACTAAAGTCTAGGTTAACAGCAATATTATAACATAAGGATTTTAACTAATGCTTTTTGTGTTTTGTTATCATTTGTTCCTGTGCCTGCACCTCTGTGTTGAGATCATAACTTCCTACATGGTTACTAACACTGAAATACACTAGAGGAACCAAAGACTGCTGGACCAAAGTCTGAACTTTTGTTGGTTTGCCATGATCCACAAACAAAAAGAGCAGGAACTTGTACTGACAACATGCCCAACTAACTGAGGTAGCTCACTGCATTAAACCCTCTTCCCCGGATAACCTCTTTCAAGTACCAAAAAGCCTTTGACAGACAAAAGGAGCTTTCAGTTATTTAGAATAAATAATGTGGTGTATTTAAAGAGGACATACTCAAGTCTCCTAGATTTCATAATATTTCATTGTTTTGTTTGGGGGGGAGGAAGGGAACAGAGAATGCTTTCTCAAAAATAACCTCAAGAAACAGTCTATTTCCAAAACTTGTAACATTGAGAAAATATACAATAAAAACATTCTTTAAAGAAACTCAGGGTATCTAGGAGAGAGGGGGATATTAAGCTACTTTGCTTAACAATGCTGAATAGAACAGCCTGCAGGCGTCTTCCTGCTGTGACCTTCTATTATTAACGAGCACATTGCTTCAGCAATAAATACACTGGATCCCCACAGCCCAGAGATGCACCAGCAACCAAGGATGTCATTTTCTTAGGAAAAATATCAGGAAAGCAAAGGTCAGGAAAGTTAACATGGAACAGACTGAGATGTTTGTATTACTTTTCCAGGTGATACACTACAATATGGAAATAATAACTAAAACCAAAGTTTTTGAAACCTACTGCTCACATGAAAATCTAAGACCTAGGATAATCATATTTTTTCCAAAAACACTTCTCAGTGCAGAATCACAAGTACTGTAGAGTTCAAAAATAATCATGCAACAGAATCCCATTGCCCAATCTCAACCATTTCTCAATTTTGACGTGTTATAAAAACCCCACATGCCAAGGATTACAAAAACAGCATTACTAAGTGATTCAGGTAGAGAAAAATAAAATCTCTATAGTCTCTAAAAAGCTGTTTCCTTCTCCTCTGCAGATCAGAATTTAAGTATTCCAATTAATAATATAAATGCATTAAATGTAAGAAGTTTACAGAGTTTTTTAGCTATAATTTCTCACAAAGTACTATCTTGAAGCTAGTTATATGGTAACATCCCTTTAATCATCAGATATCCCCTGAAATACATAGCTTGTCTTCTTGCTAATTAATATATGGCCTTCGCCCTGTCTTTCCCCAACCATTCATCCTCTCAAAAAGAAGAAAAAATAGTATGCCACACACCAAAAAAATGGTAACACTATTGTGATGCTACATCCCTATTTTAATTTCAGCAAACACTATCTGAAATACTTGGCTTTTGCTTTTTTTTTTTTTTGGTCAGACATCATAAATTTAAACTTTGCTGGTTCCGATGAATAATTAAATTTTCAAAAAGTGCAGGTAATTAAGACTACCAAAAATTAAAATTGAGTAAGAAGTCAGCAATTATAGACTGCATGTATTTTACCAGATCTGCAAGGGACTCTAATTAAACACATATTAATTGCCCTAATCTTCTTAGGCAAGTAATAAATTGGACGAGCTGATTAATGCACTGGATTTAGTTCAGCTTGTTAAATCTGACAACCTGGCAAAGGAAGACTATCTTGAAAAGCTCTTTTAGCTAAGTAATTGGAATTTTACTCTTAGTAATTTGCTGTCCATAATAAGAGCTATTTAGTATATTGACTCTTCATCAGTGTTTTTTTTAAATACATACTAGTTATATTGAAACAGTACCATTTTGCTGCTCATAAAGATTATGAAAAATTATGAACTTTGACCTTTATTGTCCATCAAAAGACACTTTCACTCTGAACACAAATTAGTGTATTTCCTTGTAGGCAATAAATCCTAATTAATTTTAATTCTAGAAGCTGCTAATAACATTTTAGAAAGTCCATATGGACCCATTAAGTCCTCTATACAATTCATAAAGCCAGCAACTAAACCAGTTTTCAGTATCAAATAACTGCTGATGACTGCTGGAATACAACTAAACACCAGTATCCAAAGAGCTTCAATCTCTCCTCTCTTTTTTACCTATTTATGCAAACACTTCTGCACATACACATGACAAGGGAGTGTAACATTTTTGTAGTATCAGCCATTAAAAAAACAAACAGAAGTTTAGAAACCTGCAGGTAGAGATTTTAAAGGTCTGATATCTCTCCAACAGTTGCTTACTCCTAGCTTATAACAGGGAAAAATGCATCAAGTTTCACTTAAAAATAAGCAGATGTAGATGAACATAACAAAAAATCTCCCTTGCTAAGGAAAAAAGCAGCAAGTAAAGAACAGGGAATCAGAAATTTTTATACGTGAAAAATGTTTTGAAGTATTCCATGAAAGCTGAAACAGCTTTTCATATGTCCTAGAAACTATGAAGGTATATAAAGCCTTTCCCATGAAGAAGCTTAGAAAGTCACGTGTTATGAATCAAGTTCAGTCAGAAAAAAAATCCTAAATATAAGAATATCTCTGCTGCCTTCCAATTTTTATTCTGTACTCCTCAGAACTGACATTCCATACTTCTCCTAAGAACCTCTAACTTCCAGGATCTACATTTAAAATTTGTTACTCCTCTGTTAGCAAAATCTAGTGTTCATACACCTTGAAAATCAGTTACAGTGAACCTGACATCTATCCTTTGTTCCTTAAGTGTAGTATCAACTAAGGAGTCAGTCAGACATCAGTTTTGAGCAGCAACATGATTTTCACAACTGAGCTTTAACACTTATAATAAGCAAAATACCAAAAAGTTGATCAGACAGTACTAGAGGACTGATAAGCCATGGAAGGAGACATGAAGGTACCTCAAAGAACTGTCAAACTCAGAGGTCTCAAATATTTCCTACCCATTCTTCATGATGCAGTGCAATTTACTCCTTATCACTGAGGTCCCTAGCACAAAACTTTTTTACCCTGAGGGTGGTGAGGCGCTGGAACAGGTTGCCCAGAGAAGCTGTGGATGCCCCATTCCTAGAAGTGTTCAAAGCCAGGTTGGATGGAGCTCTCAGAAACATGGTCTAGTGGAGGTGTCCCTGCCCAAGGCAGGGGGATTGGAACTAGATGATCTTTAAGGTTCCTTCCAACGCAAGCCATTCTATGATTCTATGATTGGATAAACAGGTGGCACTCAATTTCAACTCTCATCCTCAGTAGTCTTCATGACGGAAATAGTACTTTACCAGCATAACACCGAGTTTAAGTAAGCGGTGTATTCTTTTTCCATTGGTTGTGTATTACTTGCAACAAAAGGGTTGGGCTTGTGCATGAGGCTCCCATGTACTACTACAAGAAGTCCTCAGTAGAAAACCAATTCCAACTACTTTCCAGCTGATGGCATTGACCATTTACAGATTGTTACACTTGTTAGCTGCACACAGCTTATGAGAAGAAATTCCATATGTGAACTTGAGGTCTGTAACACAGAGACCTTCAAGGCTTATAAAAATACACACGATGAGAAAAGCCCTCAAATTTCAGGATTTGCGTAACTGAAAGCAAAAGAGAACTAGAATTCTAAAAAACCTCAACTTCTTAGCAGAGTGTCAGTTCAGCAGCGCTGAACATAAACCTAAGTTTGAAATATGACAAATACTCAGTTTGTGATTTGCCTGTGCTCCATTTCATTGCTTGAGAAGACATACCACAGCTTTATCAGTGGCAGAATACAGTTTGTCATAAATCAGTACTGAACAGGGAAAGCCACTGAATGTTACTTAGTTAAGTGAGAAAATGAAGTGGACAGTGAGAGATGAAAAATCCTCGGTGAAAAGGAACTATTCAGATGACAGGATGTGCTTCATCTGTCAGGAGCAAAAAGCCAGTGACTACAACTTCTGATCCAGAAGTTGCTGGGTTCTGTCTCGCTTGAAAGAAACAATAACTGGAAAAACAGAATTCTGACAGAAGTTCTTATCTTTTTTTGTATGATTTTTTGCATGATTTGCATTTTTGTGACACATTACCAAAAAATAATTTAATCCAAAATTAAATTCTGTAAGTAATAAAAAAGTATTTTAGATAGAGCAATGAGTTAAATACACAGATTCTGGAAAGTACACAGGAACAGAGAGCGTGAAGTCATTTAGACCAAAGCATCTTTTAACGTTTAGCTTCAGTTCAACAGACTACAATATCTTCTGGTAAACTGAAATCAATTACAAGCTAGAACCTGCATTTTGTAAAGAAAATCAAAGACAGTAGAGACCTTGTTTTCCGCCCTACAGACTTTCTAACAAAAAAACCCACAGCCCAAAACCACTGGGTTTTGTGATCAAAATAAGCCTACTTTTATCTTCTCAGCACTTCTCTACCATCTTTCTCCATATTTATGCAGGCAGTACAAAACTTAACTTCAGCATTTCCTGTCAACATTAAAACCTAAAATCCTGACAAGCACATGACAAAGTCTTGTGGTTGAAGATGCTATGTATTTAAATTTTCATGATATCACACTTTCCAAATGTTACAAGCATACAAATCAAACGTATGTTCTTACTGTTGCCAAAGAGCTTTCTAGGAAAAAAAAAAGAAACACCTACAAGATTTCCAGTTTTCATTGACTTATCTTTTATTTTCTGCACATATCTGAACTTCGCTCTTTTGGCCCCTGAAATTGAAACCTAGAAAAAAACGTTGTTGAAGAGTTTTTCATAAAATTCTTTAATGTTTCCCAAGTAATATGTGCAAGCTACAGAGACTGATAATGAACTACCAGTCCCCTCTCAACAACTTCTTCAGGATGTCTCTGCACTCTAAATAGACAAGTGATCTATACTAAAAGTGAGTTCTTTTGAAATACATGCTTCTGTTATTACCTAAACGTTTCAGGTCTTACTGTTATTATAAAAATAGCAAGCAAAGACTTCTATATTTCACCTTAATTATGCTTGTCTTTATAATAGGTGAATATTTTAAGACTTAAGTCCATTTTTCTCCCCATACGTTGTATTAGAACACGTATCACTTCAAAAGTTATAATTATTACATTATTTTAAAAAATTGACACATCTCTTCTGAATTTTAGTAATTTCATTCATTTTTCTTTTTAAGACATGTTTTAAATCCTTGTGTTTTGCTTAACTGGTGAATCACAAGATGATATTCAGGCATAATGCTGAATTCCATGCCAATATATAATCATCTTTAGCTTCAGCACAATTAATGAAGTACTTAAAGGTAAACAGTAGTAGTATTTCCTAGATCACACAGAACTTGAGCACAGACCATAACTTCCCCTCCTTCAGGTTCACACATATACGTAAGTAGTGTCAGACAGAGGGAAATACAACAATAATCATGTAATATCCAATAATAATCCTGAATCCTGGGCAGCATCAAAAGCAGCGTGGCCAGCAGGTCAAAGGACATGATTCTCCCCTTCTACTCTGCTCTTCTGAGACACCACCTGAACTGCTGAGCACAGTTCCAGTGCCCCCAACATAAGAACATGGAACTCCTGGTGCAAGTTCAGAGGAGAGCCACAAAGTTGGTAAGAGGACTGGAGCACCCCCCTTACAAAGACAGGCTGAGGAAGTTGGGGCTATTCAGCCTGGAGAAGAGAAGGTTGCATGGAGGCCTCATTGCAACCCTGAAGGGGCCTACAGGGAAGCCAGAGAGGGACTCTACATCAGGAGCTGTAGTGATAGGACAAGGAGCAATGGGTACAAATTGAAAGAGGTTAGATATTAAGAAGAAATTCTTTACTGTGAGGGTGGTTAGGCACTGGAACAGGTTGCCTAGGGAGGTCATGGGTGCCCCAATCCTGGCATTGTTCAAAGCCAGACTGGATAAGGCCTTGAGCAACCTGGTCTAGTGGATAGGGAGTAGATGATCCTTAAGGTCCATTCCAAGCCCTTAACATTCTATGGTAATGAGACACACTGCCAAGAACTGGCAGGGCTGTGGGATGAAGGAATTAGCAAAGTCTGGCCTTGGGTTTTTCCTAAAAGAAACCTGTAAATCTACAGCACAAGTCACAGAGGTTCAACCAACATACCAAAAAATTCAAAACCTTTCTACTTCAAATATTTAATACATAAATTTCACTCGTGTTTTACAGTTTTCTAAATAATTGTTTTAAACATTCATCTGAGACATCTCAATGCAGCAACATGACTTTTCTCCTCCCCTATGGAACAGTTCCTCACATCTGCAAAGTCCAGAGCTCCAACAGAGCACTAACAAACTGTGTGTAAAATAATCACCTCCAGATAGTTTGATGGCAAGTTAATTTTTGCTCTGACAGAGTAATCTTTGAAGGAGTATGCTGGGGTTTTTTTTGAATAGTGATTCACCTTAGTTCATCCCATCAACTATTGATTAAGTGCACATGTGCATCATCTCCAGTCTGCATATACAGAGACATCTTCCAGTATCCAAGACTCAACAGTTCGCAATCTTGACAAAATCCAACAATCACAAATTTTAAGAGACATAACCCATTTGACACATTGTACAAAGATATCAGAGACCACTACAAACCTCATTAATTTCTACTCTATCTGCAAGATATTTTTTCAACACAGAACTGCAGATACTTACTTCCAAAACTACACTGAAACAAATTCCCTACCGAAAGGTGGGATTCAAAGAATAAATGTGGCAGATGCCAAGCAATTTCTTTAAATGCACTACTAGAAGGCAACCTTACACAATGATGAGAAGGATTATAAGAGAACCTAAAGGAAAGGGACAAAATTAGTTATCTTGTAACAAGGCAAAGAAAACTTGTTGTTTGGCAAATGACCTGCAAATTAATATTTCTTGCAGGCTTTAATACTTTTGTAGGCTATGGTCTGACTACTTTGAAATAGTGTAATATGAAAATCATTAATGCTTGCAGCCACATCATTGCAACAAGGAAATATTAGAAACTCAGTATACAAATTCAGTCAAAATTTTACTTTGTATCACAATGATATGTTTACACTGTTTAGATCCAACAGCCCATTGTAAACTTACTTTTGTATTACATTCTGTAAGCTGAGCATCATACCCAATTCACTTTTCATCTTTTCTCTGTTGACACGGCACTCAGCCAAATATCGGAGAGCCTAAAAGAAAGAGACCCACAGCAGATCAGCGATACATCCAGTACATCATTATTCATTTCTGTTAGTGCACATCTGCAAAACAGTCACAGAGGCAGTTCTAATAGGAAGAGAAAGAATTATCACCTACGGTGAACATCAAAAAATTATTTTATTCTTATAAATACACAGAAAGCACAGAATATCTAATCTATGAGAAAAGGTTGAGACTGGGTTTGCTTATACCAGCTGAGAGCCTAAGGGACAATCTAACAGCTGTCTACAGCTACGCAAGAAGCCTTTACAAAGATGGTCGAGCCCAGCTTTCCTCTACAGCAGACAAGGGGGAGCAGCCACAAACTGTAGCTTGGGAAGTTTGAATCGGGTATTACAAAAAGCTTTTTTCCTCTGAAGGTAGTACAACACTGGAACAGATGACCTAGTGGAACTGCAGAATGAACGAGACAAAGCTACAACTGACCTGATTAAGCGCTGGTGACAGTCCCAATTCAAACAGGAAACTGAAGTGAATGAATTCCAGAAGTCCCTTCCAATAAACATTTATGTGACCTGAGATCTAAAGTAAATTTTATACATCATGCTTCCAGAATAATTTCCATCAATTCTGTGGGCTTTTCCAGTACTAGAAACCTCACCAACATCCAAGTTCCTACTGTCCACAGAAAGAGGTCTAGCACATGTATAAGCTTTTGAAGACTAATTACAATTTCATCATTCCATGCAGAAATAAGAATACAAGCAGCAGTAAGCTTCTTAGCTTACTCTGACTTAAACTGGGAATTCATACTTATTTGTTGCCCAAGGTTTTGTTTACTTGACTTACAAGGTAGATTCCTTGCACAATTTTACACTGTTGATCCCAGTCAGTAACTGTATATTCATACGACCCTCCTAACATAACACTCTTCCAATTAAAATGGCTGTCCTCCTTTTCATGAGACATTTCTCTATTGTTTGTGCTGACAAAGTTTTCTTAGAAGGAGACTCCAAAGGTGTTTTACTGATGTAGGTACAAAAACTGCACTTGAAAAATCCTGCAATACACAAATGCAATGATTTATAAAATGGGGTTTGTGACACAAGGCTTAGTACAGTCATGTAGTAGGGACACTGCTCTAAAAGTAACACGCTCCTTAATCCCTTCAGGGTTTGTTTTTTCCAAGTCATCTTCAGCAGATTTTAAGGTAAAATTCACAAGACCGTTTTATTGCCTTTCAAGAAACTCTGGCTGCTGTCTGGAATGGTAAGAACTTTAGATGTGATTTTTGTTATTTCCTGATGTGGGCCAGCATCAATACTTGCAGCTTATAAATGTTGTATATCCATTTATTATCTTATTTTTCAACTATGGGGAAATACCTGAATAACTCTCAACTAATTTGCATGCTATGAAATATAACCTTGCTGGTGTAACAAGTTTCTCATTTTTACTCTCTGTTCTGGCTGTTCAGTAAGGGTGCAACTCAGCTGGACAAAGAAATATCTATTCTCTTAACAGCTAATTTTTTGAGTCACAACTCAGGCAGTCTCCTTTCCATCTGTTACATACTCTTACCACACAAATGCAACTTCCACTAAAATAAGACTAAAGTCATGAGACCAACTTAACTGACCCAACTTTTCAACACTATGAAGTTCCCATTCCTCCTGCCTCTCATGGGAGATACAAAGGTCTGAACCTTCAATGAAGTGACATAATTTACGCTTATTAAATCCAGTATACTGAAAGCATAGGGCAGGTTATTGTTATGAACTTTGGCTCAGCTTCTGTTCAGCTAAACATTTACCTATGTTAAGGCTCACAAGTAAGTTCATCATAATCAATAGGACTACCCACATACTTTAATATAAAATACACTGTGGCCAATCTTAATAAAAAGACATCTTTGATGTTTTTTATGTGAAATTTTGAAGTACTTCCTTAACTTCAGGGTCCTATTTTATACAATTTAAGTCCAAACTTAAGAGGGGAAAAAAAGTAGCATTGCCTGTGTTACTTCTGATTTTTTAAATTTAAATCATTCAGAACTTTTAGCATTTGAAGTCTATCATAAAGATTTCCTGAAATCAAGACTAGAGAAAACTAGACATAGAAATATATAGAAAATATATATCACTTCTTCATCAGTTAGAAAAAAATGACTGAGCTGAAACTGCACATAGGGAGAGAAAAACAACCTCCCTGAAAAGTTCTACAACACATCAAAGAAGTTAAATATGGAACTATTACGATTCATAGAGATTATTACAATTTCAGGTACAGGAATCACTGAGTAGTACAAGAAGAAATTTAAAGTCAGTGCTGCACATCCCTTTATTAGGTACACACTTAATGGAAGATCATTACTTTTAATGATTCTCATCCAAATGGAAGCACTTTTTAACCAACAGGATGACTACAAAAAGACTTTTCAGAATGGAAAAATACAAAACATGAAGTCTAAAAGTTGTCAGCAAAGATATTTAAACCTTCAGAACCTAAGCAGTTCAAGAACTCATGAAGAGTCTGAGTAGCAGACCAGAACATGTTTTCACAGTAAACTGATCCATTTGTCATTGCAGCCATGTCCTGGTCTCCTCTAAATCCTGATTCTTAATCCACTCTAACTGTAGGTTATCACTACATGGAACAACCCATCTGCCTCCCATACTCAACCAAGGAGATTCCTTTCAACACAACTTGAGTATTATCAGGGGCTGTGGAACCACACAGCAAACTGAGTTAGTCCTCATCACTCTTGACAAAGTCAGTCCTTTTATGTAGAACTAATTTGTGTAACATGATCAGAACAAAAAAACAAAAACCAACCAGGCAGTGAGAATACACAGCCCAACATAATAAAGGAAGGGAAAATTCAGGGGGACATCCAAACAGGCTCTTCTGTTAAGATCACAGCCTAGGAAGTGTAGGAAACTACACTAGGAAGAAAACCAACGCAACGCGCTCCGAAGAACAGTAAACTCAACTCTAAGTTCTCCTACTTAAGAAAATTATAGTCTGTCAAATGCTGTGGCAAGGCTGACCAAAAAAACAATTAGCAGGACACAGGTTTCCTGCCTTATGGGACCTCCTTCCCACAACCCAGAAAAAATCAGAGTCACTAAAGTAATTTCAAGAAGTCCACTAATATCCAATATGAAAGCAACACAAATGTAAAACAAAGAATTATGGTACAGATAGGTCTCAGTGATATAAAGACTAATGTATACTTTCATGTAAAAGCCAGAGCTCTTTGTTCTTTCACATTCTTTACAATTCACCGATGACATAATTGAAAAAAAGGAGCACTACATAAATTTCAGTAACTTAAAATCTTAGAAGTCTAATTCAACTCTTGAAATTACTAAATTCTGACTTTCATTTCTTCTATTTCTAAGCAAGAAATACATTTTTAAGATAATAGTACAATTCAGGATAAGAAATCAGGACTTCAGCATTCATGATTCAGAATGAAAAGAAACAGGCAAAAGCTGAAACAAGTTTTATTAGATATTGATAGATTTTGGGTTGGTTGGTTCTTTTGGTTTTGAGAGGGTTTTGTTTGTTTTTAGTACCATGAGACTGTTTAAACACTGGAACAGGGTGCCATAGAGGTTATGGAATCATCATCCTTCAAGGTGCTCAAGATCAAGTGGACACAACCAACCATGAGCTGTGATCTGAGTGCACCTATCTTGGGCAGGGGGTTGGACTACATCACCTCAGGAGGTTGTTTCTAACCTAAGTTATCCTATGACTGGATTTCGGTTTTTATAATGTGAATATCAAACCACTGTCCATATTTACTAAGCTCTATGACTTCATCTTAAGAAAGAGATTTAATGTCCTTACCTCCCTCCACACAAAAAGTGAAATAGCTGTATTAGGGAAAAATTTGAAGTAAATTAATATATTTTAAAAATCCCCTGGCACAATGTATCATTTTTGAAATACATGGTTTTTAAAAAAAACACATGCAATGAATACCAACATAACATAAAACCAGGCATTATTTTTCACATTTTTACTTGTTTAAACAGCTTTGTTTGTAAACTGAATGTTTAAACAACTTGTTTAACAAAGTTTAAAAATGCCCTACCAACACAGAAATTTATCTCCAGAATACTTACTAGTAAAGCTGAATGAACAACTGGAGGGTTGGGATGGTCCAAAAACAGAATAAGACCTGGCAGGCATCCTTGATCCTGAACAATGGCCCGTCTGTTCAACGGATCAGCTGCTAGATCTCGGAGTTGGTTAACCACAGATAGTGCATCAGGCTCCTCACTCATAGCAGAATTCATCTTTTCTGCACCATTCATACAAAATACCTGCTGAAAAGAAATTTATTACTACTACCACAACATTTGTCATCAATTAAAACACAGACGAGAAAAAGCACAAAGGCACTGATTTGTTCTAACCAAAAGGGTATAAAAAACCCAAGGACTAGAATTCATGGAAGGTGGATGGAATTGATAAGGATGTGGATCTTGACATTTATAAACTGGAAATCTAAACTTCCTGTGCAGAGAACAGGTATATTTGGTTGATAGGATTTTTATTTATTTCCTATATGTCATTTCAGACCAGTCAATCTTCATGGGAGTATTGTGTGTTGTTTTTTTCCCTTACACTAGTGACAAATCTTTTCAATAAATCCAGTTTTCTCAGAAGGGACCCTAGAAGTCTATAAACACCCCTTCGTGTAAACGTGTAAAATCAAAGTGTTTTCAGAGTAGCTTTGGCAATCAAAAAATTTTACAGAAAAATGAAGCACAAAAGTCAACAAAATATTAACAGTGCATCAAGAACAGTGAACATTAAGCTTTATTCTTCATCTGTATATCAAATAACTAGTGTAATGCCATACATTCAAAGGCAGAAAGGCCTTTAGAGGCTGAGTTTGAGTTGTTTTTTCTCCTTTTCACAAGTATCCCTCGATAAAAAGAGAGCAAGCAGGTCACGCCTTGCTCCAGTCGAAGTCCAAGCCACCAGATCAATTTCAAAGGAGACGTGTTAGCTTGAGAGTCTCAGATTTCAGAGTTGTTTAATAATAACTACTTAACAGGCAACAAAAGCATAGGTTTGCTCAGAGGAAATGCTAAAATCTTGGTGCAAAAAAAATAGTTTCTTTGTTCCTCTGAAACTACTAAATGCTAACTGTAGTCCTGGTTGTTGCCATTACCAACTCAGCCAAGTAACTTAAGGCACAAAGGTGGGAGTGAACATATATTGTTAATTTGTTAAATCACTCATTTTCTCCCAAATAAAAAACAAATAAAATTTTGAACTGGTGCCATTCTTTTACAATCATTTGCCAACATTACATAGTTCTTCTTGACTGAAGGTCAGCCTCTGAGGAACATAAATTTATCACACTCATCAAAAACAATGAACCATAAACATGCATTTGGATTATGATAATTTCTGACATTTTCACAGAGAAAATGCCGTTAACCTCTAAGTCAACGCTTCTTACTTCAGGAACGAGAGTGCTAGAATGAAAAGCACAAGCCAATGATTAGTCTCCAGACTATTTCTGAGGACTATCAGAAATCAAAAAGATATCAACTGGGAGATACAGCAGCCCAACCAAGTTTGTGTTTCCAAAGGAAAAAATTCTAAATTTAAAAAAAAAAAACAAAAAAACAAAAACCAACCAAACCACAAACCTCAGCAAACAAAGCGACCAAACAAACAAACCCAAAGCAACTCTGTTGAGTATTATTAACTGTTTTCCAGAATACACAAAGGAACTTATTCAAAACTTAAAAATCAAGTCAGGTGTGAAGCTGATGCTAATCAAAGTCTCTGACTTCCAGGTCTGTGTTCCAAGCATCATATCATTCCTACAGCTCTCTCCACCCTGATCACCTTTTGCCATTTTCCTTCTAATCCTCTGAAAACCACCCCCCACCCTGCATGAATTCAAGTTGTTTTACCCCCTCCTATTCCAGTACGCCACACTCATCTGAAGGGAGCGACAAAAAAGACCGAGAGGGACATTTTACAAAGGCATATAGTGACAGGACAAGGGGTAATGGCTTTAACCTGAAAGGGGGTAGGTTTGGATTAGATATTGGAAGAAATTGTTGTAAGGGTGGTGATGCACTGGAACAGTTTGCCCAGAGAAGTTGTGGGTGCCCCATCCCTGGAAGTGTTCAAGGCCAGGTTGGATAGAGCTCTGAGAAACCTGGTCTAGTGGCAGGTGTCCCTGCCCAGAGTAGTGAGGTTGGAACTACATGCTCTTTAAGGCCCCTTCCAACCCAAACCATTACGTGATTCTGTGTTATCTCCAGACCCTTCCCCATCTCTCCTAAGCCTCAGCTCCAGGGGCCCCTGAAATCCTCACCCTTCTCCATGACCTGCAATAACCACTTCCATCAAAACTCGCGCTCCTGCCCTCCTCACAGAGTTTTTTACTTAAAAACATTAGGTGGTCTAGAAACTTGTAGGAAGTTATCTAGAATACAGGAGTCCGGCAGAACAGCGAGCCAGGTGCCTGCTCCTTTCTCCTCTTCATAGCTTTCAGATCACAGCCTAACCCAAGCACCGCAGGTGTAGCTCTCTGCCGCTCTCCCGCTCCGCTGTGCCCTCGTCGGGGCGGCCCTGGAGAGGAACCTTCACAGCCCCGCTGCCAGCCCTCCCCAGGCGGCCGAGGCCTCAGCCCGGCTGGGACCAGGCCCCGGGACTCGGTTCCCAGGCCCCGTGGTCGGCGGAGACTCAGCCCCGCAGCCACCGGGCAACACCAACTCCGGGATGTATGTGGAAAGCAGGGGGAATCTCGGCCGCACACGCCGCCCCCTCACGGCCCTTCCCGGCGCGGCCTGTTCCCCTCCCCGACAGAGCCGTACCGTCGCAGAAGCCGTCCCTGGGCGGGCTAGCAGCTCAGCCCCGCGCCCCCATGTCCCGCGGGGCGGTGCGGCCTGCGGAGAGAGGCGAGGGGAGCACGGGAAGAGGTGTGGAAAGAGCAGCGGGATGAACACCAGGACGAGCGCGGCCGCACCACCCACCGGAGCCCGCTCTGACCCGGCACCGCGCAACACCGCGCAGCGCGATTGGCGCGTGCCGAGCGTGACTCTCTGCCAATCGCGGAGTGCTTTGTACCTGGAAGGGGCGCGATGCAGGCTGGGAGGTGTAGTCCGAGGGTTGTAGTCCAGAAACACATCCCCCCGCAGCTGCATTTGTTTTGGATTTTTTTTCTCTCCAAAGACGGTTACCGCCAGAAATTGAATTTACTGCTCAAATAAAGTGTAGCGTGTACTGTAAAACAGTATAGTGTGAACCACACCTGATGCTGCACGGAGAGTGCCCACCCCCTGGTTTGAAACCCAAAGTGGGTATTCCCCACCTCATGAGACACCGACTATTAAATTTGGTTTCATATAGAACCAAGGCATCGTTAAGACTGAAAAAAAACCTCTAACAGCACCAGGTTCAACATCTTGATCCTTTAAGAAGGTTTGGCTCCCCATCCCCTCCAAGTCGCAAAGGTTTTCCATTTCCTCGTTCCTCCACTCCACCCTCGCACCTTATTTTGAAATGCTTGAGTCAAGTTTTCAGTGAAGTTTCTAAAGCTAAAAACACCCGCTAAGTAATCCTTAAATCAATTCAGCCCGAAGGAACTCTCCCTGAGTTCCCCTCTATCCCGCAGCCCCCTCTGCACCCTCTGCCCCACAGCGATCCCGACTTCCCGCCCGGTTCCCACAGCGGTCCTGGCCGTCCTTTCCACAACGTTTAATGGGACACAGCCGACACTACCCAAGGAGCCATCGGCGGTGCCGCAGCCGACAGTCGCACCCCAGGGAGCCGCAGGCCGCCAGCAGCCACCGGGCAGCACCAGCAGCCACCGCTGGGACTACAGAGCCCAGGAACAGGCCCCCAGCCACCACTCGGGCGCTGCTCCAGGCGGACACGGCAGCGCTGGCTCGGCGGTGTCCCCACCGCCTCAGAATCACGGAATCAGTGAGGCTGGAAAAGGCCTCTGAGATCATGAACTCCAGCCTGTGACCGAACACCACCTTGTCAACTAGACCACGGCAGTGAGTGCCACATCCAGTCTCTCTTAAACACCTCCAGGGATGGTGACTCCACCACCTTCCTGGGCAGCCCATTCCAACGTCTGATCACCCTTTTTGTGAACAAATTCCTCCTGATGTTTAACCTGAACTTCCCCTGGCACAGCATGACTCTGTGCCCTTGGTCCTGTCCGCTAGCGGCCCCGGGACTGCCCATCCCCGGCTGCACTCCCGCGATCCCGCCCCTACTGCAGGGTCCCGGTCACGTGACATCGCGAGGCGAGGGGCGGGGCGGGGCGGGGCGGTTTCCCCACCCTCTGCCTTCTCGGCGCCTGCCGGGTAGCGCCTCACCCCCGCAGCGCGCGCCATGTCCCGCCTCCCGCGCTCGCCGCCGCGCCTGCGATTGGCCCGGGCGGCGCCGAGCTGGCCGCGGNCCTGGGCAGCCCTCGCCACCTGGGCAGCCCCTCTTGGCGCGGCCGATCCCTGGCGAGGGGCGATGAGGGAGGGGAAGCTTGGCTGAAAGCAGGTACAGGCCTCTCGGGGCGGCCCCGCTTTCCCCTGGCAGGGCCGTCCCCTTTCTCGGGCCTGTCCCGGGCAGGGCAGGTGCCGGGCAGGACCGAGGAAGCGCCTCGCGGTGCTGAGGCTAAGCTTTTGTTCCTGCAGGCGAACTGCTGTGATGGGAGGGTGACAGGTCACGGGAAACAGTGTAAATAAAAGATCATCTGGAGATAGTATGAAGGAGTTTGAGGGAAGTTTTTTTAAGGAGGCTTTAAAATAGAGAGTTGACGTATAAGAGGAAAAATGAGCTTTAAGGGGCATGGTGCTTTTATTTCTCTTTTCTGTGAAGTTACGCTGCTTGCTTTGTCCACCTTTCGTGATCCTGCTGCCGTGCTCAGGTTTTTCTGTAGTGATCATAAATAAATAAGTTGTTAGGTGCGTGTTTTCATTTCGTTTAACGAGCTGTTGAAATTCCAAATATTGAAGGTGAATAGAGTTTGAATGCTGAAATCAATCGTAGTGCATTGATCTCTGCCTGGCAGCGTCAGCAGTACTTCATTAATACTAACGTGTCTTTAGAGTGCTCTGCAGCTCTTGTGAAGGCAAGACTTATAAAAATTAAATGAATAGGAATTATGTCTTCTGATCCCCACTGGCTTTTACCTAGGTGATAAAAATGAGGCAGCTGAGTTATCTGCACATCAGCTCTAGAAGTTCTGGTTAGTTGTTGCTGAATCTGAATAATGTGCTTCATAGGAGTCTGTGGCTAAAATATGATTGGTATATGTAGGAACTCGACATTGTTACACAGAAAGATATATAGGGGGAAGACTGGACATTTTAAATGCTTTTTGAGACAAATTCATCCTTTTGTTAATAAGACTTACCTGCTGTTGTCTCTCAAAGCTGTAGCAGAAAGACTGGCATTCACAGCAGCTGGTGGGGAGGTCTGTCTGTCTGGCAGGGAAGTGTAGGTGTTTGGTTGTGTCTGTATCATATAATACCTTGTGGTTTATAGATGTTGAAGGGTTTCACTTACCTCTCAGTTGGTATCATAGTGCACTGTGCGGGTATAATCATTGCTGAGCAAAGGCTTTTGATTAAACTACTGCTGAAATATTGGAGTTTTTTTCTTTGTTCTCAGCTGGCAAGATAGGGTAACATGAATGAAATCTGATTAATAGGGTTTTGCACATTTAGGTAAATATGATGGGGCTATATTTTTTGGAAAGCTTTAGCAACTTCTGTTGCAAGTATGTATGATTTTCAATTCCTGCTTTAAATTTCATACCAGTACTAACTTACGTTGTCCCTGTAGTATTCACTGACTTTTCTCTCTCTCTTCATATCTTTCCAGACAGGTCGTTCTGTAAGTACTGGGGTGCTTCACTATTTGTAGCTTCCACACCAAAAAACAGACCTCTGTTGCTGGCTATGTGACCTCTGCCAGATGCTTACGTTCTTTACTTATAGCTGGTCTGTGTCAGTTTGGGACAGGGTCTGGTCCTTTATCAGAATATTCTTCCTGCCCATTTGGCTGTTGTGATCATCGGTTTTTTTGGCTTTATCTTCCTTTATTACTTTTTAAATCATGTTTCCTTGTGGATGTAATTTTATTAGATTAACTTGGGTCATGTGTCAGTCTAAAAGACCGAGGAGATATGCTTGCCCTAGTTCTTGTCTTGCTTTTGATTTTTTATGTGGTTGGTATTCCTTTGAACTCATACTTCTTAAAAAAATTATAGTTCTTAATGCTATGTGTTTTTTATTTAGAGACTGCACCTTTTATTTTTCAGATTTCGTGCCTTTATTTATTCTTTGTTAAGGCTAATCTGCTCCATCAATCCCATTAAGTCATTCTCTTTTATGTTTGTATGCATCTTAAGTGAATGAGAGAAACTTCCTTCAGTAAGAAAAATATTAATATCTTATTTCTTTTAAAGAGCAAGAACTCATGCTTTGAAAGGGACTTGGATAAATACAACATTGTAAAAAACACGTAGGAGAACTTCAGTTTGAAAGCAGTTGCATCTGATTTCTCTGTCTTTTAATCTTTCGTGTGTAGGACTCACTAGAAAGCCTGGCAAAGGGCTCCTGTTCATATTTACTGCATGTTATGCCTTATGTGTACAGACTCCAAAGCTTTGATATTTATTTAATGAACTTCTTGTAATTTATAAGTAATATTATCTCTCAGCTTTGTAGACTTGATATTTGATATGAGAGTATTGAATGGAGCCTGCAAAAGTGGTTGGGAAAAGTAGGGGCAAACAAGCTCAAGGGGGCTTGGAAATGTAGATCTCCTCATTTCTAAACCAAGGAATTCCTCTATTTTTCCATATCAGTAAGAAAGTTCTTCAGCATTGCTAATTTCTGGGTTTCATTGAAATGCACCTGTGAAATTCCAATCCCTTCATGCTTTATGCAGTGAAATGTAATTCTTTATGTTACTGCTCATCGGACATCTTGGTAATCTTGTCTATGACTGCTGCTTATTCTTGTAATAATTTTGCTGAGGCAGAGCAGAAGGACCATTTTTTATGGCAATATTACTATCACTCAGGGCTCTTCATTGTAGTAATTGAGTTGTGGAAATTTTGGGGGAATTAAACTATTTTTACTGTAGACAGCACCAAGAAGACAGGATAAATACCACAAAGATCAGTATTTTGAAAGAGATATTATTCTGCTTACTGAAAGCAATAAACATTTAACTCCTGCTTCTGAAACTGGCATGTATGCAGAGCATAAGAGAAGAATTTGCTAGTGCTTTCATTCTTGCTGTCCAGCAGTTTCTTTTGGAATGAACTCTGTCTGTTCTTGGCACATAAACCAATTGTGAAATAGCTGAGTTTTGTGAAGAAAGGTATAGTGCAAAACAGTGTGAAAGAAATAAGTCTGACGTTTGCCTGGAGATAATTCTGTAAAACTTTGAATCATATAAAAATACCAAACTGATATACTTAGAAGCATTTTCCTTTTAGATAATAGATTAGCTGGAGGTTGTTCAAACATGGTGGTTTTCCTTAGGGCCACAAGCCAAGGAAACTAATCCAGGAACTTGGTGGTACTCTGCACTCTTACAGACCGATTTCAGTCACTTTCTTCTGCAGAAGCAGACAGGTCGTTGACAAGAGCAAGGCGTTGATGACCCCAGTCTCAAGTACTTTAGGTATTTAGGCTACAGATGAAACAATGACTTAAAAAGTGACCTATAAATATTCATTTTACTGAAGTAGTTGTTTTGTTGAGTGGATGCTCTTTTATCTTCAGCCATCAAAGTCTTGGAACCCAGAATTACAAAAGATCACCTTTATGTTTTAGGGCAGGGTATGTGGTTGAGACTATTCCCAATGCTTTGTGTCGTCATGCTCCTTGTTTTATTCCTGGGTCTACTGAATCCCATTGAACAAGTTTCTGAAATTAATCACCAATCTTTCAGAAACTGAACTGGCAAGTTTCTGAACTTTGCAAGGTGAAATTCACTAGATACTGTTGTCCTGGATGCTTATTACTTTTCAGCGTTGTCTGTAATCCATTCTATTCAATCCTGTCTTACCTACCACTGTCAGGTTAAACACTGAAAACATACTGACTATCCGTATCACTCATTGCTTTCTTTCCTCTCCTGTTAAATCATGATTGTCTCTCTTTTACTGCTAATACATGTAGGACTCTTTTTATGCCTGTAAGATGGAACCCATTTTGTATCTTGCCTTTTTTAGCTTACTATTTCATATCTATACTATTCTGTCATCCTTGTATTATGCTACTTTTTTTCTACATCTGGTTTTGTGCCTTTAATTGGTTATCTTGTCAGTTTTTGTGTCGTTCTTCTACCTGTTTGCCTTTAAGTTTCTTAAATTCATGGAAGGTTTCTGGACCTGCTCTGATTTTCTCAGAGGAAGTTCTAACACTCACTTTTCACTTCTGTCCAAATTGTCTCTGTTTTTGAAGACTCGGGCCTCTCAGTTGATCAGAAACAAAATCATACATTTTCTTCTCTGCCTGAAGGAAAACATGACTGACTTCTTTGAAACTTGCGAGCTGGCTGAAAGACCAATGTATCAGGATACAGTTTATCCTTTTAGTCCTATCACTTGCCTTTCTCAACCAGCCCTGTCTTTGCAGTTGCTCAGCAGTACTCTGCTTTTTTTCTCTTTTGTTTGAATTTGTCTCGATACAACTTTAATTTTTCTTCCTTTGATTTCCACACTGCTTGTTGAACAAGTCTGGACTTTGGAATGAGGTGGAGTATAGCACATGTAATCACACCTTTGGAACAGGTTTCCCCTTTAAAGGAGCATTCGTCTCACTTTTATGTCACTGCATGTGTGCAGTGACAGATATGATGCCAAATCCAATGTGGGGCATGTAGAAAGATTTGTGGTCTTCCTGTTTTAAGAACACAGCAGGTGCAATCAGATCCAAGATCCATACAGTCCATACAGTAGGTTGTGTAAGGCAAGAATAACAGATGCCTAAAGGAATAATAGATCAAGTAGATGGTAATGCTTCCCTAATAGACTTCTCCATCATTCCATAAAGAAGTCCATGACTTATTTATTTATTATGAATGACTGTAGCTTGTATTCATGGCTGTTTGGTAGCTAGCCCATTATTCTTCCCTATTGTTTTTCTTATAACACTTGCAGTTTCCATTCTACTCTCATGATGTAGATTAATAGTTTCTTCCAAGTTTAGTCACAAACAAAAGAAAATCCTGTGATGAGGAGAAACTAAGGCCATCTAAAAAAAAGATATCTGTAGAATTGTACTGATTCTGCCAAGTTTCCGCAAGAAGTACGTTATTACTAAGGAACTGTAAACTGTTGAAAAAAATTTGTAATGGAAACAATGATGGTTTAACTGTAGGGCTTGTGGGCACTTCCAAACAGCAGAGCTTTTCCATCTCCTGACTTCCTAACTTCCCGAATACCGATTGCTTGCTGCTACATTGCTTTAGTCATCCCTGTCTGTATATGGAGTGGCTTCAGCAACACTCCTGTTCATACTATAAATACATTGCTCAGGATGGATCAACAGAGTGTTATTTCCAGCCTAATACACAAAACAAATGTAAACCTAAATCTGTGGCTTCCTTTCTTGGATTTGGTGGCATACACCTCTCAGCAGCGTCCGAGTTATGACTGGTGTAGAACACGGTTAAAGAAAAACTACATTATTTTCACTAGAGGAGCAATAAAACCATCTTGATTTCAGTGAATGGAAGTGTATATAAACAGACAAAATTTGAAATCTGTCTAATTTTATAAACTACTTGAATATTTTCATGTCCTATATCTACAGTATTTCCTGTCATTTTCCTCCATTAGTCATGTTTCCATGTTTCTCATCTCGGTTGTAAGAAAAAGGAAGGAACAACAAAGCTGTCAGAGAATGTGAATCAAGAGGTGATCAGTTTTCTGCAGTCTGTTCCTGCATAAGAATGAGTTTTAGATATGAGTATGGCACTTCAATCTTAGTGCTAATCCCCATCTGCAGGCGTTCCATAGGGCTTGATGCTCACTTAGAGTTGTTGAACGCCATCATCTGTCCAAGCTCAAGTGAGCAGTCATTTCCCCAACTTTTTAATTGTTAACTTTACAACTTGGATTTCTTTCCAGTACCTGAAGGGGTCTGCAAGAGAGCTGGAGAGGGGCTTTTACAAGGGCATGTAGTGACAGGACAAAGGGCAATGGCTTTAAACTGAGAGGAGATAGGTTTGGATTAGATACGTACCACCATGAGGGTGCTGATGCACCGAAACAAGTTGCCCAAAAAATTGTGGATGCCCCATTCCTGGGAGTTTTCATGGCCAGGCTGGATGGGGCCCTGTGCAGGCTGATCTAGTGGAAGGTGTCCCTACCCATGGCAGGAAAGTTGGAACTGGATGATTTTTAAGGTCCCTTCCTACTCAAACCATTCTATGGTTCTATAAAAATAACACTACTAATGAGTCTTTGTTACCTGTATTAAGTAGATACCCTCTGAATGCCTTTGCTTTGCAGTATGAGGTATTGGTGTCATCTAATATGTTTTGTATCTAAAGCTTGTATTGTTAGGAATGTAGCAGTTTACTTCTGTACATGTTCCACAACATGTATCTAAAATTCTTACATGTCTTATTTCAGAACTACTATGGAACCTTGGCAGCCTTGTAGGTTTGGAAGGCTTAAATCCAAGTCCGGAAAGGCCTTTTCAAGTCCAGATGATTTGCTGGCTGAAGCGCTTAATTAGGATGGCTTTTGAACAAATTGCATTGAACATGGAATCAGTAAGTGTTTCAAACTTCCTTTATGTTTTCAGAAAATAAGGTATAGAAAGCACTTCATTTATTTTAGTTTGTGCTTATCTAGCAGAACCCTTGAAGTATACTGAATACTGGGATGATTCTGCGTTGCTGAAAAGTCATCAAGTTTATGACTTGGACTCTGAAATATTGAGCAGTAAATGTGTTAAAAGTACTATGCAGTTCCTCCTGGCTCTAATAAACTGTTTATTTTGTAAACACTGCTTTTCATGCTGGACTTCCGTGTGTGTTTTGAAGCTGAAGGAGAATTTCATCTTATTTTTAACAGTGGTAAAAAAATAATCTTATTTCTTGTTCTTATCTTGGAGATACAAAAAGCCCCCTGAAATTGAGATTATTATAATTGAGCTATATTTATCTCTTCTGTGCTGTAGTTACCTCTTCTGGAGGTGTTAAAGTACATGAGAGCAATACGGTTGTGTTCTTTACTGGGTAAACAGAGGAATAGGCCTGCATAGCTCTCCTCTTCGAGGAGACTATATAATATACAGAGTTTTCTTTGAATGCTTAGCAGAGAGAGACAGGGAGCTGCTACATATCAACTGCTTGTCACTGGGACCTTTAGGAAGCTATTTTGAGTACAAATGTTGACCTCAGTGCAATAATCCCTGTAAGTGTTTGAAATATTTTAATGTTTTAAGAATGGGGAAATCCTTAACAGCTATGTGCAGTATTTAGTCAGTATTACTGTGGTAAAACCTTTTATCAGTCTTGGGAATCTACAGAGAGCAAATTGTTTATACAGTATAAATTAAAATTGACAACAAGAATCTGTATTTTAGGGTTTTATTTGAATTTTGATCTGAGATTTCATGTAACTTTGAAAATTCAAAGTATACGAATATGTTGCATTACAACACTGTGGTAATTCAGCAATTTCAGCCTAAATAGGGAGAGGAACAAGTTTTTCATCTGTTTCTCCCTATTCTCTACTTGTATCAATCTTGTGATAATGCAGTTACATTTCCGAGTGTCAGCTGTTCTGGACGGCAGCAAAACACTGATGCAATAGGAGTGTATGACTAAGTAGCATTTTGCAGACTTGCTCAGCCAGTGCTTCAAGTCAACAAGAGGTTGTGTGAGCTTGGTCAGAGCAGTGCTGAGACCTCAGCTCAGCTAAGAGAGAAAATTATTTTACTTGCATCCCTTGTGGTACAGTTTGCATGCAGTTTTCTGAAATAAAGTCCCAGCACATCTTGTATTACCAAAACTTAGTCAGTCAGAGTTTTGGTGCACCAAGCCACTGTTGCTGAAGAGCCCCAAGGGCATTTGAAAACCAAATATTTTTGAATGCTAGTCAGCAACTTGTCTGTGGTCTGAGCAATACCTAAACAAGTTTTGCGGCTTGTTTAAAATGCATTACACTTACGTTGGTGATAGAGCATGTAGTCTAGACTCTCTTGCTGCTGTGGAAGTACTTCCGCAACTAATTAAGCCTTCCTTTGACTGGTATTATTTGTTTCAATGCCCCATCACTTTGAGTCTCTTGCCAACAGTTTGCTTTAAACATCAGAATCAGTTGTGAATAATGAGACTCTATTACTGTGGTGCTGTTTGTGACTTTTTCTTGAAGGCCACTGATCTTCCTGCTGTTAGCTCAGACCTATAAACAAACAGTAGGGTGATAGGCAGAAACATGAGGTCTTTGTTGAGGCAACCAAAATGCAGCGTCAATAGACTACTTTGCATGGAGAAATGTGCGTTCAATTTAGCAGTGTATTAAGCAAGAGAACATATTTTTTATAGAATGGAAAAAAAAATAGATCTGAGTGGATTCATCATGAAGTTGCAGCTCTGATGTGAAGATGTAGCATAGCATATGTGCAGTGCACATTTATTTTGTCAAAATTTTTACATTCCAGTAAAACCAGAGGAAGGAAGGATAGAAATTAGAAATAGGCAGAATGTTTGTGTGAAGTCTGTGGAATAATCTGAGGATCAATACCATGGAACATAAACTTTCCTTTTTAATAGAACCTTCAACATCTAAGAGTAGTGATCTTTGCTTAGCATACCAAAATATTCAGCTGTGTGTTAAGAAACTCCCACAGCACCACTACAGTCATCATACAGGCAATATTGCCATTGCCAATCCAGAATAGCCTGGGTTTTTTCTGTTTTCTTTGTTGGGCAACCTTCTAACCAGATGTCAAGTTTGCTTGAAGCTATGATCTTTTGAAAACTAAGTTCTGACTCATAAATTCATATTTACAGCCATAATTAAACACTGGCCAAGTTTTTGAAATTACCGGACAATGTTCTAATTGTTTACTAACAATGTACCCTGTGTTAGAGTCTTCTCATTATTCTCATTATTCTTTTTCTTGTTTGCATTGTTTTTGTTGACTTTGCCTGTGCTGAAATCTTTCCTACTTCTCTCTGGGGCTTTTGCTTCTGTTCTGGCTCATTTTGTAGTATTCTCCTAGGATTAAACTCCCATTTTATTTAATTTCATAAGGCTGTGGTAAATATTAAATACAACAAAAAAACCTGCAAATTTAATCCCTGTTGAAACAACATAGAGGAAATCTAAATTGCAGTAGAAACAGTTCTAAAGAGGCCTGGTGTGTTGAGCTGCTATGGGGAGTTTTCTCTAGGTGCATCTATTTTTTGGGGCACGGGACAAAGTTCCTTTCTTACAAAAATTTAATCTTATTTTCTCCTTTTTACTTTCCTTTGCTCTTTAATTTCACAGTTACATTTTTGTATTTATTGTAGCTGGTATTTGCTTTTATTAAGAATGGTAGACACTATTCCTGTTTTAGAAGAGCTCTTAATTAAAAAAGATATTTTGAGAAATGAAGAATTAGATAGAAGAAGAACTTCATGGATTTTTAAAGATTGAGTGGCTTTTCTTGAAACCCTGTAAAAAGAGGTGTTTGACTGAATGTAGGTTCTTTATTATCTTGAAAATTGGAATATTTTGTTTTTGAAGATACTTTCAGCTCCTGAAGTCTTCTGCATTACCTGATGTATTGCTTTGAATTTAGATTTAATGCAAAGGCTGTCTTGACCTTAAGCAGCCCTAGCTATATTGCAATGATGATGTATAATGTATTTGTGCCAGGTCGGGTGTAGAATGTAAGGAGTTCACTGAGACAAAATTCAGTGTATAAGCATTTTATCCTGCTCTAGCATGAAAGGAATGACTAAATACATTTAGCACAAGCATAGTGTGGAAGAATAAGGGAGAACTATTATAGTATGATACAAAAATCAGTTCCCTAACAGCTGGCTTCTTTATTCTTCCCATCCAGGTGCTTTGGTCGAGCAAGCCTTATGGTTCATCTCGAAGTATTGTAAGAAAAATTGGTACTAACCTCTCTCTTATACAGTGTCCAAGAGTTCACTTTCAGGTAGGTGTTCTCAGCAGTTTAGAATCTGTGTTTCACTATACTGATGAAGGGATTTGCTCATGACTAGGAGGTTTGTAAAAGTAGAATATGATAAACTAGACATAGGAGAATTAACCTACTTAAGTTCTTTCTGCTTCCAGTTCAGATTTTTTCCAAATAAGAAAGTTGAAAAAAAATATATTTGTAAAAGAGAAAAATGATTGAAACTTATTTCTAAAAACAGTACTTAAAAGCTAGGCTTAAGAGGCATTTAAAGATGAACAGCGTTAAAAATACTTGGGAAAATAAACAACTTTATCAGAAATCAAAAAATTAGTAACAAGATAACATGAGTACACTGTTAGCTTTTGTTCAAAATACAAGGCTAGCACTGTGTAGGTGATAGGGTAGGGTAAAGAGCAAGTGTAAAAGCTTAAGGGAGAGAAAACTCATGCTTTCTGTAGTGAGTCTTTCAAGAACAGATGGGAAAGTGGAAGCTGTTACACATAATCTCTTCAACTCTGGTGTTTGGGGTAGGGGGTGGGTACAGAATTGGAGAAATTTAGTGTTTGAAATTCAAGCTGAGAGAGGAATGTTTCGTGGGCTGAGCAAGGGCAGGGAGTGTAAAGATGAATGGAGGGAATCACACTAAGATAAAGTAATTTCCACACTGCTAAATGTTTCAATGTTTAAATTAATTTCTTTATCATAAATAAAATGTATGAACAATATTTAGACTTGAAATTACAGTAGCAAAACGGTATAGTTCAGATTACCATAGAAGACTTGTTGGTGTGATAGTAAAAGCCATGCTAACATTTTGCCTCTCAAAAAATTACATTGAGAAACCTGGGGGCAGTATTTCTAGTGTCTTGCTGAAAAAAAATAAAGGGATGTGGGGTTTTGTGCAGGTGAGGACAACAAATGGCATGCTGGATTTAAACTTTTGAATATGTATTTAGTAGGTTTTTTGCCAGCAATAAGGCTCCCTGTGCCTCAGATTTAAAAGGTAGTGAAGTCCTCCTACGTGTCTGATTTTCTGTACTGTGAAGGCCATACAAGGAAAGATGATGCTCATTTGCAGATAGTTAGCTTAATACTGACTTCTCTTAATATTGTACATAAAAGAAGACATTTCTGTTTAATGCTCTTGTAAGGAATGCTAAGATATATATGGGGAATCTGTTCCTGATTATTTTTAGTGTTAAAGCAAATAAATAAATAAATACATAAATATGCTTTGGTCTGAATTCTGTTAAAAGAAATATAACATTTGCCTTTCATTCCTGTTAAAGAGACATTCATTCAGCTTTGTGTTTGCACTAAGTATAAACATTCACCTTCTGTTAGATGAAAGGAAAGGACCCTAAAAACAGAAGTACAGTTGTGAGAGTTGATTTGATAAGAAATAGGAATTTCAAACTTTGAGTCTTGGAAATCATTAAAATTTATATGGTTTGTGCAGACTCTAAACTATTTTAATATATAAACTGCCGAACATGTTAAGTGTGATGCTAACATCTGGTTTTTGTGTCTTTATCTCAGCATTAAGATTCTGTAGTGAAGTTCAGTACTGATCTCGATCGTTTTCGTGCTGTTGTAACTGATGCTTTCCTATAGCTGTCTCTTCCTCTTTCTTTCTTGCCAGCTTTAGCTCTATTATGAAAGGACCATGACCTGAACCTTGCTGTAAGTCACTCTTTAAAAAAACAGATCAAATCTTACTTGCATCGTCTGAGGGTGCATGTTTGTAATCAGTATTTCTAACCCCAGAGCAGCAGACTTTCCACAGGTCTTCATTTTCCTTGTGATAAATGGATGAGACACATTGAAAGAATATCTCTGTAATGTTCATACTTACCTTCTAGCATGCTTTTGTTCAGCCAGTCTGAAAAAAAGAATAGTAGCCAAACATTTTGATGTTTGAAGTCCACTGACTGTTGTGTCCGTCTCTGTGGATCTTGCTATAGTCAACATTTAAATTACGTGCTAAATGTTAAAATGCTGCTTACATATTCAGTAAGAGGTGGTAGAGCTTATGTACCTTATGTACTCTGTATGGCATGAACAAATGAAAACAGTTCATACAGATCTTTTGTGTGTCGTATTTTTTTAGATTTATATGCAGTGTTTAGGAGAAAATAAAATTAAACTTAACAGTATAGCCTAGATAGATTCAACCAAACCTACAGTAGTGTCTCTCAAGATAGTATCCTTCAGCTAGAGCATCACTGTTTTAGTCCCATGCTTCTCCTGTCTGTCTGCTGGATATCTGATAACTCAGTAAAAGTCTCCTAATAACCTGGTGTGCGTGTAACAAACATCTGAATTTACTGGGCTAATTTGAAAAATCATAGCAAGTTTGTCTTACTTGAAGTATTTCCAGATGTTTAATACATAACTCTATTAGTAATTTGAAACAAGAGGCTTTTATTCTGTCCTCAAGTGTCTAAAAATATCTGTTCTACTTCCCACTTTCTGGAGCAAGCAAAAGAGCAGGGAACCTGCCCTGCCTCATCGCCAAGCAGCGTTTCCATAGTGTAGTGGTTATCACGTTCGCCTAACACGCGAAAGGTCCCCGGTTCGAAACCGGGCGGAAACACTGGTGAGGCAGACTCTTTCTTTGGGAGTTGGACTCGGTGATTCTTTATGTGTCCCTTCCAACTCGAGGTGCCAAAACAGTACAGTGTGTGTAGTCTTCAGAAATCCGTGAGGGGTCTGCAGCCCTCAGGCGTCTGTGTGTGCAGCATACATGCGTGTGCTAAGGTACAAGGCAAAAAGCCTGTGAAGGAAGAAGTGGGGAAGCAACTACAGGGTTTCCAGAGAAAGAAAAGCAGGCCACGGCACTGATTCTTTCAGTTCCTGGCATCCAGTAGAACAGAGCCTCTGTTTTCAGTACTCTGTTGGCCATTTTAGGTGCTGGCAGAGCAGTTGTTCAGGTTTTCTTCAGCTGGGATTGACTGGAGGAATAGGGTAATCACAGAGGTGTTACAGGCAGGTGAAGGTTTGGGGAGATGGGTGTTGGCTTTTCACCTTTAAATTAAAGTAAAAATCTTGCACTAACTTGAAATTCAAATTCCACTGCTAAGGAAGGCTTTGTTGTTTTTAGGGATAGAAAAGAGAAACATCTGTATATGAGATAACAAGCAGATTCTGTTTACATATAAATAAGAATTAAAATTAAGAAGAAACTTGTATCACAATGCACAGAAGGCTTACTACTAAATCTTGGATTAGAAGTTATTTATCTCATGATGCAGGAATCCTGGCAGTGGTAAATATATTCCTTACTGTTGATTTAGAAAATTATTTTTGATTCAAGTGTGTGTAGTGCCTTTATTTAAAAGTGGTTTCAGTCTTTTAATGGTAATATTACTGCCAGAAAAATCTGTATCACCTGCAAGATGTGGCTGCTGTATTATGGATTTTTTCAAATTTCCATTAATACTAATACAAACGCTGTGATCCTGAAAATGTCTATTCATTTTTAAAAAGAAAAATGCTATGGAAACCTCAAACAGCAAAAATCCTAACATGCAATATAGTATTCTCTAGACTGCTTTAAAGAGAGTCAGACTGTAATGGTATTAGGCACAACTGTTAATGTGATAAACATATTACCATCTGTGCTGATGCTACCTGGAAAAAACCCTGTTGTTTCCAAATGATCTGATGGTGCCAATACACACTCCTGGGAGCTGTGATAAAGACTCTCATACAAGTGAGAGTGTGAGGTGAAGACAACTAATCTCAATTTCTAAGGCTGTTTGTAGCAACTCTCAGGGAAAAAAACAGCCCCAAGCCCAAAACTTCTCTCTTCCTGAGACTTGTGTATCAGAGGCTACCACTACTAAAATATGTGTGGATGTTCTTCTGAAATGGTTTCACCTCATCCAGACTGAAATCCTGCTGTGATAGGTCTGCTACAAATTCAGATTAATGCTAACATTTCATAGTAGTTTGCTCTTACAGAGTGGAGTTGGCTTGAAAACTGACCTAAAGTGCTAATGGGCTGGATGCAGGCTGTCCTCTCAGACTGGCACCTACTGCCACCATCTTTGTCAGTATTCCCAGCTTCTTGGCCACTGCTGGCCACAGGCAGCACTTAAAGAGCTGCAATGACTCGTGCAGATTTGGCTGTGGGTTTGTTTGTAGTGCTGGGTTGACAGCTGGACTCAGTGATCTTAGAGGGCTTTTCTCACCTTAACAATTCTGTGATTCTATGGAATACAAGCAAAAGAGGAGGCATATATGCATCGGAGATATGTAACTCAAGGTGAAAGACTGGGCAGAACAAATTACTGAAAGTTGTTTCAGTAGCTTTTATCTGCTGAGATCCTGAGCCCAGGCTGCTCAGGAGTCCAGTGACTCTGAACACATCCTCTCGTCTGACCTGGGGAAGCAGCCAGTATTTCAAAATAGATTTGAAACCATTTTGTTGAGTTGTGACTATGGAGCAAGTATTGAGGGTCCAAACAATTTTTCAGATCACCAGTCAGGTCACTTAACTAGAAATGGAGGAAAGGTTCCAGTCTCTGGAGCCTTGCTCACCTTTGGCTTCAAACAGCTGTAAAGCTAATGGCCAGAACCATGCTGGAAAATAGTCCATTGGTTTGGCATGTTGTAAATAAGATTGTTAGCACATAGTGTATAATGTTATGATTGCATCCTACCTCTCACTCAGTCTTTGAGATTACTGAGCTGGTAGAATTGGCTTTGTGCCTGGTTTCAGGGGTTGCTTTGCTTGTTTGCTCTTCTTTTCCCCCTGTGCAATGTACGTACTTCTTGTACAGAAGTTCAGAAGTTGCAGGGAAAAGGAAACTTTGGCAGAATTTCTCTTTAAAAACAATACTGAATCAGTGCAAAAGACTAAAGAAGTATTGGCAGCTTAATGTCTTTTTTAACTACTGGTTGTGAATGTAATTTAAATACATACTATTTGAGTTAATACAGAAAACTGTGTGAGGATGTTGATGTTTGTTTGTCTTTAGGTAACAGTTTCCATTGGATTTTTAGTGTTCATTAGCATCATGTGATGGTGAATGTAGTTAGCCATCAACTTCTGCAAAGTGTTCAGCAGAATGGATTGAATAGTTTGAAGACAGTGAAATGGGTCTGGACTGAGCACAGAACAGAAATAAGTGTTTCACGTCTACAGATGTGTTTTGTGCATGTATGTGTTAATAGTTACATGTAGCCTCTGTAGAAGTATTGGGTAACATAAATGTGACTTGGGCTGGGAATACTGACTCTAAAACCTTCAATCTTGCCTTTAAAATTTAGCTTATTTCTCATGTCACGGAAGGAAACAGTCCTGCTCAACTCAGAGAAGATGCAGTGGCCTCCTTTGCAGATGTGGGATGGATTGCTGAAGAAGAAGGTGAAGTCTCTACAAGGCTCAGGTATGTTTCTGAAATCTCTCTGAACTTTTGAACTGAGAGGAAGAAACCTCACTTCTCTCCAGTGAGAATCTACTGTGCATTGCAGTTAACAGAGAGCACTTGAATGCTGGGAGAAGAGACAGAGGTAGGGTCTGGAAAAGAAGTAGTAGAGGTTAGACTAATAGGATTATGAAACCAAGACTGGTTGGAAAACATACAGGAGATTGGCAGTATACAAGGAAGACTCTGGATTTTATTTATTTATGTCTTGCAAGGGACTGCACACAATAGTGTCAAGCAACAGAAATGTCTGCTGTGCTATGGCACAATTGCTAACAGTAATTCTCCAGTTCTCCTGAAATTGTCATTACCATGGGGCAGTGAACTGTACAGCTTCCTCATTAGCAGCAGTGGTCATTCTGGCAATCCAGTAATTGGCACGTTGTTTTTCACCTTTCTGATTAAGGCTCCGCAGTCTGCTAAGTACAATGAAAAAATTGTGGTTTGTGTTTCTTCTTTAGTCTTCGTAACAAAAACTGTCAGGCAAGCATGTAAGCACCTGTGTCCAGAATGATGGGATAGGTACTGTTGTGTTGGACCGAGGGTTCCACGCAGCACTGTCACTACATGGAACAGGTTGGCTGAAGGGATGAAGTTCTCTATTCCATCCTACTCATATTGCTGCTCAGACTATCCAGAAACAAGAGCACAGTTCTGTAGTGCAGAGGAGGTTTTTCGTTTAAACAAACTAATCTGTCAGAGAAGGGCACAGATTGTTGGCTTCAGAGATTACAGGAGGATACTGTTCTTAATTTGAAAGCATAAAATAGGTTAGTCATGACCTAGATGCCCTCCAACATGACTTGCTACAGTGGAGCTTTGCATAACAAAAACTCTGGCACTGCCACATTAATTTCACAGACTCAGAAGGGAGTCACAGAAATCAGCACTTGTTTGGGAAACACTATTCCTGAAGTCTCTTTGATACGAAGGAAATGAACTGTCCGATACTACTTTTGTTTGCACAGAAGTATTTTGTTTAAGGATTGAAATGTAAAGCTATTACATTTAATGGAGACAACAGAGAGAATGGCTTTTTGGTGCTTCAGAGAACCTATTATGAAAGATGTAGGACTGCATATTTGCTGAAACGTCTGTATGGGAAGGGGGGAGCGGGGACAGATGGATGTGGGATGGGACTTAAATAATCCTGCAGATACATAGTGACCTTAAGGCAAACAGCTTATGATGGAGCACAGTAAGTGAATTACTTAGCAGATATGAGTATTTCAGTGTGCACTCTTTATTACGTCTGTGCACAGTATTAGTAGTGGAGCTGGTATGCATTAGGTGTTTTCCAGGCATTTGAAATTCTCTGTTTCGACAGGATCACATAGGTGTTACTGTTACATATTTATCCACTGTATAATTCAGTAAACAGTCTTGCAGACATAGGTTTTTTCTGCGAATACAGTTTTATAGAGGAAGCAACTAAATGACAAATCATTTTTCCTCTACCCCTAGTCAGAGCAGTAGTGACAGCTCAGGCATAATATTTTTCCACAGTGTCAGATTCCAATCAAGACATCTCCTTAAAACAGTATTACTGCTCTAAGCAGAAAATACCCTTTGCTATTTAGCTATTCTGCTCCTTCAAAGAGTTTCTGGAAGGCAGGTTTTAAGGAGTGACGTGACCACTGGCTCCTTCCACCTTACTTAGGGAGAGCAGGGAAGTGCCTGCTATAGGAGGTATGCTATTCTCTCCTATTCTCAGCTTTAGTTGCTCTCTGTTCCCAACTAGATAACAACACCTGAATGTTATCATCCTTGATAATATTCCATTTTCCGTGATCAAATTTCTGCAAGTTGTGCTGATGGTTTTTGGCAGTGTCATGGAAGACTTAAATGTGTATGTATCTAATCCTGGTTTAAGGTGGTCAGAGCACAGGGCTTGTTCTAGCCTTAAATCTTGGCTCTGGCTTTAGGTCTAGCACAACGGCAGATCTTACATGGTGAGCACCCACAGTAGCTCAATCCATGCATCCAGAGTGATGGGGCACTTGGGCTGTGTTGGTCTGGAGCCATTCTATCAATTTCAAAAAGTTATTTTACCAGCCCCTCTTTTCACTCTTATGTTTAAGTAAACAATGGAATCCTGGCATGCCTGAGAAGTTTTGGGATTGATGTTAAGGAGTATTGAGGAGTTAAGAATGTGGTCATATTTTGTGTTTTAAAGTTTAGGATAATCTGTTGTCATCAGTCCTTATCAGTTCTACTTACAGAATCATAGGACAGCTTGCATTGGAAGGGACCTTTAACAGCCATCTAGTCCAAGCCCCCTGCAATGAGCAGGGACATCTTTAACTCGATCAGGTTCCTCAGATTCTTGAGATAAACGGTTTTAAAATCCTGCTGTCTTTGTAAGGGCTTATTTGACTTGTTTGAGCAGATGCTCAATAATGCCTCAGTGTTTAACATGGCTCAAGCTTTGGTGGGTATTAAGGGAAGGCAACAGTTACATTTTTGTGTGAGAAGCAGAGGGAAGGTCTTTAAAACTGTATGAAACTTCTCTATAGTTCTAATTACTGTATTAGAAAACTAGATATGAGACCCTTTCCCATCAACTGGCAAGCAGTCTCTGCATCATTAAACTGTTTCATGTACTCTGTGTTTCCCAGTGCTGCTAAAATTGGGGATTGTCCCTTCAGAAATCGAAACAGTACAAAAAAATATCCTGTGGAACTAAGAAACTCTTCATTCTTCAAAGGAATCAACTGCAAATAGCTCTTTGCTGCCCATGGGGAAAAATGGTAGCATTTAAGGGAAGAAAAATTAAATTCTCATTCAAATAAAATATACAATAGGTTCGAGGCAGAGAAATAGATTGGGATATGGAGGAATGTATTCCTCTTTTTTTCTGAAATCAAGGATTCTACAAACGCTCTCTAGGGGAAGAGAAGAAACACAGCTCATGATGCAAACAGACAGGATGTGAAGCTCTTATTTACCTTAAACTATTTAAGGTCTTGATGGAAGTGATTTGTATAAAGACAATTTTGAAGTCAGGTCTTTGACTTGTACGCCTGATTTGTAGGTAACATTGGTTTAGTTTCCATCTATTTCAAAGCCTTTAAAATACGTTGTGATATTTTTGTTACAGGTCAGAAGTTTGGTCAAAAACAACCCAGCCTCTTGCAGGGGAAGCACATCATAGCAGGAAGTCCCCATGCAGACAAACGCCCTTACAAAGCCCGGAAGAGGAGCCAGTGCCCAGGAGCGCAGTGATGGCAAATGAAGAAGCGCTGCAGAAGATCAGTGCTCTGGAAAATGAACTGGCATCTTTGAGAGCACAAATAGCCAAAATTGTAACCTTGCAAGAACAGCAGAACTTGACAACAGGTATTAAATTTGCTGTACTCTTAGCAAAAATTACTTAATGAATGTGTGCCTTTTATAATTAATATTGTGCTAATTCTTTTTTGTGAGATACTGCAACACCAAGCACTTCTCCATATTGTTTTGGTTAGTTTGGCACACTAACCATGGGGTACAGATTAGGTCTGGAAGACAAGTGACTTGCCAGATTTTCTGTATTTTTTAGTGTTCCATAAGTCTTCATGTTTGTCTGTAAATCTGCCAGAATTCTGGATCTGTGAATGAGTAAAGAAGTATTAAACAGCTTTCAGAGCAAAGCTCATGATAAACATGATGGCTTAAACCAAACTAAAAGAATGTAACTTAATTACTAACACTGAAGTCTTTCCATTCAGTAAGGAAATAGGCTCTCTGATATCATTAAGTATTCATAAAAGATGCTAATTATGCTTTTGGAATATGTAATATACATCTCAAGTAACAGAAAAGGCAATTAATTGTTTACTGCAATCATCTCTGGAACCAGACACATTGTCCATATGGAATCAAAAGTGATGCACTGTTTGTGGTTGTAAACAGAATAATTCTTCTCCTGAATTTCTTTTTCCTCTTTCCCTCACCTCTGACTCCTTTCAGTTTCAAATCTTCAAAGATTAGCAGGAGACGGCCCTTGTCGACTGCAGATGACAGGCATTTGGTTGTCACTCTTTCCTAAGGTCACTTAACAAGATCAGCTTTGCCTGTATTTGTGTATAAAATCATAATCTGAGTTTTCGGATGCTCGTTTTGCTGTGAACTGATAGCAGTTACTTTATTTTTCCTGAACTGCTCATACTCAAAACTTTGAAACAGTTTTAAGGATCACCTGGCTTCACTCTTGAATTTTAATTATATGGGAATGAGGTCACGTGAAATAACTACTAATTTATTTTTAATTTTTTCCCTTTACCTCTATTTATTAGGGAAAATAAATTTTTATTTTATCATCTTTACCTCCCTCTTCTGGTAGAACGTGGTAATGACGCTGTGTGTTTGCCTACAGGTACACGGAGTAGACTCCTCTGTTTTATTTCTGTAAATATCTCTGCACACTTTATACTCCAAGCCTCGAAACTCTAGTTTGATCTTTCTCATTTTTTTTAGAGGTGCAGTTGAACAGAGGTTTCTTCATTTATTTGTCGGGTTATTACTGATACTATATTTGTAACACCAGTGTTTACCCAAAGTGTACATGGAACTCAAAAGCAAGATTATTGTAAGAATCTCTATGAGTAGAGACAGATGAGTAGGTGGCCTAAAAATTGTCAGCCTCAGACAGCTGGAATAAGCTTCAGTTGAAGTACTGTTTGAGATCTGAAATATACATTTTAAAATATTGCATGGTAATTTCTTATTTGCGATGATAAGTAGGAAGAAACGCTGCTCACGTGGCAGATTGTGACTTCAGCACAGCAGCTGCCTCTGAGAAGAAAGGGAAATACTGGTAACATTAGGGGCAGAACATAACTAAAAGTTGTCATGGTGTCCATCCCATTGCAGTAAAGACACGAATGCACCTAGAATTAGAACTGGAATTTCAAAGGATGCTTCTCACTTTTCAAGAAGAATTTTTATGTGGCTTTTTAGCTGAGTCTGCTTAGGTGGTTTAGGAATGAAGACAGTGACAATCTAAAGGTGGCAGACGGGAGGCAATTGAAGTTACTACAGTGATTGTCTTACCCAAGCATTTGTGACATGTGAAGGGGAGTTACAAGGAAACTGACATGTATTGCATGTCTCGTTTGTAGTTGGGTCAAGTCCAGTTGCTTCAGCTGCTGTCCCTGTTCCACCTCCACCGCCGCCGCCACCTCCTCCTCCTCTGCCACCGCCCCCTCCCTCAGGTCTGCAGCAGAGTAAGTCTGCGATTGATCTCATTAAAGAGAGGAAAAACAAAAAAATGAACGCTGGCCAGAATGTGGTGGAAAATGGGCCAAAGAAGCCTGAAGTACCAAACATGCTAGAAATCCTCAAAGACATGAACAGTGTGAAACTACGCTCGGTGAAAAGGTAATAAACATAAATGTCAATGTACCGGGATTGGCATTAATGATTTGGTTTTTTGACTCGAAACTATTTCAGGGTGAGACAGATGCTGATGCCATTTCCTTTTCTAGATCCTCAGAAGCTACAAAAACTAAAGCGTCTCAGCCTGCAGATCCTGCAACATTAATAGCAGAAGCTCTCAAAAAGAAATTTGCTTACCGATACCGAAGTGATAGCCAAGGTGAAACAGAAAAAGTGATTCCAAAGGCTGAAACAAAGGCACAGACTGAGGTAGTGCTGGTGAGTATTGTGATTCTGGACACATCCTTGGGCCAAACCAGCCTACATCTTTCTGCTAACATATGTAGATACCCACAAGTTAGCATTCCTCTCCACAAAACCCTGTGAAGTACTGCTGATATGCCAGGACTTTTGGCAGTCATGTTTTTAGTGGCAGTTCTTAGGATTGTGTACTGTCTTGGCATTAGCTTTAAAAAGTCCTGTTACAGTTTTGTTATTTTTTTAAAACAATAATGTTTTCTGTTGGCACAAGCACCTGATATTCAGAAAACACCATTGCTAAGGGCTCACATCAAATCCAGTCTGAACTGAGTTTGCCTGTTACTACCAACCTTAACCATTCATCTGGTGCAGGTGAAACTGTGAAGCATGTTCCTGAAACAGATCAGACATTCCTAGGAATTTGGAAAACAAATTGTTCAGAGTGCCTGCTGGAGCTTGGTTCCTTGGTATAGGGAGTTTCTTCTAATAATTGGAAATGCTGAGTATATAAAAGCAGTTTCTTTATAGTGTGAGAATGTTAAAATGAAATTTTATATAAAGTCCACCTCATGGCACAAGTTATTAATGGCTTCTAGTTTGTTTCAGATTGATTTGAAATTGGTTTTTAAGCAGTTAACATTCTAGATACAAGTCTCTAGCAATATGCGCTTATTGCAAAACCAGCCTGGTACAGATCAGTTTTGTTTTTCAGCAGTCCTTGAAGCCTTGTGCTATGGAACCAGAGAGGAAGAGTAAAGAGGGTTTTTTTCGTTTGTGCGATTGAAAAAATGCACATAAAACTCCAAAAGCTGGCTCTGCTCTGAATTACATTTTAAGGAAAATAACATCTCCCTGCCACAGATCTCAGGGCTTTTGAGTACTTCAGCTAATTAATGTTGACTTAATTGCCTTTTGACCTCTAATGGTATATTTCTGTAATGTCCAGGCTGTTCTTTTTAACTAAAAGGCTAGATTTTTCCCAAGAATTAATCACATTTCCTCAGCATCTCTGGTGCATTAAGGAAAAGAACATGAATTGGCAATATTTATTCACACTGGGGTTTTTTGTGACTTTCCAGTTTTGAAATTTACAGTCCACCATTTGAGGCTAAGGATCATCAAGTACTCAACAGCTAAGAAAATTGAAGGTTTTTGTTAAATGATAGAATGTTGATCCATAATGAGCTAATAAAATCTGTCCATCAGTTACTTACCAGTATCTAACTTTGTTAGATCAGACTTGTATGGGATCTTTGTATGCAGGGTAGAGTAAGAACAGCAGTACTGTTAAACTGCTGCTAGAGCAGCTGGTTGCCAATGTGTAAAGATAACTGCATCTATCTCCTTATTTACTGTGGTAGAGTGAGCTGCCTCCAGTCCTGCTCCAGCAGGTCGTTGGCTCCCTCCTCTGAGCGATTTCAGCTGTTGCCAACAAGTTTCCCTTTACTTTGTGACATCCACATGCAGAGAAGCAGGGTGATAAAGGAAATTATTTCTGCCCAAGTTCTGCTTTTACTGTTTTGATAGATGGTAGTTCCACAAGGGTTCTTTTGAAAGCAATCTGAACATGTTTCTGGTTTTCTTTCCAGTTTGGACCACACATGCTGAAGTCTACAGGAAAAATGAAGACTTTAATTGAAAAAACTTAGTGTTAAAATTATTATGCAAAAGACTGTTAAGCTGCTTTTTATAAAATATTTTATGTTGCAAATAGCACTAGTACTGAGAGGTCTCTTTCTTACAGCACAGAAACACCTGATGTGAAATGTAGAAATGAGGCCCTAAACGTCTGTATGTATGTGATTTATCAAGGGAAATAAATTGGACCATTATACTCAGGTATTAATTTTGTATTCAGGCCTGGCTTTCCACTCAGATTTATGTGATGGGTTTAGTTTATTAACACTAAGTTATATGTACAACATTGTTTTTGCATAACTGACCACCTTAAAAATTTGTGTACATGTTATTAATGATGGTGATAGACCCTTAAGTTAATATCAGTTCTATGTGAGCTCTACCTATAATTTGCACTACAATGTGTAATTTGATACTGAAATCTTCATGTTGAAGTCTTTCTTTTAAACTTAACTGTAGCACATTTTTAGCCCAAAGAAAACTTGGAGGTGCCTTGCTTCTTACTGAAACAAAATGAAAACTTGAACCTGCTGCAGAGGCCACCTAAATTTTACATAGTAGTACATTTTTGTGCAGTGTTTTTTGTTTGTTTCACCTGAGCTTGCAAGGGCAAGAGAGTAAAACCTGCTTGCTGCATCATCCTGTGGCCATTATAAAATCATGCTGTGGGAGCCTCTGCAAATAGGTAGTCAAGGGAACTTGAAACAGTCAGTAGATAGCAGCAGCATAAAATAATGAGTATGTGTTAATTAGCATACAGTGGTGTAGATAAGAAAACAAAGGTACAGAGTACTGTGGGGTGCAAGTTGCCAAAAGCAGCTCAGCTCTGCTGCTCTGGTAGATGCTCATGGACACCTTCTCCCCAGCTGTCTTGGCTCCCTGGGTGTGTTTTTGGCAGATGGGGCTTGCACAAGCCCTTGTGGCCCTGGTTTGCAGGAAGAGATGGGATAAGCTGTTGCCTGTAACCCATTTTCCAGGGGAAGCCCTTCTGGGACCTTCATGCAGCTGCTATTTCCTGCCAGACCTGTACCAACCACCTGAGCTCATGTCTCCAGCCACAGGTGTAGAAAGGCTCAAGCTAAAAGTACAAGTTAGGGTGAAAAAAAGCTGCTCAGGAGCCAAGAGCTGCAGTTTAGCTGCACACTGAAACAAAGCCATGGTTTGCTCTGACCATGGATGAGCATTGAAAAAGCCGAGCCTGGGTATTTTTGGTGCTCTAAGCTGATCTTGGCTACTGGGACAAGTACAACTGCCTCTGGGAGCCTCTGTTTTCTAGGAAAAGACAAAAGCAGCACTTCTTTAACAAAGACAGCTGAATGGCTCTGACAAGGTTACTGAAGATGGAGAAGCTTTGCTGCTTTATAACTGGAATGTAGGTTGTACACGGAGAGCTTTGTTTTCTAGTGTGGAACTTGAAATTGTGTTAATACATACGTTTTCCTTCCAAAGTGCTCTGGCATCAGTCCTACTGATGGGTCATTCAATCCTTTAGTCCTTTTAAGTGCCTTTAAAACACCTTTGTGAAAGTTAACTTTGGTTTTAAGTGTTGTATTTTATGCTCTATTGCCACTATATAAGATTAAAAGCAGATAAAATAAACATGGCATATTTGATTTGTGGTACTCTACAAATGATAGCAGCCACAATAACGTAAGTTTACCTTCTGTTACAGTGACTATAAGTCAGTGTAGTGACAACTTCCTTGCATCTCCTCCAGGGCTGGGTTGCTTACCTTGCTGTGCAGCAGGAGTAACATTAGGGTCCCCCACACTATTAAATCAGTTGCATGCTGGTTAAACAAACAACAAAAAAAGGTTCCCAGGAACCAGTGAGAAGTTTATGCCTCCTCACAAAGACAGCAGGAAGGTACTTGTTCAACAGCCTCTCCATCCCCTGGTACACTCAGTTCCTCTGGCAGTCCAGTTAAATCATTAACTTGTAAAACTCAGGATGTCACTTGACCTATTACAGGGCTAAAGCATGAGAAACACTCATATGAGACACTGCCCATCTGAACTGGGGTATCCAGCACCTGAAATGGGGTGAGCTTTAGCAGTGATCTAAAATTACTGCAAAAGAAATTCTCATCTGTGCAAGAAAATAAAATCACAAAGTTGCCATCAAAGAATTCATTTTATAATGTACCTTAATTTGTACCTTTTATTTGAAATTACACACAATGCCACTGCCCACAGAAAAACACCTCAAGTGCTCAAACTAAGCCCATCCATGAAGGCTGGGCAGAGCCCGTAGACATAACCTGAGGCCTGTTTGTGTCTGTGTGTGTACAGAACAGTGCAGGGAGCAGATCTGTCAGCTGGAACAGTTGGGGGGCGCTGGCCCCCTCCCCAGCACGTTTCTGGGCTCCAGGGGCTGTTGGTGGCTGTGGGGCTCTAGGTCCTGTGCCTGGCACCTGTGGGCTCTCGGCTCTCACATGAAATGTGGAAGCTGCAGGAACGTTGAAGTTCGGTGTAGATTTGTAGAAGGCACTTCCATGGCCAGCATGGTCAAGAAAATGCATTATTTTTTCTTTTAATTCAAGTCCAGTGACAGACACTTCCACCTATGTGAGGAGGTGGGATTAGAACCAGTCTGGTAGGAAAAGACAGAGACCCCTTTCCAGGAAGGGTGGCTTAGAACAAAACCACTCTACTCGTATTTTTACACTTTGACAAGCTGCTGTGGGTCTTGTCAGAGCAAAAGACAGCAAGTTTGCACAATGTTAAAAATCACAGGCTCTTTATAAACACTGTATTGACATATTCTATATACCTACTTGTAAAATCATTAATCTTAGTTTTCGTTAAAATTACATATTAACATATGCCTGAAACAAGTAGCAAAACAAAAGCAGTTGATGCTCTTTAAACCAAGTTCATTTTTTTACAAATGTGTCACAGAAGGTATCATCAGATACTGATTTTAGTGGTCATTTTGAAAATAGCTGCAGGCTTGGCATATGTTTCATTCAAAAAGGTCCAAGAGGAATCAGTACTTTTCCACATTTAACCCAGTTAAATGCTTCTCTCTAATAAGTTTCTCTGCAGTTTCTGTGTAATAAGTTATTCACACACAGTCCTTACCTCTGTGTTCTCCCAGCTTTGAACACCCTTTCAGAGGCACCCTGTTAAAAACGGCTCTTCTGTTCCTGCAAATTACAACCAGATCTCACTGTCCCATCTGATCCTTCTCTGCTGGAGTCAGACAACAGCAGGAACTTGCACTGACAGCGAAGGAAGGAAGTTCACGCAGGCTCAACAGAACGGTTTCATTAGAAATTTATTTCTTTAAACATGGCCACCTTGAGATTAATGATACTACTTCAGGGAACATGAAAGAATAATAAACAGTTTTAGAAGGGAAACAATCAGGTTAAGTCAGGATTTGCTTTTCAAACAGTAAAAGGCCAAGCTCCAAGAGGCAATAAATTTTGGCATATGAGGACTAGTATTTTCAAATCCAAAAGTTGGCTTAGTTTTACAGTGGAAGCTGACTGCAACTTTAGCTACCTTTCCACAACGCTGGACTCAGTCATAACTTAAATGTACAGAAGCATAATGTGAAAAGATTTTGTTTTATTAATTAAAAGTTAACAGCAACAGGCACATATTAAAATGAATATGGCAAAGCCTTTACAAATGGCTTTACGCTGAAGCTCTCTTCCAAAAATGGCTGTTGCAACAAACTGTAAACAGAATTAATAAACAGTCTTTTACAATAATAACAGGGAAATACAAATGAACTAAAAGAAAGCACCAGTTTCTCAAACTAGATTACAGTTGTGCTTACTGTACTTAAAACAATGTAAAACAAATTACAAAAATGGAATGTTTTAAGTTTAAAATTAGTCCTTTAATTTTGTCCTAAAAAACGTTTTCTCCTTTTCCCATCAAAAACCCATCAGTGGGTAATGTTTCAGTACAGGGAGGAATACGTAAACAATGCACTTTTTTTTATTTTTTTTTTTTCAAATCAAAAACAAATTTGGTCACTTAGCTTTGTGCATAGTTTAAGGCATCTGTAGCAATTTGTTACAGTTTCCTCCCCAGTGTGGCTGTTCATGAAATTGTCACATTCTAAAAGAATAAATTAAAAAAAAAACAAAAACAAAAACCAAAAAAACCAAACAAACAAACAAAAAAAAATGTTGCCGTTCAAACCCTTCCCCGAGCCCTCCCACCCTCCCCGCCCCAAACGTACTCACACACCCACACATACACACACGCTGCAGCGAAAGGGGCATTTGTACCCTTGTTCTGAAGGACACGCTTCCCATCCCACTTTATTTCAGATTGGCAAATACCCTGAGCTGATTATGGTGTTTAGACATTCCACCTTTTTCTTGCATGTGCAGTTCAAGTGTACAATAGTGAGAACAACATGCGATGTTCCCACTGCAGAATCGCAATGCAGTTCGGACGCTTCCCCCCCACCCCTTCCCTTCCCAGATTCAGAAGTGTTTTTTCGCCGTTAAAAAATTGCATTCCCATATAGCACTGGAGTAAAGCTTGGCTGTGCTCTATGATGAATGCTCAGTTCCCAGTGCACAAACAAAATTATGGCAAATGGGAGGCTTTTCTGGCATCCAAAGAAACGAGAGCTGCAGTCTCAGATTTGATCTTTTTCTTTTAAAAAAGCAAAAAACCCAAGTTAGTGGTTCCTTCACAGCCATGCGCAAAGGTTAAGTCTAGAACCGATAGTTTCAGAGTACATTTGTAAACATCAAGTCTTGCCAGAGGCAGCAGAGGATGGGCACTTCACATTTCCGTATTAAAACAGGGACTGAGTGGAAGGTATGCTTTGAACACATTTATGCAAGTCTCGCTAAATTCCAAGGGAGTGGAACAATCCATGTCAAGTTTTAGATTTGAAGACCGTATTCCAAATATCATGAGAAAACCAAAGCCATGGGGCACAATGAAGCTTTCGTCCCGTTGCTCCAAGGCTCAGTCACTGCTGTGCTTTGCATATTCGAGGTTCCGAACGACAACCAACTGAGGCGGGTGCATATTGCTCTATGTTCAGATCTGGCGGCTTAAAAAAATTCTGGGTCAAATGGTCTGTGTCAAAGGAAAACTCGGAAATAAATAATGCTGGCATCATTTTACCGTTTTACCAAAACCTTGGGCTGGCATGTGTCTCCTTTAATCCAACCGTGCAGATAACGAGGGAAGAGGCAGTTTTGTCATGGAGATTGAGGTCAGGACAATCGAGGTTCCTGAGGTAAAATGTCTGAGTCCATTTCCTCAAAAGTGGGGTCGACATCGTCACCGCTGCCAGACTGTTCCCTCTGCACTCCCTTCCAGCTTGCCTTGTTCAGTCCCAGGTGGCCGAGCATTGTCTGTGACAGCCTGGTGTTGGAAAAGCGGGCCCATTCCCCAAACAGTGGTTCCACTAAGTAAGTCATAAAACCTTCAAAAACAAGCAAACAGATGCATATGAAATTAAAAAACAATACAGAGAAAAATTAAAAAATTATTCAAACCAAGTATTTTAAGAATTTAGTAGGAAAAAATAAACTTGTCAAACTACTGTTCTCCAATGTGCATTTAAATATTCATTTCGGTATTTAGGGCATCTTTACACAAAAAACCCCTCAAAATGTAAAAGATTTTACTAATCAGTCAGAAGAACGGCAATACGCTGCATTATAAATTAACCTTCTTTCTTTCAGAGCAATGACCAAATCAAGACAAATACTGGACAATTTGGAGGGGGAGAGAAATCTAAACATCAGCAACTAAGTCACACAATTTAGAAAACCTAAATTTCTGAAAGATTTTATAATTAATTACCCCATAGAGTGTCTGAACTATACTACATGGGGAGAAAAAAAGCATGTATTATTTTCCCAGTATTAAGGTGACTAAAAATACTTTAAAATACAAATTTTAGAAAATTTTTAAACAAGGCCACAAAACAACACATTGATGTGCTTGATGGTGTGTATGCACATGTTCATGTATTTGTAATGTCTATTTCCAAACAAAAATTCAATGATAGGATGGCCAAAATTGTGTCTTTCTATTAAAGAAATACATTATTTCCTAGCATTCTAAATTAAAACAGGACAGCTGATTGAACACATCAGCTTTTGTGTCAGTCTAAAGCATTCATTCGTACTGTTTGTAGTTAAATTTATTCTTTACTATGCTTTTAACTGGGTCCCACTTAACCTACATAAGCAACTTTTATTTAAAATAACTATAAGAAGACATTTTACTATTTAAATCCAAGTCAGGTTAGCAAAAACTATTAATATAATGGCTATCCCACCATTCTCCATCACACCTCTGCCCACCCCCCTCCTTAAAGGCTGCACTTAAAGGGAATGCTGACATTCCAAAAAGCTGAACCCAGCATGCCCAGCTGCAGCAGGCTCACTGCAAAAGACACCCGAGACCACATGGCAAGGGGAAGGGACCCTCCTCTTCCCAAAATACCACTTCAGATGAGGAAGGTTCTGGGCAGCAGCGTGGGAGAAGTCAGACAGCTGCCTCCCACACTGTACCTGCTTTGTGAGGAAACAGAGGGGCTCCAGGACTGTCAGTGCAGCACCACTTGTAAACAATTCAAGAAATATTATATAGCAAATAAAAATAAAATTGCTCTTTATTATAAAGTGCTGCCACACACACACAGGGTTCAGCCTCTAGGAAATGTGTCCAAAAGGCGCTTTTTTTCAAATTGCATCCTGAAAGAAATCTACTAAAATAAACTGAATTGCAGTTACCAATCTGGATGTTGGCAATAGTTTCTGTCTGTCGGTCACAAAGTGGACTCACACCCAAGTGATATTTTTTTTCTATATCACCTAAAGAAACAAAAGTATAATGCAACCATTAAATCATCAAGTTCCAACCAAGTCAAACACTAACAGAAGTGAGCTGTGCAAGGTGGTTGACAAGGATAGTACCTTGCAGCTGGTAGAACGTATTTACTTCTCTTCCCATCTCCCAAAAAAACAAGTAGATCTGTCAGACTAACAGTACTTACAACTACTGTATTTAAATACTTGGTATTTTTCATCAAACAGTAATTACAGAAACCCCATAGAACCATGGGTTTCCTGAAGGATTAACATCCTCTTTCTTGCAAAAGTTCCTGCACTGTCATAGAAATGACAAATTAATCCCACCTCAGCAATATGGAAGAGCATAGCTTAGCCTTCACAAATTTCTCGCTAAAGGCAGTTTGTGTTTCTGCTTCCCCATCACCTTTATCTAAGATTAAGTCTCACATGATTAGCACCAAATAAAGTAGTCTGTTCCCCATTCACCATATTCACATGCAAAGTAGCAGGTCTCAAGTCAGCCAAACTAGCCTTAATTTTATTATTGAAACAATTTAATAATAATGGAGAAAATTCACTCAATTTGTCACTTAGAAGCTTTAATAACTGCTTATATAAGTACTCTAAACCACAGGGTAACTAAGAATCTCCCTGGCTCTTACTTGCTTACCAACAGGCCTCACAGCTGAAGTTTAAATACTGCATACATATGATAAACATATTCCATAATTTGCTGAAACCACTAGGGCAATTTTAAAGTGGCCATATGTATTAATTTGAAGCTGCTTTCAGCTGAAGGATGTATTGCACCTGCCATTCCAGGTTCAGATTCTAAGCAGATTCTCTGCTGAGTTTTAGTAACTCTGATCTTTTGCAGGAAACACAACCCATGAAAGTAAAAAAATCCCATACTGCACTGTACATCTATGGACAAGGGCTCATGGATGCTCTCTCCACACTAAATACATTATATACCAACAGATACTTCTACTCTTACTTGCCTTGATGGAAGAACTCCTCCGTTACTTTTTCACTCCACTGCTTGCTCAGCTCCCACGTCCGACAGGGGTTACAAATATCTGCACACTTCAAAGCCATCTAACAAGTTAACACACAGTGTTAGATCACCTTTCTTCAACAGAAGTGCCTGGAATTACTTAATTCCTGATAGCAGATTATTTTAGGTTTTGTGAATAACAAACCTACCTACCATTTGTGCTCCAAAGTTATGTTCTGTAATATTTAAAAAACACTCAGGGGACTGTGAGATCTCATGATCATCCCTGAGTAATATGGAAATTCAGTCAACTCCAAGTATTTCAGGGCCACTATATTTAGTATACTCAGTGGTACAGGAGCCAAAAATAAATTCAGAAACATCAAAGCAAGCAAGCAGTGTTTTCCATTTCTGGCTCTCAAGCTTGTATTTTTAGCCATGGTTTGCACAAGACAGAACTTCTCATCTGTTTGTCCACTTTCTCCTAACAGCCCACATATGAACCTAGTAAGAAAATGCCTATAAACCTAAAAAGATTCTCAAGGCTTTTGTTTTTAAAGTTTGCTAAAGCACACTAGCACAACTGCAAAATGATTCACAACAGCAGTGCTTTCCTTCCCCAAAATATGTTCTGACAAAGCATTTCACAGTTCTGAGGCTGCAACGGAGTTGTTAGAAGAGCTAAACCTTGTCTTGGAAACACCTCGCTTCAGCAGCTCTAAGTTATCAGACTTACCAACACACACCATCACTTGGGAGAAGTGCTGGGTGTGGGAACTGGAGGGAACAACCTTTTTGTAACGAAAGACTAAAAGATAGTTCTGCTCCATTTTGAAAGGAGGAGATAGCCCGGCAGAAGTAGTATTTAGCATTTTTAAGTAAATTAGCTTTTACACTAAAGAGCTGTTTTCAAAAATAGGACGAGCAAGATCACCTGTAGAATGAAGTGACGATGGTTCGCGTTCTCTAAACATAGATCTCCTCTATCCAAATGGGATCGAAACATGGACAAATACTCGTTTTGTTGACTGATGTCTGTGGCAAGAATGAGATCACCTATCTGGCTCTCCATCAGCTGCCTGAAATTAGTGACACCGAACATTCAAAAATACAGCAGTTAAGAACAGCAGTCATCACTAGATTTACATGTCTTTTTATCGTATTTATTATTATACAAATACAAGCTTTACAGTAACCATTTTCACTGAGCTGTTTGTTTTCTTTTGCTGAGAAGTTCTTGCAACATTCACAGAAATATCAGGATATTTCATTGGCAGGTTTCAGGAGGACTAAAACAGTTTTTAGCTTCCCCCCCCCCTTTTTTTTTTTTCCTTAAAAATGCACGAACTGATTGTCTCAAGATTATTTCTTGTTAAGAGTAGGTGAAGATGGTCTATTTTAAACTACAGTTGTGGTGGCAGAACGAGAAAAGACTGCCAAGTTTAATCTGAACAGGTGCTTGACTACATGAATACACTTCTTCAGTGTGCTCGCAATAAATGTTATTCTCCAAATATCACGTTGCACCATGAACTGCTCTACTCTACCAGCACAGTATCCAGGAATTCTTAAAATAGATCTCTGCGTTTTGTACTCAAAACTGCCATGCAATAATGTATCTTGTTTTGCAGGGCTGTCTTAGCTAAGTGAAAGATTGCTTGCATCTCAAACTAATCTATACTCTTTGGTATAAACATACCTGTTTTCTAATGACATATGTGCAAATAAACCAGATTCTCTCAGCAACCCCACTGCCGATCTCCAGTGATGGTTCTCTAATACTGAGGTATTCTGTGAATTAAAAGGGAATAACACATATCAATCAATGCCTTCTTCTTACACTGAAGAGTTATATACCAAGAGCAGCACCAGACAATCTGGTGGTTTAGGGTTGGTGTTTTATTTTTTCTCTTCTTTTTTGTTTTTCACAAGGAGGTTAAAACTCACAAATCCTGAATACTTTGTTAATTTGCACTTTTTTTTATCCCAGTGACATGGAAACAATGTCTGGATTCAATCCTACCACTACCTAAACACATCACAATTTATACTCCTTTCCTATACTCCTCTCCAAACCTGGTTTTAACAAAACAACTGATTTTATCCTTACCTTATATAAAGTCGCTAAATAATGATTTGTTTTAATTAGGAAAGGTTGGTTAACGCCTGGGTGATCCAAATCATGTGTGGCAGCTGCTATTAAACTGAGCAGAACATCCCATGGAGTTAAAGATTTGGAAAGCTGCAAGGCAAAACCAACAAATGTTAGTAATGCAATATGGCCTTAGAAAAAGTGCATGAGTGTTGCATTTTTGGTTTTTAGTGATTAACAGCCAATAGAAATTTGGAGAAAATTTCGAAGATGTAAAACTAACATTCCACTGACTTTTCACAGTATTTCCCCCCCAAAAAGCTACAAAATTTCAACAATGGTTTAAGCATTACTCTTTCTGAATAGAAAGGTTCACTCTTAAAAGTGCCAGCACACAAAATCCTTTGTGTCTGGTAATGAAGCACTATTCCTAACTAGACCCCATAAAAGCAGCAAATTCTTAAATTAGCTTTCCCTCTCATTTACCAAGTCCATTTGTATGTGTCTATTCTGCTTTAAATTCATACTGTATTTTAAAAAGCATGAAAACCTCTCCTCCTAAGAGGAAGAAACTAATGCTCTGGAAGACTTAGAACCGTTCAGAATGTACTTCTACTCTTATGCAAAATTTTATTTCAAGGTCTACCAGGAACAGAACCAAAGGAGAAAAATCTGCCACAAATATTTTCAATGTGCATGTCAATTAAATCAGCATGCATCTACATGGACTTACTTTCACTGTTCATAGCTGTTCCTACTTTTGAATGAGAAGTTTGAAAATTTAAACTCAGTAACAAAGTCTAGTTTGCACTAAAACAGAGAGGGTAGTTCCGTCCATATAAAGGTGAACTGCAGCAAACACCCTTCAAGGACAGAAGTTTATGTTCCCTGTTGTATTTGCCATCTATCACATCTCACATGTTTATAATGTACTTTGGTGCAACAGAGCTGTAGTTCAGTACACTGAACTATAGCTGTATATGTTACTAAAAATACAAAGTCTATACTTGCATCTGAAGCATTACAAAACTTCCATCACGAGTATTAAATAAAAAATGCTCAGAGCTTCCAAACTGAATGCCATAAAAAAGCTCATCATGTATCAGCTCTGATCTGGCTCACGGCACCAATTGGTCTGAGAGCAGCACTGAGAAACTGAGTGGGAGGAGTGGGCAAAGAGCTTCTGAAAAAGGCTTTATGGAGCCAAAACTTACTTGTTTTTAGCTCAGAAGCAGAATAAGGAGCTATGCTATTCAAGGGAATATGAGACTGGTGATAATCTCCATCAAGTTAGGTAACTTCTCATTAGCTACAGAGCACTACAGCTTTCAATTTAAAACAGAAAGACAGGACTCTGCCCTGAAATTGTCCAAGACATCACTTACAGCAGCCTGACAGCAGCCCAAGTAGTGAGGAAGAAACACTCAGTTAGTTTAGCTCCTTAAGGTCTGTCACTCTACCCTTTCTTAAAAAGAATGGCCAAACAGAACTCCTGATGTATTGCTATGAACTGCCTCTCGTAGAAGCAAACTATTCAGTAACAACAAAGATGAGCAAAGCAAGGGTAATGGTAGTTTACGGAGGAGAAAACACCACCCCAGATGACAAGTACACAGGTTTATTGTTGCCAGCTCTGACTCAGCCTGCAATTCTATATAAATGTCTTGGGGCACAGCACTATTTTAAACAGCTACAACTTTAATTCCCTGCTCTAGTTCAACAGGAGGTCACACAAAAGACAAGGTCAGCTCAGAAGGGGGGAAAAAAGAAAAGCATACTGCTAAGTGTGAACCCACAGCCTCAGCAACAGGGAGAGCAAGACAGATTTCGAAAGTGTTTCTTGTTGGGTTCTTTGGTTTCTTTACTTCTAATAAAACCTGTATGTGCATTCATGTATGCATGTATGTATATATATAGATACATGACTTTATTACTCTCTACAACTGCCTGAAAAGAGGTTGTAGCCAGGTCGGGTTTGGCTTCTTCTCCCAAGCAACCAGCAACAGCATAGAGGACACAGTCTAAAGCTGTGCCAGGGGAGGTTTAGGTTGGACATTAGGAAGAATTTCTTCACAGCAAGCGTGATTAGACATTGGAATGGGCTGCCCAGGGACGTGGTGGGGTCACTGCCCCTGGAGGTGTTTAGGAAAGACTGGATGTGGCACCCAGTGCCATGGTCTGGTAGACGAGGTGGTGTTCAGTCACAGGTTGGACTCGATCTCAGAGGTCTTTTCCAACCTAAATGATTCTGTGATATGTGCACACAATCCATTCATATGCATATACACACAAACACAAATATTTCTGTGTGTATGAGTGATGTAAAAGCGAGAATGCTCCCTTACCTTGGGCTCTTTTAAGTAACAGTGCATGGCCTGAGTCACATCAGCAGCATGAACTGCATTATGATAAGGATTTTGACTGTGATAATCTTCTTGAACCATAACTGCAGGAAAATAAAAAATACCCAAATTTAAATAAAATAGCAATTTTTTCAAAAACCATTTTATATGGCCCTATTAGGCACAGAAATATGCAATGCCACAAGTTACATACACATAGAAGCGTCACAGTCAATAAATCGTCAGGTGAACCACGATGCAGCTATAAGATTTTTATGCGAAGAAAACAGTGTTTGCTAAGGGAAATCAACTACATGTAAAGTCACCTCAGAGCAAAAATTAAACAACTTGAAAGCAATATATAATCTGAGATATTCTGACTGTGAGAGCTTCCCAGGGAAGGCTGTCTTTGACAATCTATCTGAATAGTGAGGCAACACTGAATACAAAATGAAAAATATGCTATTTACCAAGACATTAAGCTTACTTCATATCATGACCTGAAAACAGACAGGATTTTACAAGAATTAAGCACTGCTTTCCTGTCATATGAAGTGCTTTTCTCTCCCATTTGGGAAAGTGGTCATGGAAAACCATCTCCATATATTTTTAGGCATCTTCTCATACTGGTACTATGGCAAACTTAAGCCCATATGCAATTTAGAAAAGAATCTCATTTAGATGATGGTCTGACTAACTTCACCTAGATTCAATATTCCCTGTTTAACTCCTTCTTTGCTTTCCTCCTCTTTCCTCCATCTTCCTAGCTGTCTTTGAATATTGTAAGTAGAATTCTTTAAAGGGCATCAACATTAGCTCAAGTATAGGGAATGAAAAAACTATTATGTTAAAAAGGATGGAGGGGAAGAAGACCTAAAGCACAGCAATCAAACAATATTCTGAAGTTTTGCCTGACACAACACATTAGTTCTTCCAAGCAAACCTCAAAAGAACATATTCCTGTCTGACTACAGTCTGTCAGTCCCACCAAACAAACATGCCCACAAGCCTCTTTTCTACTCAGTTCACAAGCCCAAAGGATCCATGTAATTGTGATTGTAATGTTACAGCATTACTGACATGGTATTTGTGAAGAGCTGTGGTTCATGAAAATACCACACGTACCACACAAAAATACCATGTAATCTCAATAGTCCTCAATGCATAGCTGACATGCAGCTCATATGAAAAATAATGAAAATTAACATAAATGTCTTTGGGCTTTATTAACCTACAGTAGTAATCTCTCCCACCTATCCCTCACATCAAGTGCATGAATGCATATATCCCTGGCCTTCTTCTTAATTTTTTTGTGGCTTCATAGGCTGATCCAGCTCCCTGAACTGCAAAATTTTCCCAACTTCCTTATTTTATTAAAGCAGACCTAGGTCAACATTTTGATCACAGTTCGCCAGAATTAGAATAGCACAACAACCCTGTTTTCAGGCATGTAGTACTTTGCATTTTCTCTCCTCTTGTTCAGGTCTGGAATAAGAATCTCTAGAGACACAGTAAGAAGATGCAGATCTCCAAGCAGCTGATGGAAATCCCTGAAAAACCGTGTGTGAGTGTGTGTGTGTGTACGTATTTACACATATACACAAAAAAAAAGTTGAGATCCTGCAGGGGACTAAAATCAGATTTCTCTACTTAAAAGGATTCCAGTAGATTCTCATATAATGTGAATTTTGTGTGGCACTGGACCATTTGAGCTGTCCTAGTCTTCTGGAATTTGATCTTCAGATTACTATGGATTAAGTGTACGAGGTAGCAAAAGAAAAGAATGAATTGTGTTCATGCTAAGAAGCTGTATTTGATGGAAAAGTTCCTTGATTTTACAATGGACTAAGACAGAGCTTTTTACTGATATTAAGTAGAAGGCATTAGTGAAAAGGGAAAGGTGGTGAATTTCAAATTCAGAATAGATTTTGCATTTTTCAAAGTCCAATCTCATTTTAGTGGATTATGACTTTGAGTAGTCATATGTAGTTAAAACTCTCATATTTTGATAACCAGTCAACTAATCCAGTCATTTCTAATTGGTCTTTCATTTCAAGTATTATCATTTGCATAATCTCAACTAACCAGATGAGAAAGACAAACCACATTCAGTTAGAACTCGAGCAGCCTTAAACCAGATTTCTATAATCATTTTCCTCACATTCCAACATATCAGTCATTAAGGTCAGCTGATTTCTGAAACTGGAGAAAACTGAGTCCACTTTAAAACAACATGAAATGCAAGACAGAACTGATTTTTTAAGATGAAAGAGAACTAAATTACGAAAACAAAAGCATTCTCTTATTTGGAAGGAGAGAAGAACCTTCCAAATGTGATTTCTCCCTTGTTAAGTGACAAGCTTTATAACCACAGAATCGTTTTCTCTGAAACTGTGAACGCCTGCTAAAAGGGACCAGAAACTTATTTCTCCTGCTCAGTTAAAAAAATCATCCCACTTCACAAAGTTAAAGATATTGTCACAGAAGAACCAAAGGAAGGAGGTCTCATAACCAGCACCTGTCCACGGTATTGGGATGCAGACAGCTCTGCTGAGTGAATGTACCACTTGGTTTGAATATTCTACGTTGTATTTACAATTCCTTCCAAAGATGCATTCCAGTGACACAAACCCAAACATTCAACTAAAATTGTCCTGTACTCTGTCTAGGGAGAAACTATCTCCACAGTACAGTGCTTACTTGTAGGAGAATTTGAGCAAGCCAGAGGTTAACACCAAACTGGCACCAGAAAGTACGGCCAAGTTGACACATTCCATACAGCTAGGAAACTATATCACTAGAAAAAGTAAAGATCAATACAGAACTGAAAATCAGAACAAAGAAAGGAGCTGTCCAACCTTTCCCAATACAAATTTCACACAATGTCACATATATTCCTGATTGTTTAACAGATATTAAATAGATTTAATAAATAGAATACAGCATCAGCTATGAAACTATTAAACTTGTTAATACTTGTTTGGATTTAACACAGAAAATTCTATACTCATAAAAACTTTGAGAGATCGTCTCAATCAATGTAATTTAAATCACTGCACAATGTAGACTGCATCAGTACCTTTCAAATCTTATTGCCAAACTACAACCAGGATTTCAGTTAAGGTATAAAAATGCAGATAAACAGTAATATTCATCAAAATAAAAAGCTGTATTTACCCAAAAATCTACGAAGTTTCATCGTATCTAACTGGAAGTGCTCAATTAGTCCATGTAGATTAAACAGATGAAAGGTTAAGCTGACTAGACTGTTTCCTAAAAATAAGATGAAAATACTAATTCATTGGAAGCCATGAAATCAGTAACTCTTCCATAACAAATGTATTATTTCAAACAAATTGGTCACAAAAATTATACAAGAACATTTTTCTACACCAATTCATGATAAATATTTAAATCTTACTGCATGACAAGTTTCCATTAGCTGTCTCTAGTAATCACCATTGGTTTTATTTAATTGTTATGCATTTACCAACTGTCCAATGGCAACTGATAGGAAGTAAATGTTACTGAACATTAAAAAACCAACCTGTTTCAACATGCAGACCCATTATAACAATATTCAGTTATATAATCATATTTACGCAACATATCACAAACACATATACAAAATATAAATATAATCAGGCAAAGAGAAAAGCTAGACAACACTACTGATTAGTGCACATTGCAAATATGCTATCTCTCATTTTCATCATACATTTTGCTGGACTTCTTATTTCCCCCACAACTCTATAAAAAACATATAATATTACATGCTTATAATATGTTTCGCCTACTCCTAGCTTTATTATAATCTTTTGCAGTGGTAAAATAAGTAAAACCGTAAGAAACATAGTCTGCAATGTTTATTTGAAATAGCTTGTCTATTATTTGGTCTGCAAACAATGTCATGGCTGACAATCTTCAAGTTAGCATTACAGAACCTAGCACAGACAGAAATTGAGGTACAAAAAGACAAAAATTCCTTCCTAACCAAGCTTATTGCTAGGCTAGAATTAATGTATGCTCATGTACATGCCACTTCCTCACAATGAAATATGCAATTCTCGGAACAACATTTACTGCAGAAATTCTTTCATAGAGACTCATCCAGGGCAGTTCATCCAGCAGAGTTTTATATGCAGCATTCTGCCTTTACAAATTTTCAAGAACAAGGCTGCCTGATCAAAATGTCCTCCTAAAATGATTTAATTAGGATGTAAAATGGATGGTGGTATCGTAAGGCTTCCACAATAGATGTTCTTCTGGTAGTACCTCAAATGTATTTGAAAAAAGCACATACAAAAGGTAGGGAGGGCTCTTATGAGAAGGACAACTTCAGATTTCTCCCATTTGATAAACTAATTCAAAAGAAGCTATGCTTACATGTTCACTTGTACACATAGCTTTTTCTCATTCAGTTATGTAAAGTTTATCATTATCTATATAAGCATTCTATTTTTACAAGTCCTTGCTATTTTCATTCTTTTCTACCCATCTTCTGTACTAAATTTAACTGTGAGGTTACTACTTTTACACTTGTTAAGCCAAGCACCCCTTCAATAAAACAGAAAAGGATCTTTTGGTGCCACATTCTCCTTTTTGAACTTAATTTCTTGTTCTGGCAACTTTAATTGCAACTCTGCTACCTACTCCACATGACTGCTACAAAACCTGCGAGAGCTGCCCTCCATTCTCTTCCCACACTGGCACAAATGTCGTTGTGATGTTGGACTTGCTCATCTCCTTCCATTCTGTTCAAAATCCAGCTGCCATTGCTGAGATTAAAATGCAAAACTTCACCCTACCCACTGCAGCAGTCCTCCCGCCTCCTTCCCAGCACATTTACAGATCTCTTTTCTGCCTATAAATTAACAATACCCATTGGTTTTTTTTTTAACCAACTACTTCTGTAGTTCCTACAGCTAATTGTAATGGGCACACAAGAGTCACCATAATGTTCTCTTCCTTCTTCTATGTTGTGCAAGCTATGTGTACAGCAGCTTCTCTCTGCTCAACTCCCAATTCTCCAGGTATTCTATGTCATAATTATAATGCATTCACACCAACGTGCCTCGTATGGTACTACAAATTAATAAAACTATTCTCTCTAACATCAAATTTATCAGAAAAATACTTGTTCAATATATATATGACCTTTTGGACACAACCATAAAGATTACCAGCACCCCATAATTGAAAAAAAAAGTCCCAGATCATAGAATTATTTGTTAATTTCTATCACATTACTACTATAAATTACTAAGAGAGGACAGCAACATGAAGGGCCTCTTCTACAAATCAATGATTATTATCAGTACTGACAGTATCATTATTTTAATGGAATGACCAGGCAAACTAGGACTCAGATTGAAGACTATTAAATCAAAAAGTACTACCTGATGAAATCTGTACTTTTTAGTGAACAAGCAATCACATACTGCAACGTAAGTGCAACAGTTAAGTTATGCTATAAGATAAAATAGAAATAAAATACTAAAAGTAAACTCACCATTTGTCAGTCTATCAAAAAGAAAAATATCAAAATTCCAGTTTCCAACCTTCTCCAGCATACACTGAAAGGAAACACAAAACCTGTCATTTTTTAATCAGTATATGCCTATCTTCCTGTAGCTCGGAGGGGTATTTAAGATTTCAGAGACAGATCAAGCCTTTAGAATTTCTACATACAAAAAAATAGTAGTAAAAAAATAATTAGATTTCTCTGATAACTGAAAAAAGTCACACATTTACAAATAAAAAGACTGGAGGGAAAAAACCAAACAAGAAGTGCCTTGAAAGAACTGGTTGCAGATTCTCCTTTCAACCTTTAGTCAATTTCTCAAAAGACAATTTAAAATAATTAGGTTCAAATCAGAAATAGTATGGCAGAATGACAGTACATTCAGATGAGCAAATTGATCTCAGTGTAGTCTTTTACCTTGTTTTCTCTCTTTCTCCTGCTTATAGAACAGTATCTAGATTATTCACTAGATATTTGAGCCATTGTATGAGCATTTTAATTTAGGAACCTGGCTTTTGACTTTTCACCTCACTTAACTAGCACATCTTTATCACAGCTGCTCCACATCAACTGTTCTTCCTGCAACAGGGATGAGCAACACCAGCAAACAGTACATGGGGCCTCACCAGAGTTGAGCAGTCCCAATCTTTGCTTCCCCTACCAGCACATTTTACAACAGATTCCTGCCTTCTCCTAGTCTCACTGGATTGGTAGAGCTGTTTTGTGATCCAATTATATATTCTAGCTTTTCTCTACCAGCTGCTAAAACTCTGCCATCAGAAGAAACAAGAGCATTAACAATATCTTTTTAGAATTAAATTAGATGTGCATTTTTAAGATCCATCCTCCAGGTTATCAGATTTCTTCCACATCACAGCCTGATCATATTCAGCATGGATACATCCACTGTATTATATTTTTTTTCTCTGTCAGATGACTAAAAAGCACTACATGCAGTGACACAGCCTTTGGGATCTTGAATAACCTGAATAATTTTTGCCTGCTCAGTCCTCTTCAGCACTATCCAGCCTCTGCTGCAAATACAGCATTCTTTCATCCAGGTAGCTGCTCCCTTAGCACCACCTCTCTTCCCAATACCTGCTTTCCCTGCTTTAGTGCTGCACAAGTGTATTACAGCTATCATTTTTCTTTTCTAGAAGGATTGCCTACCAAAGAAAAAGTCAGTTTGGCATAAGCGTGTCCTGAGAAATCCATTTACTGCACTTTATTGAGTTTAGGCAGTCACTCTTCCAGTTGTTCACTAGTGAGGTTAGCCTAAAAATGAAAGGGAATAGTTGTCCAAATTGCTCCATTACATTTCTTAAATTCAGATACATTTTCCTTTCTTCATTTTTTTCTTCAATTATTCAAGGGCATCCTTAATTCACCAGCTATTTAAAAAACAAAAACAAACAAGACCAAAACAAAAACCAAACAAACAAAAACCCCCCCAAAAAGCAAAACAAAAAACACCAAACCAAAAAAACCAAAACGAAACAAAAAACACACACAAAAAACCAAAAAACACCAACAACAAGCCCCAAACAAACAAACCACCCAACCCCAAAACAAAAACAAACAAAAAACATCAAAAAACCCAAACAAACAAATTCACACAAAAAATAAAACCCAAAAAAAACCCACCAGCCACATAAAAATCATCCAAGTAAACCTGTGGGCAGTAGAAGAGTTTGCTACAAACCATGTCATTTTGTCTGGATTTCATAACAACACATAAATACATATATATATATAAACACACAAAAATACATACATATTTACATTAAAAAAATGCTTAAAATTTGTATTTGGTTGCACTTTCAGAATGTGATATATATACTAGCAAGCATTTTAAAAAACATACTTTACAAAAGTAAAAATCAAGCAACCAACCTTTGCTTGTCCATTATAATCATCATCTAAAATGTTTGAAGAATTTGGAACAGTGATACCACGGAAAAAACGGGAAGATCTCAGGTATCGCTGGAAACTAAGCAACCTTCTCACATTTCTTGCAGACACAGAGACCTCGATTTCAGAATTTGCTACAAAAAACAAGAAAATAAACACTCTCTCTAAAAAACCTTTCTCAAAAAGACAAGTGCTCAGGGAAGTTTGGTATAAAGATAATGAAATTTTTTTGAGTATCAAACGTTTCAGCACAAATACAGATACTTTTATTAATAATAAATACAGAGCCATGGCTTAGAAAAAATATGTTCTGTGTAAGCATCCTGTGAAGAAAAACAAATACTTAAATCACAGCTGCAACTTATCTTTTTAAGGAACGCTGTTATTGAAAGCACAAAAATATTACGGATATTGTTTAAAAACACACACAGTACTGCAAACAAATTATTTTTGGAAAACTGCTCTCCTGTATACACATCCAATCCATATCCCTAACAAATAACCTAAGATGATACATACACCAGCAATAGAGTATCAGAAACTGAGTGTTGATACAGCAGATACAAGTAGGCTTTGAGCAAGTACAATTTACTTTTACAGTTTAGAGCTGAGAAAATCTCTTTACTATGCCAAAGTTTTAAACACACTCAAATAATTTGGGTGCTTTTGCTAATAACTACACTCTTCTGCCAAATAAGTATGAAATTTACATTCACAGCATATCTAATTCTGTCTCCCAGTAGGTGAAAACAAAACAGAAAATTATTTCAGCCTCTTTTCAAATATTAATCCAAATATTTTGCTTCAGTTTTATTAGCTTAACTGATTTATACAAATGACTGATACTAGTTTATGTTCAGTTCCACTTGATATGCCTGAAGTGTTTTAGAAACCCCAACATCGAACTACACACAGCTACAGTTCCTTTGCAGCAAGCCAGATATTCTCATTTTGACATACAGCAGGCCAAATTTGGCCTTTACTTTCTTTTCAACAGTGCCCCCAATAGCAGTTTTATACAACCAACAGAAAGCCAATAATCTTATCTTGATATTCACCCATCCTGCCTGAAATGACTCATGTTAAAAATAAAATAAAAAATGAGGTATTGAGTAAGGAAGTCAATGCCAACATCCTCTTTTTCAAAAATGCAGATCATCAAAACCAACATGATCCCAACTCTGTAGTACAGATCTCTTGTCCTTCCAAGAACAAGGCATATTAGAAGTTGGTGAAGTAAGGAGTTACAACTTTTGTTCTTAAGGTCAGTCTAAAATGTACAAGGGAAGGTGTAGCCTGACAGACAATCCCAATTAAAAGCCTCAGTGATTTCTAGTGACAGCAGCTTAATTCTATGTAAGATAAATCTTTATCCATTTATATTCTTCTCCCTGCAGAAGTTCCAATTTACTTTCTGTTCTATGCTAGCTCCTTAATACATGAATATATAAATCAATGTATTAATTCCCAAACCACACTAATAAAACACCTCTAAATAGAGACGGCAGTGGCATGATCATACAGTATCTAATCAAGCACAGCACCATTCCCTATCAACTGTCTGTGTTAACAGAGATTAAACTGACACAACTGAATGTTCTTTCAGACATGCCTGAAACACTTCATCAAGACACTGAAGTTCAGGGCTAACACACACATCTTCACATGAAGTATCCTTCTTCAAGTTATCATTCTCAAGGCCAAGGGCTCTTCCTCTGAAGACACTGGTACCTGTAATATATCCCAGTTAAGTAAACGAAAGTACTACATATGATAAAGGTTGCTTATAAAGCAACATTCATGTGTACAGCAGGCAAATAAATAGATTCTGTCATGCTGCATTACCAATATTTCTAAGCACATTGGTTACCATGAGGTTACAGTCTGAGCACTGCCAGCCTGCAGAACGGAGAAGCAGGGTGAGCAATACAGCTACTGCTAATGCAGTGTATGCTACGGGTAAGAAGTTTCTCCCCCTCAACCTTGATCCAAATTTCAAAACAGAAATTATTAGGTTGAAAATAAAATAAGATTGTACATTTAGGTCATAAAATGACCTAAAATATCCACAAAGTCACAAACAAAAGCCAGGAACTTCATTTCATCTCAATAAAACAAAATATTTCAAGTAGGAAAAATCAGCACTTTTCTGAAAGCATAGCTAATTTTCTTGTTCACAAGTACTTTTCTACAGATCTATAGTTAACAAAAACCTGATTTTGTTGTCGTGCTACAAGTTAAGTTTCACCGTCACAGGTACCACCCATTAATCTTGGACAGAACATTATGATGTAGGTACTACAAGTAAAACAGCAGCTTCTGGCAATGAAGTACACAACAGAACACAGAAATGCAATAATTTGGCAGTACAGCCTGTGTTCCACCAATACTTGTATTCACAAGTCATTTAGGAGGGGTTGCACATGTTCTTGCTTCAGGATTTTTTCTGATGATGATAGAGGCAAAAAGGCAACTGAGTTACTTGGTTTTCTGCGAAGCTGAACCATCATTACTCTTCCCAATAAGCTATTGACACTTATCTTACAAATATGCTTAAACTCTCTAAATTATCACCAATTTGTATAGCTTGTAAACCACTATTATTACACATTAATCCTACTTTTTCTACTCCTTGTTAAAAGAAAAAAGCAAAACCTACATTACTCCAGCTTTCCTAGCAGCAGTGCTGCTTATTACAGAATCACGAAACAGGTGAGGTAAGAAAGTACCAGATGGGGTTCATCTGGTCAAACTCCTCTGCTCAAGCAGAGCCACCTAGACCACATTGCCCAGAACCATGTCCCAGAGGCTTTCGCGCATATCCAAGGATGGAGACTCCACAGCCCCTCTGGGCAACTTGTGCCAACACCTGGTCACCCACCCAAATGTGCAAATGTGTTTCTTGATGTTCAGAAGGAACCACCCATGTTTCAGTTTTGCCCCTTGCCTCTGGTCCTGGCACTGGGCACCACTGAAAAGAGCCTGGCTCTGTCCTCTCTGCACTTTCCCTTCAGGTATTTGTATACATTGAGAAGTTTCCCCTTAAGCCTTCTCTGGGCTGAACAGTCCCAGCTTTCTCAGCCTTTTTGCATCAGCCCCTTACTCTTCCTCACCCTTTGCTGGACTCTATGTCCATGTCTCTCTTTTACTGGGGAGCCCAGACTGGGACTCCAGGTGAGGTGTCTCCAGTGCTGCACATTAGAGCAGGATCACCCCCTCAACCTGCTGGCAACAGTCCTCCCGATGCAGTCCAGGATACCATTTGCTTTCTTTGGAGAAAGGGGATATAGCTGGCTCATGTTTAACTTGGTGCCCACCAGGAGGCCCAGTTTCTTTTCTGCCAAGCCACCCTCCAGATGGTTGTGCCCTGCCTGGGCTGGTGCCTGGGGCTGCTCCTCCCCATGGGCCAGGCTTTGCACTTCCCTTTGAGCTATTAGTTATTGCACATGGATAGCCCAAGCTAGGTAATAAGACCTTGACTAAACATCTTTATCCTTTAGATCTGAAATGATCAGAGTAACTTCCAAATGTGAAAAGTGATCTTGAGCCTTGCCATCCCTCAGCAGCTCCAGAGCACCTGATTCAGGGGACTACACCAACCCAAAAAGTGAATTTCTCTCTTTAACAGTTAAACATTTACCCCAGCACAATTCAGCATAGGCAAGTCAGATGCAGAGGTTTGACAGGTTATTAATTTAAAGGGGAGGCTGAAACAGAAAATAGCTGGCTTTCATGGAAGGGAGTGAGGGGAAGATACATTCTTCAGCTGCAGGAACACTGATAGCTACTGTGCCTGCTTTTTCCTTTTCCTCACAGATAAATTATTATTAAAGATAAAAAAAACAGGTGCTTTGTGGTTCTGGCAGACCAGCTAAGGCCAATTCATGGAAAAGACTGGTAAAATGAATGATACAGTTATGCAATGGAAACTTGGCATTTCCTTCCTGGCACATTCATTCCCTTTAGATGCATAATTAATATGAGAGTGACAGCCTCCCCTCTTCTATCACAAGTCATGAAACGAGATACTAATTTCAGAGACCCTACCAAACCAAGGTTCAGTAATGTATAGATCATGGAAAGTAGACAACGAAGAATGAAAGGGTGCACTGCATTTGCTCATGAATAAGCATGTTGCAAAAACATCTCTCCTCCTAGACCAAACATCTTTCATGTGGAGCCTTCAGTGTACTAAATGCCCTTCTCATATCCAATATTGACCATCTGCTCTCAAGGAGAGTTTAAGGACGACTTAGAATGACAAAATAAATATGACATTTACAGCCTTGCGAACTGAAATAATGAAAGCAAAGTTGGGATGATGGGCATGTTAAGAAGGACACTACAGCACTGGGAAGTGCTTTCGATGCGAGGAACCAGAAGGCAAACTGTAGGCCTTTATGTCTACTCAACAACAGCTGTCCTTCCCATTCCTTTGTAAGCTGGAGTCATCATCCAAAGTATCAATCCAAGGTTTTGGGGCTTTTTGTTTGTTTGATTAAAATGGTTATATTCTTGTTTCTAAGCATCTTAACTGAGATGCTGGTGTAATAAAAAATTCCTTTCTCTAAAACAAAGAAAAAGGAGTATTTCTGGTTACTAAAATCAGTTATTTTGCTAATGTGATGCATATATAGCAATAAAATAACACAAGTCGCCTTCATGTAACAGATTTCATCTGTATTCCAAGATGCTAATTTTAATCTCTCTTCCCACTCCCAATCTTTTAACTTCATGAAAACCTAAAAAAAAGTTTTAGCACATTTCACAGGGATATTAAATATTTATTTTTCTCATGCCAATATAAAAATAAAAGTAAGTAAAGACAAGTGATAATCACTTAAAAGATCACAATATACTGATGGATTTACTCTCAAAACTTTTGTATCTTTTGTATAGTAAGGACAGTCCACAAAAGGAAGAATGACAATTATGATTTGGTTTAATTATTAACGGAAACCTTAAATCCTAGCAATATACTTCAATTTTCCTATAAAGCAAAGATCGACTCACACCCTCTGATGGAAATCTGATCAAAACAAGGCTTCCAGCCTTAACAACTCTACCTCCATTTCTTCCTTGCTACCGCCCAAAAGGCTAATAGAAAATTATTTATGACAAAAAGCACTGAGTTTTGCTACATACCAACAGAAAGAGCATAACTGAGGATCTTGGGTATCATTGCCGCTAAAAAAAGAAATTTTTTTTAAAAAAGGTATTTGAGACAATGGATCCTTCTTATGTTCGAATGTAAAACCCGAACTTTGAGGTGCACAGGAGCACCAAATGAGGCTTTTTCCCCAAAAATATGAAGGCATTACCTTCTTTTAATGGAAGTGATCTCTCACGATTTTTCCATATTAACCCAACTGCACATTTATCATTTTTATATAGCACATACTATCATTAAAGCTGACATATAATCTGACATTTTCCACTATCTGTAAATATTTGTTGGAAAGAAATATTACACTTCACATGCCAATTATAACAATTTTTCTAAGGATGCATCTTTCTAAAGAATCTTTCCAGGATACACATAATTTTCAATTTACAAATAATCTGAAAGTATTATCTAGCATTTCACACCACTAGAGGGACCCATAAGCATTGTAATTTCACATCTATTCCCATCAAACCATTAAGAAATGCACTATATTAGATCCATGAACACTTTTTTTAAAATTAAGTCCTGCTATTTAACTCTCCTGTATGTCTACCATTCATTATTTGAATATTAAAATATTTTTACAACATTCAGTACTCAAGTATTATATAAAATTATGACTTAATTTGGAATATATAGTTTTAGTAAGGATTTTAAAGTTACATAAAACCACTAATTTAGACTATTAGGGTCTAAATTACCTTATTATACTTCCTGTCTTCCTTAGAACCACTCAGAAGTCCTGTTTAGCATAATTGTAAGGCACTACACTCCTTCTTTCACTTAAAAAAAATATTGAGCTATACTGTTTTGGTTTTAATGTATGATATATAACAATTTATTTAAACATTCATAAACCTTTTCCAAATAATAATGACTGCTGGACAATATGCTGTGGGTTAAGGATTAATGAAATAAACATGGCTTTGCAAGTGTCTTCTGACTGAGTGGAATCAGAAAAGAAACTCTAGAAGTACCACAACTCTATTAAAAATTCTAGTGGTTTTCAACAGATGCTTCCTGATGCAGGGGAAGTGCTAGGCATCACCACCACCAAAGATAACTTCTTTCCTGAAGGACCTTACAGAATGAAAGGATCTCACTGCCTTAGCAAAGCACAGAGCCACAGAACAATAGAATAATTTAGGTGGGAAGGGACTGAAGAGACTTCTGAAAGTCCTTTAGCCCAATTCTCTGCTCAAAGCAGAGCTAATTTGAGAGAAATTACTCAAAGTGAAGGAATTAGACTATTTCGGTATGAAGTAAGTGACAATTCTCCACTGGCACTGTAAGTCATTGCACAGCAGTACAAGTGTAAAAAAAAAACCATCATGAAAAGGTATCTACTGGACTTTACTAATATATCTTTTGAATTCTGGCTCATCTTAGTATTTCTGTAAACACCTCAGGAAAGATACAAAATTAAGTGAATTAAACAATGCCATTTCTGTGCTGGAATGAGTAACATTTTGCAATAATCTCAGGACTAGGAAACTACATACAAGGCGGTCTTTCCATACCAATTTCCTGAATCATAAGCCCAGCTGCGTTTTTGGGGCTTTTTTAACCTGAATCTACTCACTGGGCAAGGCAGATCTGCAGTTCACAACGGCATACTGTGAACTAAGAAACCTCACTGAAGCTAAATATTTAGAGAAATATCATCGGAACACAAATATACAAAATATACACAAACATAGCCTTTACAAAATGGGTTATGCCATGTTCATCAGGATACTGATGCTCCTAAAGAACACGACACAATGGTTCAACTCTTTTCCCAAAAGGAAAATATATTCCAGACAGTCGCCTAATCATTTTCCTGCTGTCTTCCCAGAAAAACCCACCTTTCTTCAGTGTCCCAGAAATCTTCACTTCTACAGTAAAGGAATGACAGAACCCTCAACTCATCTTTTTTGTCTATTATTCATCACCAGAAATAAAAGAAGAATTGAAAAGTAACCCATCATGGTTAACAGAAAAAGAATTTCCTTTACCAGTATATATGACTGTCAATACAGAAAGTCAAACTGGCAGCAGAGACGAAAACAAAAGAATTCTCACATATTTTCTACCAAACTGTCCAGCATAAAAAAAGGCCTTTCCAAATAATGTACTTGGAGAAGGAACATATTGGAGAAGTTCAAAAGAAAAAAGAAAATAGAATGTATTTCTGTCTTCTTCTGTGGTCAAACTTATGGCAGCAATGAAACACAGAGCGGGCTGTAGCTGTTCAAGACTCCAGGGCACACATGCTGTTTTACAGTAGCTTGTAAAAAAGAAACTGTAGGTAAAACAAACATCTAGAATAACAAAAGAAAAAACCAAATCTGCTCTGTATTCTCAACTGGCACTTTTTATCCTCAAATCTTCCTCAACCAAGCTCACTTCAAGCTCACTCTTTTCATTTGGCCAATACAGCTGTATTTAGAACATTTTCTGTGATTTCCCCTTGTGTGACTGCATTCTCCAAACTAAATCAAAGTCAAAATTTCTCTCACATTGTGGAACACAATTTATTTGGGTAATCTGGATTGTGAATAATTAGAAGACAAATTCAAAACTGCATCATTCACAGAAAGGCAGCTTTTGAAGAAATCTCTCAAGTACAAGCTTTTTATTCGGTGATGGTATTTTCAAAAGTAAACAAATACTTCAAGCTATGATCACATAGAAATATTCTTGCATTACTTTATTCATTGTGAAATTCACCCTTCTTCACAGTAGACTGCTGAACAAGACAGATAATTACCATTAAACATAACCAAATAGGTAATTCCTCTATTTTCTTGAAACAAGGGCATTGAAATTCATCTGGACTGTGCTTATTTTATCTCAATCTCTAGATGGTATCATCAAAAGCATCATTAGCTGCTGCAACACAAGGATTTTTCAAATTGTTTCAGGCAATCAACTTGGATTTGCACTCTTGTCTCTTCTTTGAATTTTGGCCTCTCAGCCAAGGGAAGTCTAAAATCACTGTTCAAGTGAATAAACCTTTTCCAGTGGTTTGTGAGCTAGGAACTGGAAAGTTAAAAACATCATTGCAAACACTGTACGCTGACATTTTTGCCAGATCTCAGAATAGTTTATAATAAGTTCCACAAACCGTAATTTCCAAGTAAACAGTCTGAAGGTTGTATAATAAAGGTAAACCTGGAATTTCATCACATATTTGCACTCTCAAGAAACAGAATTAGATTTAGCCATCACCTATAAAAATATCTCTTCCTTTCCATTCCCCCCTATAAAAGCTCCATATACAGATATGGAGAAGAACCATCTAAGTCTCAAGAAAGTCTTAAGTTTTCATCACATTGTTTTTTCTCCTATGTGAAGCATTGTACTGTATGCAAGCAACCATTTTCTTCAAAATTGAGCATTCCTGAATGTTACCAAACACATACTGATTAACTCAAAATCCCTTCCTCTTTCTAAGATATTTTAACTCACAGATGTGACAGATTTGGTTATCTATAAAACATGAAACAGAGCCCCTTATATTGGCAACACCATCATCTCCCCATAGAAGCATGCTCAGATGAGACTGGCATGAGAGAATTGTAAAAATCTTTTAAAAACATCTTACTCATTCTGGGCCAGGCAAAACAAGAAATGCAAGAAGAAAAACATGTTTCTTCTCTGCAAAACCAAAGTATTCATTTTTCTATCTGGTTCTTCTAGACTATATCCAACAACCCTTTCCTAAAAGGGAAGCTTAAAAGCATTAATTTCAGCTGTATCTGCATAAGACACTTCTCAATATTTTTTCTGTTATCTTAATTATTCATTTGATCTTTATTCATTTTGGCTTCACCTCCTCACTATAACATACTGTACATATCACTGTGCTCACTCGCTGTTCTGGGTTTTTTTCAGGTGAAACAGTGAGTGATTAGGCCCCATTATAAATGCCTTTGTTTGTGCATTCTAGAAACACCTCAAACAATCAAAATTTTCAAAGTGTATTTGTGTGTGTGTGTGTGTATACACACACATGCACATACGTATTTAAAAAAATAGACATTACTGACAACCTCTCAATAGCAAGAAAACAAAACCTAAAATTTTATTGCTGGTTTACTATTTCTGAAAAAGGGAATGTTTTTATCCTGTCATTTACCAATTCTTCTACCAAAGATTTTGTTCCACATGAGCTTTTATCAACATATTCTGTCAACACTGAAGACTGAATTACTGTCTATGGTGTCCCAAGTAATGTAAAGAAAATTTTAAAGTATTTGTGTAAACTGTAGCCTACTTGTAAACCAGAAGACAGTAAGAATGATTATAACCACTGCAATCACCTTTTCCAGTAACTTCCCTGAAAACCAAACAGTACATGCTGCATTCTCACAGCGAACTGCAAAACTCCCTTCTTGTTTCCCATGGAGTGAAAAGTAGACCCAGTGTTCTACAGTCCATTCAATAAAACATTACAATATATGCATTTTACTGTGCAACAGTGAATTCAGAGGAAGAAAGTTGTGTGGCTACTCTCTCCTTTCCAGAAATGGTGGATTTGAGATGCTATCTTGAGTTTATGCCCATGGTCCCACACAGGCATAACCAACAGAACACAGTAACAGAGAAACTACTAACTGATAACTCAACATTAACCAACTGCCAGCCAACAAGAATATAATCCTGACTTTCCCCATTCACCAGGAAGCAGTCTTGTTGAAACAAAAATTTGTTTATTAAGCTATTCCTCTTGGTAGTTCCTGCAATTACTTGTCAAAAGGTGAATTCTGGAATAACAGATAATGTAGAAGGAAAACTACCATCCATCAAAGTTAGCTTGATCATCAGTCAAATTCTACATTTAATAATCCTCAGATATGACTCCCATTCCACTGTCTCCAAAAACAACATTTTTCCAACCATCTTCCTAAAATCAACTTTCCTAAAAGATACTGTTGAGAATACTTCTAGACAGGTTAGAAACTTGAATATTCATGCATCAATTACAGAATTCTGGGATGAAGATACAGATGGTGAGCTTATAATGCCTAAGAAGATACAGAAGTGATCAGAAGTGATCTTTAGATATAGAAATAAGTGCTGACAAACTTTACTTCGGCAACACTAGTTGAAGCTGCAAGTTAAAATAGTGTTATGAAGAAAAGTAATGCATTTAAAATTCAGCACTCTTCCAACCTACCAGTAAAAAACTGGGTTAAGAGCCTATCAATAAAATATTAGAAAAGAGACTGGTCAGCATATTACTAGCTAAACCTCCTGAAAGACATTCAACTTCTTCTCAAAACATCATTGACAGAAAAAGAAAACGCTGAACAACCAAAGTTAGCTAAGCAAAACAGAAAACAGCAATAATGCTTCAGCACTGTGACTGACAGCCACCATGTAAGTCATCTGCAAAACACATAAGCAATGATCACTGCAAAATATTTGAAACCACAGACTAAAGCTGGTGCATAAATAGAAGAAAGTTACAGTGAAACTATACAAACACAATGGAGGAAGCACGTCCATGCATTACTGATGGTCAGGATACAGCTGTGGTGGGGGGAAAAAAAAAGGCAACATTTAGATGGTTTAGTCTGCTTCAGCTGGAGAAGAGACCCTTTTAAGTTCAGTATTTGCCCCAAGGAAACAAGAGCTGACTGACTCCTCTCACGTGCTATTACTCAAATGGGTGAATATTTTTCAGTCATTTAGCTCTATGTGGCAAAATCAACTCCTTCTGAAGTAACCAAGAGAGGCCAGGGAGAATATCCTAAAAATTAGGTCAAGCCTGATTCCTGCAACTTCTCTCTACTTGCAGTCTCATGGTGCACTACTAAATCTCTTTTGTGTAAAACAATTAAGGAAAAACTGATCAGGACTAAAATTAGCATTGCAAAGAGAAAGAAAACATTTTCTGGATAAAAAAGAATCCCACATTTATGTAAATTATTAGATAACCTACTGATATGGTGAGAGATGGTGCTAAATTCCTGACCTTGAAAGAAACAATGTAGCAGGAGCCTAAAGTTAAAGAGCAACCCTTCAACCAGCTACAATCCTGAAGTGCAAAAAATCTGACTATATGACAACTCTGAAAACTATCAAAGCAGCTGACAGAGGGAAGTTAAAGTCAAAGAATTTTTCGGGCCTCCTAGTAACCTTTTTTGCTGTCATCAGAAACCACAGGTGATGTTGCTAAAATCTGGTGGCTGTGTCTGAACAAGTAGGGGCAAGGAGAAAGGGTGTGAAAGTCCTTTTCCTGATTAGTTATGATCTGCCTGATGCACAGTCATCGGGATGGAAACAAACAGTGTGATGAGGACCATAGAAACTAGTTAATTTACAACAGCAAAAATATCATATGTTGACTGCCTTTTAACAGGTAGTTCTTTTAATACTTCTGTTAGTATTTTCCCATATCAGCATGAAATGCCACATACATATATACACAAAAAGACATAGTTATGTACTTCATAAATTGCATGCTGTTTCTACAGAGAATTTATTATACTCAATCAGGACTTGAGATGAAACTCTTACTCTCTTTATTGAAAAAAATCTACAGAGCACACTCTTCAAACTTTGTTTTCTCACCTATTTTTATGAAACTTTTGAACAAAACTAAGAGTTTAAGATTTTTAGATATTATATACTTTTTAAAAGAATAACTTCAGTTAAGATCAGAGCATAAGACCAGTTTCTGCCACTCATTTTTATTAATAAGGTAATTACAACAACCACACTTATTACCGTGAATTCGGCTTTACTAAGTCTCTCCATTGCATTCAGAGTACTTGGAATTACGCTGATACAATGTTGGTATAGATCCTTTATGACACTTAATACATTCATTATTGGAATAATTTAATTAAGACTCAAATCCCCTCCACTTTTGCTGCATATTGTTTTGGTGGTTATTGAAATTTCGTATTACCCCAACTACTGACAAATTTAGTTGTAACAATACAGATGGATAACTTTACTTTTTCTCTACAAAAATATTCTTCTTGTAGCACTTCTGAAAAGAAATGGTTCCTCAAACACATAATCAAAAAATTTAGGCTGCTGTTTTCTACTAACACTTTAATCTTTATTTATCTATTTCCAAAAATTTAAGTCCTTGCTGCACATTTAAGTAGATGTAATGTTAATTCATTATGATGAGGTTAAGAATATTGATATTACTGTAATACTGCTCAAGCATCATCCTGGACAGGGCCTTTCTACTGCTTTATAAAAACAAAGAAGTGTTCTCCTCAACTGATTGTGTCTGCCGAGTAAGCACACAGCACACACATCAGTAGCTGTTTAGAAGATAAGTCTTCATTTCCATACAGATTCAGGTCTAAATTCAATCAGTTTAAAATTATAGGTTTTTTAAGAAAATATTTAGCAGTGAAGATTTTCCTCTTCTATTTTTGGTAATGAGCTAGAATGAAAGATTTTCCTAAGATGTATAATAAGAATGGTCTTGCTATAAGAGCTGCTAACTTTATTTTAGAGGCTCAGTAGTTAAAATTGATGGAAGCCTTTGTTTATTTGTCATTTATCTGCTTTTAAATACTTACAGTGAAAAATACGGAAATCAATGTATGGATGAGAACCTCTTCTCTCTGTTTCAAATCCTGCCCGACTTCTTACTCGCACATCTCCTAGAAACAGGGTCAAGAGTGAAATAAAAGTGTGGAAGAGTGGCAGAGATAAAATGCAAATGAACATAGCCTGGAGGGGTAAAGATTCATGTACTTAATGGAGGAGAGTAATTCAAACAATAGGCCTACTTCAATGCTTTTTGTTTTAAAGGTGAAATTCAAAACAAAGTTTGAAGACTTGTTAAACATGCAATCACATGCTTTCTTGTCCAAATCTCTCCTGCCTAAGCATACGTTGCCAGAAGCATGTGATAAGCATTCAGATGAAATTAGGAAGAGCTTGCTACACCAGTATGGTAAAAATGCACCTTAATGTGACAGAAAACAAGAACATTTAAAGTTGATTTGTTCCTCAGTAACACACATACAACGATAACATTTTGTAGAATACAAAAAAGATTCAACTTCTAGAAATGGTAGCTTTTAGCAAATAAGCTAATTACAATATGGTTTTATATTATATAGTATTTTCCCACTAGCATTTACTTACTTGTGCTCAGCTGTTTGAATATTACACAAGAGCCTATTAAAATACCAAAACTCAGTATTAAAATTTTATCAAACTATTTTGCACTGTAATTAGCTTCAACCTGAATCTTTTAGCATGCTAGTTGATTTCTACTTATGCATCTTACCAACTGAAAGCTGATCAGTATTTTTTCATTAGATATTTGTGTGTATTAATATAAGCAGTTCACCGGGATTAAAAGCTTTCACTTAAAATCCTTTTGCAATTACAAATTTGGAAAAATCTTCGAGGATCAAATGCAATAGTGTTTCCCTCCTCGAACCCTAACAAAGAGAAATTTAAGATGCGCAAATGTTGTGGTTTCTAATCATGAAAATCCTTCAAGGGTCATATTCTCCTCACTTCAAACACAACACTTTTAACATGAAACTAAAGTAATTAACAAAAAGAACTATAACTGAGTTTATAAGAACTAAATAAAAAATATAGCTATTTGATTTTCCTCAAGTCATAGACATCTTGAGAGAATTTTTTTCCTTTTTTTTCATTTCTAACCCGCTAATCTGTAATGCTGAAGCAGGCAACTTGTCAGAAAATAGCTAAAGGTACTGACTCACACTTCAGTAATAAGCTTTTAATACTTAACAGGTATCTTTCTAGAGATACATATCTGTAAACACTGACACATCTACAGTGACGCACTTTACATGAATGTTATCTTGTGAGGCACGCTGGAAGCACCACAAAAGGGTAAGTAGGCCCAGGGCTCCCCTAAAGTTTACATATCAGTAAAACCACTAAATACCGTATTGCCTTTCAGTTATTAATCCTTTTATTTTTTTTTTAACTGAAAACCTTAACTGAGCTGCAAGGGAAAGCAACCCAATTACTATCTACAAGTATTATTTTTCAGACCCACTTACAATATATTACTTATAAAGGATTCAAGCATTCATTTGAGCAGAGTGCAAGAGACTTGTCTCCTTCCAGGCAATACAGAGGCAGCAAATTGTAGAACTCTTCTGTTAGGCACAAGCAACTGGTGAATTTTATTTACAAAATAAATTAATAAAAATTAAAAAGAGAGGAAACTTCGGAAGAAAGGGGGCAAATGCATTAGTAGCTGTATATGAACGTAACAGTTTACATGGAGGAAAATTCAACTTTCATTACCTTTCACTCATATTTATCTGGGTAATCAGGCATAGCTACAGCTGTGTGAATGAGTTCACCAGCTAAATTAAAAACAAAAATAAAAGAGGTTTTTTAGTGGAGCTAATTCTTTACAGAAAAGGTGATACAGCTTTTGTGATTTATTTTTAGTTTTCAATGCAGTTCTTTACTTTTAGAATTTATACACCACAGTACAAATTAGCAAATAGTTTCAGCCAGTGCATAACTATGTTTTGGCAATTTGTTCTAAGTGTCAAGAATAGGAAAAGTTCACAGAAAAATACCTTAAGACCAACACGGAATTCTGCAAATAATGAAATGAGCAGGTTCATCTGATAAATGATGTCCAGAAAATTTCTCTCTGCTTTGTTCTTTTTCATTTACTAGTACCCTTGTCTAAGAGCATAGACAGAATAATACTATCCCCATTACCCTTGAAATGCCTACAATGTTGAGAATTTAGGGAGGAAAACCAGAAAAACTGCCTGTAAGTAAAATGAAGAAGTGCAACTAACTACATTACTTCAAACAGGAATTATTAGAATACCTATTTACAGGAATATTTAGCCAAAGAAGGAATTGTATACTAAAAATGCACATGGCAAACTAAGGAAAAGGCTACTGTAATAAGATAAACCTAAAATGAGTGTATTTACTTGCATACATATAAAATGAGAAATTCACAGAAAGCTAAATATTTTCATTACATAGTTATTGAACAAAATTCTCTCTCCTTAATCGTGGTAGGAGAAACTATTTTTTTAAAAACCAATATCAACAACTTTTTCAATTGGATTTATTCTGGAAAATATATATTCTGGAAAAATATGCCCCTTCTACAGGACTGGAATTTATTACAGCAGACAAACTAGAAAATTCTCTTGTGCCAGAACAACGGCAGAAGAGCCGCCTCCATTACCACGGTACAAAGCTGCTGCATTTTTCAAGATTTCAGACAATGAATGTGCTTGAAAAATATTGGTGGAATTTGATAATACCATACATCCATCTGAAGTTGCTAAATATAACGAAGCAGAAAAAGGAATAACTGGCTGCACATTATGAAACAATGTGCTATTAGCACAGTGAAACTAATCTGTAGTGCATATGTATAGTTAGTTCCAAAACATCCAGAAATACTGGATCATCATTATGCATTCACTGTTTGGTTAACGTAACCTGCAGAAGATTAATGGATCCCAAATGCACCCACTTCATTGTACTTTCACACAACATAACATGTTCACATCAGTTTGCTTGGGAAATCCTGCACAAGTGTTTTGCAACCCTGTGACTCTGAAGTTATACAGAATTTAATTTTAAGGAAGAGACATGTTTATCTTCATAGGGAACTTTACAAAAAAGCACAAGATACGTCAGATTTGAGATTACTTTTATCAAACAAAAGGACACTGTTACAGAATTCCTTCAAACAGCAATAGAAGTCCAACCTCAGAGCCAATCATTATTATGGTAGCTGAAAGACAATTAAAATTCAACACCTAAACAAAAAAAACTTACGAATAGTTTTGGTTATTTAGACCTTTACAAACATATCGAAATGCTTACAAAATCTTTTTAAACCATCAGATCCCAGAGTCTGCTTATAGGTAAATTTCCTTGGGGGAGGGCACAGAAGTGGCAGGAAGCTGACTGACAGCTTTCATCTGAAGTGTCTCTTCTTGAGCCACTTTTAGCCACACTGGAAAGACTCCTGTGTTACCTTAAGGGAACACATATAAGTCCAGAATCTTAATGAAACTGGACTTCCAGGAACTGTCTTTCCCTCTTTGAGAGTTTTGGTGATTCCAAAAAATCAAGAGAAAGATTTAAAATATGTGAAGCCTTCCTTTCTAAACCTTATTTTGTGCACAAAAATGATACAATATCTGATGGCTGAGCATTTAGCTACACTTTTTTTCAGATAGTCCTGCATGATCAGGATTGCTTGCACTTTTAAGACAAAGATCATACTGGCAGAAATTTAACTGAAAACTAAATGAATCATGGAAGAAGGAACGTAAGAGGGAGGTTTGCAGCTACAACTGAAAACTGAAAAGAAATTAGGGCTGTAACAAAACTTACCTTGAAACAGATTGCCTGTTCCTGCCCCTCTCTCAGATTCCTGCTCACACCACAAGGACAGCTCTGATACTTACGAGGCAGCTGAAATGCCACAGCTGACATCCCTGGGCGTTAGGGTTACACAGCACATACTTGGTGCTACCCTAACACTGCAGCGTAGCACAGTAACAATGCAGCAGCTGCTTGGGGAGCTGAGGCCATCTAGAGCAGGGGCAGAAACCTCAGAGATCATGGAGGACAGCTGGGAGCAGAAATTATGACAGCCACCTCAAGGTAAAGCACTCAAGTCAAAGCCATGAGGTTGAGAAGAGCAGGATTTTCAGACAGAATTATAATTCCTATTAAATTTGTTGGAGAAACAGATGACAGATCAGCTGAATGTGCCAGAATTAAAGCAAACAGAATACAACATTAAAACCACCACCAGAGAAGAGCGTGCACCTACATTACACAGTAGCTTTTCTCCAGTGTTTCATATTTGAAGTGATCAAGACCTCTAAAGGAAGGTAAATGCTCCAGTTGTAGTTGAGAAGTGCATGCTCACCAATACAAGCAGTCAGTGCCTCACACTTTCTACATGCACAGTAGAAAAACTTTCAGTCAATATAAAGCAACAAGAAAAAGAAACCAGAAAAGAAAATAAGATAAAAATCAAGAAAGTATCAAGATTACACAGAAGCACTTACAAGATATTTTGGGAATTCCTCATAGTTGCTGAGAAAAGTGGCGGAGGTGATGCAGATGTATTAGCCTCTCCAAGGTCTTAAAAGAAAAATTCTACAATGCTGCATCTGTATCTATATTTTAAAATAGTAAATAAGCCACTCGGGAGTGGCTTAGTGTATATTTTGGGAATGGGGTATGACAGATGAGTCATTACAGTCAACGCTGCTTGTTTATATCAACACACCGATGAAGGCAGTTAGGAGTTAGTTTTTTATTTTGCATACCCCTAAAATAGGATCTCTTAAATTGAACCTGGACACACTGCTATACCACAGGAATTCCTATTTACTTGGTATAAATGAATTTCCATTGGATTACCATTGGAACAGCCTGAAAATGTTGAATGAAACAACTTCATGGCCAGCACAACTAAACAAAGGCAGAGGGAGTTATTGTATAAACTCTTAGCCTTGTAGTTTTGGTTTGCTAAGATAAACACCTTATCAAGGTACATTTTGCTAGCAGATACAGTCTGTGTGGAATAAAACCAACCAAGTAAAAGGCAAATCTTCTCATGACGGTGCCTAACTTCCCATTAAGTTACAGCTGAGGATTGCTTATAGTTTACTCTGCTCAAGTGTACTAAGATAAATAAAACAAAAACAAAACTCTCACAATACTGTAGGAAACGCAATGCTTCATATTTGTTGCAAAAAATTCTGATGGAATATATTAACCCTTGGATCTACTCTGATATGAATGTTTCTACATACCGATGAGTCCAACTGTTCAGCTTTCAGGCTGGTCTTTTTTACAGTCCATTTACAAGCACAAAAATAATACATATGTAACTAGTGGCTAACTTGTACAGTATAGTGTACATAACATTTGGGAAACCAAGTGATCTCTATTAAGTGAGAAAATAATACAAATTTATCACATAATGATTCAAACATCCTGTGAGCAAATTTTTGCTTGCTTGTTGGTACCCTCCTCCCCCACCTAAGTTAGAAGTCAATCCATTAAAAGATTTGCTGCTTCTGAATAGCAGAAAAGCATGAATGAATTACGCCAGCAAGAGTTATACTATTCATAACAAGCACCAATCTCATTATGTAATAATTAATTCCAATGAGAGTCCAAGTGAAAAATTAATTTACTTAACATCATGTTCTGAATATTTTCCAGTTCTACTTATGAGAATAGTGGAAGATTTCCAAGACAAATTAGATTTTTCTCTCCATTCAGATGTATATACCAAAAACTACAGAAGTCATGCTTTGCTTTTCTCTAGAATTATTTGAGCATTATCACAAATCCTTCTGCAGAAATGATGGGCCTAACTACTTCATTTTAACTTTTGAAAACAAAACAAACATATTCACAACAACAATTAAAAAAACCAAGCAGCTTTTTCAATAAACATTTAGAACCCAGCATCTTCTGTTCTCATCTTAACAAATGCCCGAAATATTTAAATTCTCTGATCAAAACTCCGTCAGTAGACAATCAGTGGTACAGTAGTAACTTCACAAATGTAAAAAATCAAAATAATTGGGAAAAAAAAGTGAAGATGCTAAGTCAAAATTGGATTTATATGTATATATGACCATATATTCCTACATATGTAGGTTAGGACTATATATTCATATACACGCATGCATATAGCTTACAACTTTAAATTCATAGACAATGCAGCTATGAATTTCTGGGGACTTTAACATGTAAAATATATCACTAAACTGAAAAGACTCAGGGCATAAAAAGACACGTTCTGGCTGATTTAGTTGGAGATGGTTAAGAATTTGTAATGAGTAGCTGTTGGTGTTCATTGAGCTGTGCGAGACATCATGCAAGCATTCATAGTCCATTTCAACACAAATTCATAGCTCAAGATGGCTTAAATTAAGTGGCATCATTTAGCAGTGAAACAGACTTAGAGCACATACACAGTCCCCATGCCATCTGCACCACCAGCAGCCTCCAGAAGAGGTGCGGGAAACACTGAATCTGGCAGCCAGATCTGCAAGAGCTTTGCATCTTTCTCCTCTCAACAAGTCACCTCAACTCCTTCTGTGCACTCACTATCACAGAGGGTCTCCCCTGGATGCTTTTCCCTCCCAATACCATTCTTTTGTTTGAATTCAGCTTTACCCTTTATCTCCTTGCTACTCTGGAAGCACTCCTCAGTAAGTTGACTGAACTACTCCACCCTGTCAAGTGCCCTTTCACTTCTCAAGTTACCTTCTAGGATTAAGGAGAAAAAGATTGTTTAAAAGCATATCATTATTTCAAGAACACCTCGCACATTTCATAGCCTTAGTACTGAAGTTTTTAGGAGTGTGTGGTAACTCTCAAACAAGTGTTCTCTAAGCTACAGTTTTAACTAGAAAGATACCATACAGAGGTGGCAAATTCCATCGCAGAAAGATCAATCATGAGTCACTTAGAAAACTTTACTTCTACCAAACACTTTAGGTTAATTGTAAGAACTTTCCTTTTTCTTTAATATAGGAGTAAAACATCCTACACAATGTTTAACTCAGGAAAAAAGAAAAGAAAAAAGACAAACAACCAAAAAACCCAAGTCAACACAAAATAACCCAAACTCTTCTAGAGATTCTAACCAAAATATTATCCAGGAGAAAGAAAATTGTAAGTTCATGAATTCAACAGAGATATAAAAAAGCTATTTAAATCAATCATAAATGTTGGAACTTGCAATATAGAAACTGGTATGCTTACCTAGCATACGAATGTACAACGCAGTCTGATCAGAGCTGTCATAGGAAATTGCTCCACGCCGCTGAAAAAAAAAGTGTATTATACGCAAGTTAGAAGTGAATAATTTTTAAATTGAAATTAAAATAGATTTTTAATTGACCATTTCAATTTCAACTCATTTAAAACTAATCTTAGAATTTTTTGTCTTTCATGCAAAATGCATCTTTTAAGTATATATATCTACTTATTTTGTTTTAAGAGGGAACAAAGGAAGGATACGAATTGGTAGTGAAAAGATTATGAAAACCAGGATCAGGGTGTGGCAAAAAACACCCCCATAGATTTCTTTCCAATGTTCCTCAATCATTCCTCACAATAAAAAAGACATAGAACGAGATTACGCAGACACAAGAAAGTGCTTCTCATGGCCTTCTAGAACACCATACTTGAAACAAATACTTGCAGTTCCTGGTTTATATGTTTACTTTTACCTATGGGGTATCTCCATTTTCCAAAGGTAAAAGAAGTAAAAGAACTGAAATTACATCATTACTGCAGCCCTAGGAAGCCACATGCTACTTTCATTCTACCCAGTATTTTCCATAAACAGAACAAGGTATCACTGAGGTAAGATGTTATAAAGGCATTTCAGAGAAAGGCAGCAAGTTGTATTTCATTTGATGATAAAAGTTCAGAAGAGTCATCAAGTTATCCATGCACAACATTGAGATACTCCCATATAAGCTGTATTTCTTATCTACATGGGACACATATGTTTCATACATATTCAGCTACTGCGATAGTTATAATCCTGGGAGTCTCCCACAAGGTGGTGAATTGGTCCTGTAAGAGCTAAACACTGGAGGAATGTTCTCACTGCTACACAGCACTGGCATCACACAGTCTGCAAAGCATGGCTCGAACTAGCACCCAGCCTCCCATCTTGCCTTTACTGTACTTTGACCATCTTCTGCCCATTCCTAAGGCCTTCATTAATGTTACTTGTTGATCCTAGGATTAGAGGATCGCCTTCACAATCAGACCTCCATTTTGACAGTTCAGAACATTTGTTCTTTACAGAAATAAGATTTTTTTCGGGGGATGCACATTAGAAACTCCTATGATCTCTCCCTGTATACCACACTTCTTTCTTACACTGAGGACAGTGAAGTCCTCAATGCCACCAAGAGTCACCACATGCCTTTGAGAACTTCAGATAAAAGTCAACCTGGTGGCAAACACAGTCACCCATTTTTTCGTTTGTGCAGCAGGAACAACACTACCTCATGGACATGCAACAGCCCGATTATGTGCAAGTTCAAAAGATAAGAAATCAAACCATGTTAGGAAAAAGGACAGAAAAAGTAATGTTGGCTACTGAGAAGAATTCTGAAGGACAGGAAGTAAAGGAAAGAAAAATCATGTGGAAAGGCAAAAAGACAGAACTGCTGGTATGCATCTATGTTACAGAACAAGCTGAATGAACTCAAAGACAAACTAGAGACAAATAACCTCAATCACTGTGATTTGTACAAGTGATGTGCTAGGACTCCGAACTCGTAAGTTACACTTTTTTTATATATTTTCATGTTAAAACAAAAAAGAAAACATTACACTTGATGTTGTAAAAGTTTTTTTCCAAAAGTGAGCTTTATATGTAATTACAGAAGTGACCAAAGACCTTGCTTCAAATGGGGTCCAATAATAACAGCTGTTGTAATGACTACAAGGAAGAACTCCCTGTACAGAACTTTTATGTTGTCTTAGCTTTTGTTCTATATTTCCTTGGAAGATCATAAACCATGCAAATAATTCCTCAATATATGTTTGTGCAGCATTTCTCACAGCAGTGTGCCTGTCCCAGTGGGAAAGGCAGAAATACAACTCATCAGCCAGAAACTGATGCTGATTTCTCACTAACATTTTCAATTTTTTTCATTAAACCTGCCTTTGAGTTTCAGAAAATCTCAGCCAAACATATTTTCAGTAGCCTGGAACATTTCATATCACTGACTAGGCACAATCAGTGATGTAATTTAGTGCTAACTTGCAATTTGCACCTGTCTATCACAGATTCCTGGACATGTCCAGTACAGTTCTGTAATCTAATACAGGAGAAACCTAAGCACACATGCAGCTACAAGACCCATGTACAACTGGAGCATTAGTCTCCAAGAAAGAAAACAATATACAAAAATTTACTGAAAAATAAATCCTTCTGATATGTCAATTCTAAAATATTACTTGCTCCCTAAAAGAAAATATTATTAGATAAAGCAGTATATATAAAGTACTGCATCTATGTATGATATCAAACAGAAAATACATTTTTTAAAACATAAAGTAATTGCTTATACAGACAAGTGATTTTGCTCTGCAAGGAACTATTTGGAACAATCAAATATATTAACATTACCTTTGAAGGTTTGGTTTTCTAAGGAAAAATAAGATATTGACAAAAAAAAGAGACAACTTATTTTATAAATTTCACTAGCAATGCTTCACAAATAGTAGGACAATGTCAGCTAATTTTGCTAAAAGGACTGAGGTCTTAAAGATACTTCATTCAGTGAAATTTGTTAAATAAAATAGATAAGAGGAAAACCTGTTAGCAAGTTCCACCAACAGACATATGTTGGGTGGCTGATGAGTGGTCAGACCTTTCATCTTTAGACCAGGCAAATAAGTGAGGTACATATAGTTGAGCATTGTGGTGGGCAGTCAGAGACAAAGGATGAAGCTAATGGTACAGAGGTTTTTTAGCAACTTGTGATAGGTAAACAAATAATATTGCACTCATCCAGACACGGATTGCTTTGTGTCAGCTTACCCTGCAAATACGTAACAGACCACCTACTGCATACTGCATACATACACTCTAGTGTATCACCCATTTTCCCACTTCAAATAATACTGTCAGTGCGTTATTCTACCCACTACAGTACTCCAGAAAAATGCAAGGAAAAAGGCAGAAAGAGAGAAGTAATTTAATGTACCATGTATGTGGTTCTTTAAGATATACTGCCCAGATTTCACTACTTAAACCCAGAAAACAGAAAAACCAGATTTAATGCTTCAGCTTTTACTGAGATACGATATGACAAACAGCAAATTCATAAGAAGGAAGGCAAATGTGTCTCGAAGAACTAAAGTTACTGTAAAGCACTCAACAGTTCAAACAATTTAATCAGCAGGATTTTACCCTTGTTGATGACCGAAAGTGCCGCCCTCCTCATTGCTAATCAAAGGCCCACTCTGTAGCCTACACCAAGACATTAAGACTATACTTACCCTAAAAATATACCTTACTTACACAGATGAGATGACCATAGCATACACTGAATCATCCTACAGACACCTTGGATCAGAAATCTTCATGGATTAAGACTGACTTCTGGCACCTCAAAATATTATTTGTTGTCATCTTATTGTCAATATTTTAAACTCATTTAGCATAAAATTTTATTTCTAAATCTCTGCCACCTCTTTGATCTCCCTGAAGATCTATACATGTTAGTAACAATACTGACCTTCTGTACAAATATCAAACAAGTAAGCACCATTCCAGCAAGGAGACAGAATTACTAGTGCTCAAAGACAAGACAATCCTAATGTGTTTGTGTTTAGGTTCCATTTTCAAGCACAAGGACAACTTGGTTGCTGGGAATTTCTGCTGGACTCCAAGTGATTCAACAAATTCCTCAAATGATTAGGTGAGGTTCTCAACTGCTCTGCTCCTTTCCAGGCACGAGCACAGCCATCTGAACTGGGTGGGCTGGTTTGCTTCAGTGGTGAAGATGGATGTCAGAAGAATGACTGGGAAGGATTGTTTATGCTGGACTTTCAAAGCCTCACCTTAAACTTCAGTTTCACACTAGAGTATCATTTAGTCTTCCGAAGGGCAATACAGTAAAAAAAGCTTTTATTTTTCCTCCTTTTGTGACGTATTTGTGGAAAGTGAGTGGAAGAAGTTCAAACTAAATTGGAAGATCCATTAATCCTCTAAGAACAACACTGATACAAGGACTCTGTAAAGATATGCAAAGGGACTATCCACCAGAACCTAGATTTAAGTCAGATGTCTCTTTGAAAACGTCTTTTGTGAACAGTTTTTCACAGAGTATAGAAAGTTATTAAAGGCCATGCAATGGGAACAATGTGCCAAAATAGCACACAGATACATCTTCAAAGGGAAACCGCTTCAGTGATGCTTGAGAGTACAAGCATTTGCATGTACCACTTGGAAACGGAGCACCTGCTGCTGTTTGTGTCAAACAGAAATGTTTCCATTGATGTACCCGTTTTATCACATGGACTTCCCAATCTTGTTGAGAGCAGAGCACCAGCATTACTGCTGAGCACTTCATTTTGGCAAGGGCCAGCTTTTGGACTGTCAAGCAAAACAAGTGCTAGTCTCATTCTCTAACAAAACCTGCTAGAGCTGCTGGCCTTCAAAATTCAGTACCAGCCATCAGAAAAAAACATCCATGCTTTCTGATGGACTACACAACCCTCATTTTGCTACTCAGTTGTTTATTCAGAAGCTGGGAAAGAAAAGACGGAGGACAGAGATCAACATAGCCAGGCAAGTGCTTCTACCTACCTGACTTTTCAGCCCAAGCTCTTTGCTCAACTATCAGAGCGTTAGTCTCAACTGCCCTGAAGACAAATGTGGAGAAGTTGTTTTACCACCGCAGCTGCAATGTACTGGTTATGCTGCCTCAAATACACACACTTGAAAAACACTTAAGATCATAAGACAGTTTATAAACTAGAAGTCTCGAGAATGACAAACTAGTTAAGACCTTATTTCTCCAACTATTATTAGACTTCAAAAGCAAGACTGTCATGTATCTTAGACTTATTTCAAGTATTTAAAAGTTCCATGCTTACCTAAGATCCATAGTTTTCCAAAAGGCACCGCCAAGTTTTTAACTCACTAAAGTACAGAAAAATGTTCTTTACAGGCACTTAAACTGACAATGAACTCAGGTAAGCCACTGCAAAATGGTCCTACTACTATTATTTTAAAATTTCACTGGAGTTCAAAGCAGTACTTTGCAAGTTTGTCAAACCAGCATTAAGAAAATGTAGTTAATATTTCCTTCCTGAAATGTTATCAGCAATAAGAACCATCCTTTCTTTCAAATATCTGAATGTGGTAATTTTAATATTTTCTTCCACATAAAGCTATTTCATGTGATCATCTCCCAAGACAGATGGCAACCATTTTTAAACTCAGCTATCACTTGAATGATAGTTATCAATGTTAATGATACAAATATCTAACAAGCTATTTATCTGTAAGCTATTTTTTCTTATATACCTCAGATGTATATCATGTGTCATGAGATTCATCCAAAGCTTTATCAACATAAAAAAAATCAAGATTTAACAAAAATATATGAAACAAAAGCTTGACAATTGATCAGAAAGAATGTACAGTCAAAAAACCGCCAAACATTTGGTTTAAGTGAGGACAGTAATACACAGGGATATTGCCTTCAGAAACTAGATCAGAATAGCAGTAAGACTCAATGGCAATGACAAAATAGGTAATTGGATGAGCACAAAAATACTAATTCTCTAAAAGAAACAACCATTAGCACATGTAAAAACACAATCATAAATAGCAGGGTATTTTATGCCCAACTGTATTATGTCAGCTACCTGGAATTCCTGTTTTTCCCCACCTTAAAACAATCTCTGACCAAACTGGATCAGACATAACCCTTGAACAGGGTTATGCCAAGTTTTTTTATGTCAGGTTCCAGAAAGCCAGCAGTTTGACAATATACCAGTAAAATAGGGATGATGTACTGGTCTAGCACACAGGCTGTAAAACTCTGGTGTTTAGAATCTGCCTTCAGTCACAACACTGGGTATCCTGATCTTTTTCTTAACGTGACAAAAGTTGTCACAAGTGCTAGCTAGCAACTAAGCCTGGCCATTTTTGCTTTTAATAAATTTGGAAATATGTTATTGGCAATGACTAAAGAGAACAGGCATGGATGCCTGGTAAAGCTTGTTTTCACAACAAACTCAAATTCATGGTTGTTCAGATTCTTCTATTAATTGTACAAAAATTTTAGAAGCGTGTATCAATAACAAGAACAAAAAAAATCTATGTAAAAATGCAGGAACTCCATGTTTCCTCATTCTCTCCAATGATTCTGGCTCTCCTTCATAATCCTACACTTAAATTTATTCCTCCTTTTGGAATTAATTCTGGATTATACAGCAAGCTATGCTAAGAAGAGCCTGGTCTCGTCTCAAGGCACCAATCTCACCTATGTTTACTAGCACAAATATCCATTATGGGGACACTTAAATTCCTTGGAATGAGAGAGTAAAAACTTAATCCTAACATTAGTATGCATTTTTCAAAGCACGGGGATCTCAAATGGAAAGGCTACAAAGTAAGTAGAGTAGATATTTCACATAAGCAAACAAAACTGGTATTTCCACTCCTGCAACTCTGAAATCAACAATACAAAAAGGATATCCTGTCCAGGAAGCTAAATACACTAATTTGTATTATTCTCACTATGTTTAAAATTGTTTTTCCTTATTTTCACAAAGCCTTTGAAGTGCTATAAAACTGAAAATCTGTTAGTAACAGAGGCAAGACAACTCCTGCCATTCAGAAGCCATTTCAGATCCCTTTTTTCCCTGTGTCCTAACTGGCACTTCTACAAACACACTCCTTCCCACTTCAAGGCAAGCAAAAATCAAGAACTACAAAATCATGTATGAACACTTAAGAAACACAATCTTAAATGGCGAATGACGTGTTTCCAAAACAGATTAGATTTAAAAAGGAAAAATAAGCACTCATGTAGTTCTTAATTACTTATTTTTCACTCACACTCTTTCTAAACCCAGTTAGTCAAAACAGATTTTAAAAATGGCCTACCTTAGAAGTAATCCATTTGATAAGGATCAGAGCTAAACACCAGATCAGTGCAATTCCCATTGGATCACCCCAAATACCTGAAGCATAATCTCCCCCCGATGGCCGCCAGTGCTGAAAGCAGCAGGGCGCAGCAGTGAAGCACAAGGCAGGCAGCAGCTGTCACCTGACAGCCCCTGCAATGTGCTCTGCCCCGCTCCTCTCGCTGCCAACGCTGGACTCTACAAGAAGGTTTTACAACCACAGGACACAGCAATTAGTAAAACCTTACTAAACCCCACAGAAATGCTAAAGGAAGTGTAAAACCACAATTACATCCTTTCGTCATATTTGAATACAGCAAAGTGTGCCAGACAACTAGATCAAACTCCAGTAGTCAAAACACCCAATCTAATTCAGGATACTGCCTTGCCTTCAAATGCTATGAAGAGCCTGTTTCCAGCAGATTCCACTAGTTGTGATATTCACAAGTTCCTTTTATCTCTGCCACCTGGAGAACTGCCATGAACTGAACTTCAAAAGATATTTCAAAATTGCTTTTATAGCAATGTACTATAAATAGCATTAATGAAAGTTAATGCACCGAATATGTACAATTGTTCAAACCAGTTGTCATTGTCTAACTTCTTCTTTTGTCCACTAAATACCAGACCTTCCTTCATACTGTTTTTCTAGCCATTCACACTTATGCCTGAACTGGCATATGGCTTTTATTTATTGCTCCAAGGGTTGAATCTGGCTACAGTCTCCCTAGCCCTTCCCAGGGTTGGAAAGCAGGTTACCTTCCTCCAAGAACACTGATTATGCAGCAAAGTGGTCCTACATGCTAGGAGCAGCTTTGAGATTCCTTCTAATTTTTGTAACTTTAAGCTGACAAAAATGTTTCATTTCAGAAATACAAGGAAATCCCAAATACTTTGGGAAAAAACGGAGCTACAGTCAGGGAGAAAAAGGAACAGTGTGGGATAATGAGGAGTTTAAAAGGATGAAGCTGAATAACCGAAAGCAAAATTATATGAAGAGTCTGCTCTTCTTGTAATTTTTTATTTTTTTGCAAAAAAAAATCAATTCCAAGTTCCAATATGTGCACAAAATGCAAAAGTTACCACAGATCACCAAAGGAGTAGTTTTCACTGAGGGGCTGATTTCCTCCCCTCCAAAGGAAAAGTGGACACATACCACAGCAGATGTTTACTGAATTAAGGAGAAGATTCGTTAAGTGGGATAGGGCTCTTTTGTTATTTTGTATCATGATTCCAAATATTTATGCTGTCTTTTAAGCTATAAGCATGGTCTCAGCACAACTTGTGTTGTTCTGAATCCCTACAGAACCATTACATTCTGAACATTTATCTTCTGCCCTGTGCCCGAGCCCCAGAAAACCAGTCAGATCAAAACCAAAGGCAAGAACATTCAAGAATGGGCCGTTTGGTACCTCACTTTATGAATGCAGCACTTCTCTAAAGGTCTGTCAAGTTCCATCCAATATACAAACTGTCACAGAGATAGATTTAAAAACATTACCACCTCGAAACAGTTGACAAGGTTAAAACACCCTGACAGTTAATCACCACCAGTCTGATGTTACTTTAAAAAAACAAACCCACAATAAATGGCATCAGGCTATATTTGCATTACAATTTGGCACAACTGGAGCAGATCAGAACATAGCTGCTGCTCAGATCTTTACACCTATACTATATGAAGCCCAGGAGTTTTAATATTTTTTTTGCAGACCGTATTTACTCCAACTTCCTGAACCAGACCCTACCACAGGAGGTTCAAAGCTGCCAAACAGTGACCCAGTAACTGATCAAACCCCTAGGACCCTATTGAGGATTAGGGCGCAGTTGGTGCACACAATGAGTGAAATGATTTAGTTTCTTTTGGAAGAACCAAAACCACTCTGAAAAACAACAAAATGCACACAGCAAACAGGAACAATGAGGTGACTTGCTTCAAGACTGAACTCTCCTCTGAATAAAACTCCAGCATAAATAGCCTTATACTCTTTGGAATGTCAAGCATTCCTCTCAGCCATCACTATTATCAATCCTGGACAAGTCTTCTCCTTTCCTGTCTCAAAACACATGAAAATGTTCTTGGAGTGTGTGCATGGTCTTGTCCCAGGTGCATGGAGCAAGACTTCCACCAATTTCAGAAATACAACATTATCTTAGGAAACAGAGCTATACAAACTGATCACCCTTTCCTCTTTTGTCTTCCACCATAAGTGGTTTAATTTAAAGAAGCCTTCTCTTACTAAAAGTTTTCTTAAAAATATCTCATGCATAAGTTTAATATGAGAACATAGAAATAAAAATATTTTCCCACCTGTTAAGCAGCACTACAACATTATTTGTTTTAATTATGGCTTGGAAATGGAAAGATTGTTTTGGCAATACAATTCTGAATTTGGAGACAGAGTAAGATCAGGAAGTTCACTAGTTTGTCTGAGAAGTCTAAAAAATCAACACAGAAGCTAAAGTGCTTCTTTTGGGTAAAGTACTGCTTTGAATAACCCCACTAACAATACCAAAGTGAAAGTGAAAGAAATTACATTTTACAAATATGTGGAAGAAATTATTCAAGGTCATTAGTAAGTATGGTAAACATGCAGGTTTTACCATAGAAGGTTACATAAAAATGAGGAATTACTAAATTCCCTCTGTGCTAACATACTACCTGTTATACTGCCTCAGTTCTGGGAGTGCAGGGACCCTTGAGCTGTGGACATCACCATCAGTCTCAGCCTGATCTTGAAACTAAGAAGCACATCAAAAAGAACAGCTATCATACATTGCATTGTATTTTTTAAAAACTGGGAAGTTGCTAATGCTGTTTCATTTTCTTTCTTCTCTTCTTTTTCACTGCTTTCTAACAGATTCTCAGTTTTTCTAAAATTAATTTTCTTGATGTCTGCAGAGACACCATGTTTGATAAGGCAAGATTTACAGTACTTAACATTCACATACAAGTTGTTACTTATTCCTCTCTCCTTACCATCAGCTTACATGTATAAGTGCAATTGCTGTCTCTCATCATTTCCAAAGAAACACAAATATCCCAACGAACTCAACGCAGACTTGATGATATGCAGCACTGGAGATGCATCTATGCAAAGGCATGTTTTGCTACAAATTTTGCATTTACTGAACAAACCTTTCTGTGCTATTCCTGATGAGACAAGTATGCATTATCAATACAGCAGAAAGCAGCTGGGGTCTTGCAACAGTTGTTACAAAGATTCCACTAAGGAATTTGCTAAAGATACCAGTTTGGTCTCATTGGGAAGCAGGCATCATATGGGACCAGCTCCTACCCATTCAAAGAAGCTCCCCCATTAATATACTACGGTGATTTGTAAGGCTCCAATTATTTCCATATACGCTCCTAGAGATCTGCAAGGCTCCATGTGGAAATCCATTATTTCCTAATACGTACGCTGTTATTTGAAGTACCAAGTACAGGATCCCAATTTTGCTTGTACATTTCTAAATACCCATCTGTTCCAATCCTTTTCTATTTTTATTTATTTTCCTGAAGTTCATCAGCCCTGAATAATGACTCAGAGTTGCCTTACAAAGCTTAGTAACTACTGTTTGTGCCGAAGTGTCTTTAAACGCTCCACCTCCCCCAAAAAAACATTTCAGTAACACCTACAAGAAATCCAGAGTTGAAGCAAGAGCACCAAATTTCAGAGACATTACTGGGTCTCAAATGATGCTCTGTTTTAAATACAGCAGGGCTTCACAGATCTCCATTACCACCTGAGTTTTTATGCTAAAGTTTGAGGCCTGTTGCTAATCACTCCTACTTGCCAGAATGACCTGATTTCATGTGCATGCACTTGTACACCTGGCCCAGAAAAGAAATCTCCATGGAGCCTCCTTTGCCTTTCAAACACCCCTGTCCAGAACAGAGGCTTGTAGCACACTGATTTCTAGGATACATTCCTGACTGACCTATTACTTGCTATGAACCCGTCAGGGAACTTTACTGTATTTATATTAACAGCATGTAATGACAGTAGAGGAATAAGCCTATCATTTACAAATTCATCAGCACACAGTGGAAAATAAACACAACTCATTTCCATCTTTTCTTTGCTTTTCTCCCTGTCTCAGTATGTATCATGTGTGATCTCTCTCTCCAGCAGACTTCACTAAAAGAGAATAATTAAATGGTAATCTATCAGTATTCTTGTAACAAGTGTGGGTAGCTACTGCTGCAGCCCAACCCAACCAATAAACACTGCACTTAACAGAAAAAAAGAAGAAAATGCACCAGAGAGCAGAACTTCTAGAATTTCACAATGTATACACAATGACCAACTTTTACAAATGCTACTTCTATTTACATCTTAATTTAAAATGTTATCTAAGCATTTTACTTTCAATTCAGCTTCTTATTTAAAAGATTTGCCATGTTAGCCCAAGTTGCAACTAGGTACAAGATTCCAACTATTCTAGTTGCTTATTAAAGAAATCATAGAATGATTTAGGTTGGAAAAGACCTTTAAGATCATCAACTCCAACCGTTAACCCAGCACTGCCAAGTCCACCACTAAGCCATTTCCATAAATGCCACATCTACACATATTTTAAATAACTCCAGGGACAGTGACTCATCAAAAAAGCTACGTTATCAGCTAGCAAGCCATAAGCAAATATGAAAATTTAAGAAAGTTAGCAAAATTCATCTTCACGACCACGACCACATATAAACTATCATTGTAACTAACTCATTGCAACTAAACTCATACGGCTGGTTGATCTTAAACCAAGGGCTGAGAACTCCAAAACATGAACTTTGAAAGTCAAGGACAGCTACTGATCCAGAAGGCTGAAATTATAACTTTAAGACCACTTTTCAGTTTTAGGAATCTTCCATTTCACCCCTCAGTAAGATAGAAAGAAACCCCCCTTAGAAAAGATACAATCCCAATGAATGAAAGAAGTCAACAACTTTCATTTCTTTACCATCACCCATTCTGTGAGTTTTCTATTGCTACTGCAACACAGCAATAGAAAACTATCAGGATCATGCTATGGGTCCTTTATTTCTAGAAGGTGTTAAGAGGTAGTCTACATTTTATAAACCAATCACGTAAAACTTTCTCCAAAAAGCACATTATTAAACATTGCATTTTTCTCATAGCTGTTTTAAACCTTTCATTTTGCTCAACATCATGATTTTCAGGTTAACAGAAATGGACACTTAACACTGAAAAAGGTAAAACCATATCATATTTGAGCGGTGGATAAGAAACTTGCATAGATTAAACACCTTGAAACAGATTACTTCTTTTTAAAATTATTATTTTGCAATACAAATTAGAACACTTTCAGTGCCTCTGTCATATCATTAACTTCAGTTCTTTAGCTAGATGTGTTTTCGTAAGAGAGAGTGCTATATGGTATAAACTGGCTCAGTGACAGGCAATCCAATTTAGATCATTTAAATGTAAAAACTCTGAAATTAATTGTTTTAGTTAAAACAAATCAACAGAAGATTAACTGAAGTTCTACAGTACAGTATTCTTTCTCTGATTTATTCAGACACCCATTTTCAAAGGACGTTTACTTACTATGGCATTTTAGGCCTTTGCTTAAATTCACAGAACTAAGATTTCTGCTTCTCCCCAGAGAAGCAATTTTGGAAAAAAGTTACATACCACTTTTTTCAAAGCCTCTTTAAAGAATCAAACAAAAAAGTATGAAAAAGTTCAGACAAAGTTGACACACGTGTATTTGTGATTTGCTTTTTAGGAAATATTCATTTTTTTAACCACTGGATATAGTGAGCCTTATCACCTTCGACAGAACCATATTAGCAGTTGTACAGATGCTCAACCAGGACTGGTCTACAGCAGCCTGTATCTGCCCACACCTGTTGGCAGGTACTGTCATCTGCTCATTCACAGCAAGAAACTGGGCCAATTTTAGAGTTCAATACAAATACCTTCATCTGTAATTCTGAAGAGTTAAAGAACTGTACGACTGTTACAAGACAAAGTTCCATCAGGGCCTCAAGACTGCAATCCACCCAGTAAAGGCAGACTGTTCTGAAGGAGAGATGCAAGTTTTAGCTGCTCTGAGTTACTAAGTTTCACTATTAAATACACATTCCACCAAGACTGAATGGTATACTGGAAGGAAATAAACAGTAATTTAAATTCCCACTAACTTCACATATTGCAAGTAACCCGGCTATGTAAGTGAAACCGGTTGAACAGTAACATGTGACAAGAAAAGCTACCAATGTTTTAGACTTTGGAATAAAAAAATTTATGTTCTATTTCTAAAGCATATCCTTTGAACAGTGAAAGATCATCTTACTGTGCTATATTTAAATGGCAATCTAAATAAAAAACATTGAGTTTACAATCTCACAGAAAGACACAGCAAAACCGTCAACACATCACAACAACCAGAAAAGAAAATTACAGAACTTACAGTCACAGAAGTTGTATCTTATAATTCTTCACAAATTATCAACCGGAGACACAAAGAACACAAGTCTGTCTTCTAAATTTAAGCTTTTTTCCTTGGAGAGAAGCTTTTCCAATAACTTTTATGCTTATGTGAACACTACTAGCTCACCCCGGCAGCTTCAGAGCTTCCAGAAGCGTGTGTGTGGAAAGGGGGAGCAGAGGAAGCACTCAGGGCCTCCCCACACAGCAGCTCTATGGATGAGTTTCTACAGATGTGTCTGTCCAGCTCATGAACTCAGAGAAGACAGCAATGCAGTGCAATGAATGAAGGCTAAAAGGCACAGGAGCAGGGTACAACATAACATGTTCCTTTTCACTTGCTCCCTGAGCTGCTCTCTCATTCACACATGAAAAGGAAATAAATAAAATTTATGGCAACAACTAAGAGCCTCTATTTGACTAAGTAATGGGTACTCCCATAGCTATGAGGGCTCCCCTCTCTCTAAGCCTAAGTATTATCTTCCTGCCTGGTTCTTGTCTAGCAAGTTCTTCCTAATCCAGCACTACTAAAAGCTACCTTTAACTCCTTCATGCACACTTCAATTCACTTTGTAGGAAGCATTTAAAGAACAGCTTACTCAAAATTAAAATATTCACAGTTATGGAGACTCCCCAGGCAACACAGCTTCCATTTACTTTAAGCAAGGATTTCCAATTTTCAAATCTCATTGGAAAAAAAATTAAGAATTCCCAAAGGGAAAAAGAAACAAAACAAAACCTAACACATTTTGGCAGTTCCCTAGGCACACCAGCATATGCTAAAGCTCCAAACGTATGTTAAATATTAAAAAGGCACTAATAAAATCATCTTTTTTTCTCATTCCTTGCTAGCCATCACACAAAGATATTAGGTTGTCAGAAACATTCAATTTCAAGGGGAAAGCTGCAAGATTCACACTCACAAATTAAGCAGAGATAGCAACAGAACATCTGAAATAAATAAAGTCTGGCTTTCATTCTCTTATTTTGTGATTATTTCCATTAAAGTAACTGAAAAACTACAGAGGACAAACACTGAAACTGGTTATACCATTTGCTGTCAAATTCACAAATCAATGTTGTATTCAATTTATAATATGATAGCAAATGAAAATTTGTCATCAAAGAGTTTATGAAGAATAAAAGGTGTCAAAGAAAGATCATATTGGCCAAGCCCAAGCAATTCACAAAAAGGCAAAGCACAAAACTAAGAAACAACACATGGCATCACAGTATATGAAATACAGAAAAGACTGACCAACTACATTCAATTTTTCTTCACCTCAAAAAAAAAAACAAAAAAAAAACCCCTATCATTTCATGCTGAAAGAAAACCCAAACAAAACTAACAAAAAAAACCTCAGAACAAACAAAAACCAAACAACAAAATACCCCACATACACCATATACAAACATAAACCATTCCAATTACAGTTTCTGCAACAATGTTCTTCCTAGAGGAAATTCATCTAGAGGGGCATCTGCACTAAACATTTATTTCAGAATTTGCTTACCCACCATATCCAAAAAATGCTTTTAGTCTTCCAATTAAAGATAAACTGACCAATTTCAACTGAACTGAATAGGCAGACCAATTTAAGCTGAATTCCTTAAACTTGGAGAGGCTCTAATGAGACAGTAGGCTGAAAACCCTAGTCTTCCCCATGCCACACACCTGCCATTTCAACACCTTCCCTCACTTTCCAGACCACAATCTATTATTGCCAGCTTCCCACCTTTCATTTTATTGAGCTACCAATACAACACTTTTTTACATACTTCTAAGTCTCATTCTCTGACCTGTCACAGATGCCAATTTCTTACAGCAATTGTTTGAAAAAGCTATTTTCATGCAAATCTTATGTTTTATAGACATTTACACCGTTGTAAACATGTAGTTATTGCCTTGCATTAATATTCTGTCAGCATGTGGGTGCCAGCATTTCATGCATGCAAACACTTTTCACCAAAACCCAAATCTACTGATTTCAGCTTCTCACCCGCTACAGATAAAGCTGACCCTGTAACAGAGAGAGCTTTTCAGTAGTGTTGTGCCTCATGTCTGCAGGTGTTGAACTGAAAAGGACTACTGTGTTTGAGACTGAAATATACTGAAAAGGCTCAGCTTTCAATTACAGAGATGTCAGTGTAAGAAATATTTTCCTGGGTATAAAGAAAAGGGATTTGATTTTGTTTGGTTTGGCGTTTTTTCTAATAGGTCAGTACTAAGAAAAAAGTAGCTGATGAAGGAACAGAAAAATTATAAACTCAAAACTAATATAAAAAAATTTCCAGGCAACAAAACAACTTATGATTGCAATTCTGACAGAAGGAGGCATGGAAGGAGGTATGGAAACAGGCATACAAAGAAAGTGTTCTATTAATAGATTAATACATTTTTGATACACTTTGCTGCTGACACATTGACATAGAAAAATAGGTGGAAAGTTAGAGGAGAAAAGTTAGGGACTTCTTCAACTACAACTAATATTCTTCTACAGCCTTCTCTAAAGAATTATATCCTTGTACACACTCCTCATTATTCAACCTGAGTGTGCACTTTATCACATTTACAACATTCCAAGACCTCCTACAATTAAAAACCACTTTCAAGTAAATTTTCTTACAGGGATTTCACAGCAGTACCCCTCTGAATTTAACATGACATTTTTGAAGGTAGCAAGATGCTACTTTCATTGTCAAGCCTTTAACACTAAATAGAAATTGAATTAATCATAGAAAAGAAGCTATTTCAATAGGATTTAGAAGATTTACGTTTGTAAAATTACATTCCATTTCCATTTTACTTAGTTATCCTGCAGGGATGCTGAAAACAGACGTACAATTATTACATTGTTTCTTAAAGAAGTAAGAATTGTAGCAGTACCAACAAGAATGTTTATCTCTGAAGCTCCTTGCCACCCACTGGACACCTGTCAGTCTTGGCACTGGCCTTTATGTGCCCATGTAAAGAAGATTTTGCATGGCATAGCCCTCTCTTGACCAAATTAGGCTAACCTCATCTGCATTGACATCAGTGCCTACAATTTTGGAATCTTACTGACAGAAATAGCTTTACCACAGGGCCCAGCATACAAATTAAGCATCTGTATAGGGCATGCTGAACTTGTGGAAGTGATAAAAAGCTGTAGTGGAAAAATCTTATCATATACTTTGAAGCTGTATCTAATTAAGACAACAGTTAGCTACTCTGGGTGAATTTGTTATTTGAAGTCTGGGGTTTAGTCCGCTTGCTGTATTCTCTGTTTGCACACAAGCTAATGATAAAACCTTACATTTTAACCAAGAATTGTGAACAGTAGCTCAGTATGTATTTCAGGTATGTGGAAATCACACACAATTTTAACACCAGATTCCAGTTTTGTCTTCAAATTTGGCATTACTAAGCATCCCGTTTTTCTGCAAGAAGCCATTTCAGCTTGCTAAAGGATTATCTCCAGGACTAAACCTGTGCTGTCTGCACGACAAACTAAAAGTATCAAGACACAATTAGTTTCATTAATGTTAAATGGCTTAGGCAGTAAAGGGGAAATCTGGTATACTGGATCATAATTACCTTATTAATGTAGTGAACTAATTTTACAGAGGACCTTTTGGAAATGAGCAGAAGAACAAAACAATTAAGCTAGATAAGCAACCCCTGAAACACATTTGGAAAACAAGGTAAGAGAAAGAGAGGAGTAACTTGTATGACTGTAGCAAAATTCCAGGCTTCTCATCATTATGTCAGAGCTGGGAGTTCACAGATCAGAAGGCACACAGCACCACTCACCCCGTTCTCCAGGGGAAAGGATCTGCTGTCAGTTATTTCTCCAAATATGATGGAAGACAGACACAAGACCTCAATATAATTAAAGTCTTTCTTATTCTGACAGAACTGTAAGACTTAGGGATATACAGATGATCATGCAGAACAAAAGAATAGTAGAAAACACTGAAAATATTTTTTACTTTAGAATAAGTTACTGAATATGGATGTCATTGCTCCTGAAGGGAACAGTACTGCAAGTGCAAAGGCTACTCCCAAACAAATAGCTAAAAAACATAAAAAGAAATGCAACCCAGCCTGTAGTTCAAGATCCCTGGGTTTCTGGAGGTTCCATGGGGAGCCAACCTGTGATACACACAACAGAAACTTGCTTCCCAGGCTATAAATCAGTCTACCTCCACCAAACTTGCCCAAATGTCTTCCTTATTGCTTCCTACACAAAATTACAAATTGTCCTCATGCCTCTAATCAAAATTTTCCATGTGCAAACAACTCAAGTCGCATTCTAGTGTCCCCTCTTTTGCATCGTATTTCACCAAATAGTGGAGAACAGCAGAAGAAAGGTAGCACGTACTGTGGCTAACCCATTAGTCTGGGTGAAGTCCTACCACATACCACACCAGAGAACTCCTTAAAAACACCAGTGAAAAGCCCAGCTCTCAGTCCTTCATTTACTTTCCAAACTGTGAAGAGCAAAAACTTCTCGAATCCTAACAATAATCAATTTGTTTTCAACACTGAGCTTTTTATTCTGCTTTAAGATATGCAAGTATTTCTATTAAGTAGTTTTTATGTCTTTCAAGGAAGTTTCAGACATGTCCTTCTAAACAAGCAATACAAACACTTAGAAAAATATCCTGCACTGAAAGGTACACATGGCAACAAATCATTAGCAAAAACAGTTTATTACAACCTATACTTATGATACCCTTAATTTTAAACTCACCCTCAAAAAATATATATTAAAAAAAAGAATACTAGCAATTCTCCTACAGCGTATACTCACTGTTGTTTAATAGACTGAGAGTGAGATTCCATTCTGGTTTTACACAGAGTTCCCAAGTCAATTTATGCCCTTAAGTTGTTGTGCCCATAACTAAGTCATAATCCTTTACTTCCAAAGTAGAAGGTCTGAAATGGCAAAAAGCTACACATGCGGCAAAGGGCTCGAACTCCAAAAGCAGATTTTTTTCAGTAGCTTCTCTAAAGCATTCATCAAAACTATCAGAGCACTTCACAAGCTGTTGCCCAGAGAAGTTGTGGGATGACCCATTCCTGGAGGTGTTCAAGGCCAGGCTGGATGGGGCTTTGAGCAACCTGGTCTACTGGAAGGTGTCCCTTCCCCTGGCAGGGGGGATGGAACTAGATGATCTTTAAGGTCCCTTCCAACCCAAACCATTCTATGATTCTATGATAAGTATTCATCCTCAAACTCCAGCCCAGCATCAAGATCAGAGCCCAAACATCAGTTCTTCTGGGCACACAACTTAAGACTGCTAGAATTGTATTCTTCAATTTTTTTAATCACACAAGGCCTTCACATAAGCATAGCTCCCCAGCCTAAGCATCTCCCTCTTTTGAGAGGGGGTGGAGGAGAGGAAGAGGGCAGGAAAGGCAAATCAGGCTGCAAGATCTCACATCAGCATTCAACAAATGAGAAGCATACAATCACGATCTAGGAAGAGCTTGATGTACATGTCGATACTAACAAGCAATTACAAGACGGGAGTATGAGAGGTATCTTTTTCTCCAGAGTGGCATTTAACTGCTTTTTAAATACATGCAATCCTTCATTCTTCTCAGACAAAAAACACAAGGTATGATTAAAATGCTTTTCACAACAAAAGCTAGTACACTTTTACCAATAAAGAAGGGAGATTTCCTGTAAAACATTAAAAAAATCTTGCAGCGCATTGATGTAAGGATGTTAACATGGATTCCAGAGGCAATTGAAATGCCTATTTCCTAAATGCTGTGATTGTCTTTAGAGTAACATCCGTAAGGGAAGAAAACTTATTTCACAGATTTTCTGTTTTACTTCAATTGGAAAAAAACAAAAAACAAAAAAACAAAAACAAAAAACAAAAAAAAAAAAAAAAAAAAAAAAAAAAAAAAAAAAAAAAAAAAAAAAACAACAACAACAAAAACAAACAAACAAAAAAAAACCAAAAACAAAAACAAAAAAAACCCACAAAAAAACAACAAAAAAAAACCCACAAAAACAACCCAGAACAAAACAACCGAAAAACAAACAAACCAGAAAAACCTAGAAAAAAACAAGCCAACAACCAAACTTTGAAACTACTGGTCAGAACATACTTTACCCACATAAGAAAGAAATTAGAAACTCTACATTCACGTCAGAGACCACTTCTGATGTTTTAGGATATAAACTACATACATAACTCATAATTTCTAATTATAGAAAACAAAAATCTGTTTCAACAATTACCACATTTAAAATGTATCTTGAGCAATACAGAAATAAATATTTATATAGATATACAAATACACTCAGCATGCAAGCTGGAAACAAATGCACAAATATAAAGCAATCATTCTTAACCGCTGAGTATAAACTTTTTACAGGAAGTAGTAAAATGCAAAAAACATTAAGGTAATTCTGTAAACTGATATATTTTTATCCTTCTAGTCCTGAGATACTTACACTTTTCCATGAACAACTGAACTTTCAGCACTGGATTGGCTGTTTCAAGTATCTACAAACCCAAAAGTTCAATAAAAATCTTTTAAAACAGTGGGTACAGAAGCAGTCTGAGGCTGCTTCCTCTACGCACACGATGTCTACTAAGGTTTTAAGTAATGTAGTAATCAGGGCTAGGTGTGGACAGGCCGTTAGCCATAAAGCAATCTGTCCTTAATGATGAGAGTAAGTTTTTGTCTTGGTTTGAAAGACAGGTGTCTGCTAAGGAAGGCAGGAACCTCCCTTGGAATGGAAAATGTAACCCCCTTCCCTCCGAATTATTGTAATTTTGAAATTAAGGGGCTTTCAGGCAAAGATATGAGGAAGAGGAATATCAGTTCTTTACTAATATATATATATACACACACACATATATATGTGTATATATATAAAAAACAAGGCAAACAACCAAAACTATGCCAGTAACAACAAACAAAACCAGAACCCAGTGACACCTTCTCGGCTGTCAGGCCCTTTCTCCTTCAGTGCAGTTCCGATCACAGCCGGCAGGGGCGCTGACGGCTCCCGGTGAGCAGGGCGGGTGCAATGGTTCCCCCGCGCTGCAGGGGGAGCACGCAGTAATCGCAGCTTGGGATTCCAGGAGGGATGAAAGAAAAACTTGCTTCACAAACCCCCTGGGGCAGCCGATCCCGGTGCCCCAGCAGGACCCTCAGGAACAGCAGGCTGGAACAGCAGGGACAAGCACAAAATCCGGGGTGGTAGACGAGATGTATCAAACTCCGGAGCTGCAGCTGAACCCCAGAAGGTCTCAGGAGGCAGGAGGTGCGGAGCTACAGTGTAGCGACGGCTCCGAGCAGTGGCAAAGGAATGGCGGGGACAGGGCAGCTGTGGCCCATGAATTTTTCCCATGCTAATATGTTACATCAAATTTAAGCCTTTTAACCATATACATACATGCATTACCCTAATAATATACGTATATATATGCAGATACGGATACAAGTACAGTGCCATGTGTAGTTCACCCTAGAACAAGGTCCCCTTGAGGTATGCATCAGGTCTCTCCATCCTTTTGCATCACCCACCAGGTGCAACCTGGTCCCTGAGTGAAGACAACCCCATGGATGGGCTTGCCTTTGCTCAAGGCAGGATTAACCCAAACAGTTTTTCCAAGCATACCTCTCATGTGCACCACTGGAACCTTATCCCCATCTGATGTTTGTAAGGGTTCAGATTGGGCAGGGCCTGCTTGGTTCGTGGAGCCTCGGGTGTTAATTAACGACGTGGCTTTTGCTAAATGCATCTCCCAGTTTTTGAAAGTCCCCCCACCCAGTGCCTTCAATGTGGTTTTAAGCAGTTCATTGCACCGTTCAATTTTCACAGCCACTGGTGCGTGGTAAGGGATATGGTACACACACTCAATGCCATGTTCTCTAGCCCAGGTGTTCATAAGGCTATTCCTGAAATGAGTCCCGTTGTCAGACTCAATCCTCTCGGGGATACCATGCCTCCAAAGGACTTGCTTTTCAAGGCCCAGGATGGTGGTCCGGGCCGTAGCATGAGGCACAGGGTAGGTCTCCAGCCAACCACTGGTGGCTTCTACCATAGTGAGCACATAACGCTTGCCTTGGCAGGTTTGAGGCAGTGTGATGGAATCAACCTGCCAGGCCTCCCCATACCTGTATTTGGACCACTGCCCACCATACCATAGGGGTTTCACTCGCTTGGCCTGCTTGATTGCAGCGCACGTCTCACAGTCGAGGATAACCTGGGAGATACTGTCCATGGTTAGATCCACCCCTCAGTCTCGTGCCCACTTATAGGTGGCATCTCTGCCCTGATGGCCTGAGGCATCATGGGCCCATTGAGCTAAGAACAATTCTCCTTTATGTTGCCAATCAAAGTCTATTTGGACTCCTCTACTTTTGCAGCCTGATCTATCTGTTTGTTGTTATGATGTTCTTCATTAGCCCTACTCTTGGGGACATGGGAATCTACATGACAGACTTTCACAGGTAGCTTCTTTACCCAAGTGGCAATGTCTTTCCACTCATCAGCAGCCCAGACTGGTTTTCCCCTATGCTGCCAGTTGGCCTTCTTCCACCTTTCCAACCAACCCCACAGAGCATTGGCTACCATCCATGAATCAGTGCACAGGTAGAACTTTGGCCACTTCTCTCTTTCAGCCATGTCCAGGGCTAACTGGAGGGCTTTGAGTTTAGCAAATTGGCTCAATCCACCCTCTCCCTCAGTAGCTTATGCAACTTGTTGTGTGGGTCTCCATAGAGCAGCTTTCCATTTCTGGCTAGCACCTACAATTTGACAGGAACCATCAGTGAAGAGGGCATATCATCTTTCACTCTCCGGTAGCTTGTTATATAGTGGGGCTTCTTGCTCTTCTTCTTCTTCAGAAGATAATTCGAAAGTCTCACCTTCCAGCCAGTTCATAATTATTTCCAAGATCCCAGGGCGATTTGGGTTTCCAATATGGGCACGCTGCATGATGAGGGCAATCCACTTGCTCCAAGTGGCATCGGTGGCGTGATGCGTGGAAGGAACCTTTCCCTTGAACATCCACCCCAGCACCAGTAGTCGGGATGCCAGGAGGAGTAGTGCCTCCATGCCAATTTCTTCTGAGGCAGCTTGGACTCCTTCATAGGCGGCCTAGATTTCTTTCTCTGTTGGGGTGTAGTTGGCTTCAGACCCTCTGTAGCTTCAGCTCCAGAATCCCTAGTGGTCAGCCCCGAGTCTCACCAGGCACCTTCTGCCAAAGGCTCCAGGACAGACCTTTGTTCCTGGCTGTAGAGTAGAGCACATTCTTCACCTCTGGTCCCCTCCTGACTGGGCCAAGGGCTACCGCATGAGCGATTTCCTGCATGATCTGGGCGAAGGCTTGTTGTTGTTTAGGGCCCCAGTGGAAATCATTCTCCTTGCGGGTAACCACGTAGAGAGGGCTCACAATCTGGCTGTACTCAGGAATGTGCATTCGCCAAAAACCTATGGCGCCTAGGAAAGCTTGCATTTCCTTTTTGTTGGTCAGTGGAGACATTGCAGTGATCTTACTGATGACCTCAGTGGGAATCTGATGCCGTTCATCTCGCCACTTTACCCCCAGGAACTGGATCTCTTGGGCAGGTCCCCTGACTCTGCTCTTCCTGATGGCAAAGCTGGCTTCCAGGAGAATCTGGATGATCTTCTCCCCTTTCTCAAATACCTCCGTTGCCGTGTTCCCCCACACGATGATGTCGTCGATGTACTGCAGATGTTCTGGAGCCTCATCCTTCTCCAGTGCAGTCTGGATCAGTCCATGGCAGATGGTGGGACTGTGCTTCCACCCCTGGGGCAGTCGGTTCCAGGTGTACTGCACACCCCTCCAGGTGAAGGCAAACTGAGGCTTGCACTCTGGTGCCAGAGGAATGGAAAAAAAGGTGTTGGCAATGTCAATAGTGGCGTACCACTACGCTGCTTTGGACTTCAGCTTGTACTAGAGCTCCAGCATGTCTGACACAGCAGTGCTCAATGGTGGAGTCACTTCATTTAAGCCATGATAGTCCACAGGCAATCTCCATTCTCCATCAGACTCACGCACAGGCCAAATGGGGCTGTTGAAGGGTAAGTGGCCCTTGCTGACCACCTCTTGGCTCTCTAGCTCACGGATCATCTTATGGATGGGAATCACAGCCATCTCGATTCGTCCGATACTGCCGGTGGTGCGCTGTCGAGGTGGCAATTGGCACTCTTTGCTCTTCCACCTTCAGGAGCCCAACTGCAGAAGGATTCTCTGATAGTCCAGGCAAGGTGTTCAACTGCCTAATGCCCTCTGCCTCTACAGCAGCTATCCCAAAAGCCCACCTGAGTCCTTTTGGGTATTTGTAACAGCCATTCTGGAGGAAGTCTATGCCCAGAATACACAGGGCCTCTGGGCCAGTCACGATTGGATGCTTTTGCCACTCCTTCCCAGTCAGGCTCACCTCAGCTTCCAACAGGGTCAACTGCTGTGAACCCCCGGTCACCTGAGCAATAGAAACAGGTTCTTCCCCCACATGTCCCGATGGCATAGGGTACACTGTGCACCAGTATCAACCAACACTTCATATTTTTGTGGCTCTGATGTGCCAGGCCATTGGATCCACACCATCCAAAAGACGCGATTTTCCCATGCCTCTTCCTGGCTAGAGGCAGGGCCCCTCTAGCCCTGGTTATCATTCCCTCCCTGGGCATACATGCTCGAGGTTCCTTCAAGGGGATCCAACATATCATCCTCCCTTCTGTAATACCTGGCAGCTCCGTCACAAGAGGCTGAAGCTACTTTCACTTTAGCGGAACCCCCTCGGTTAGTGTCTCCCTCCTTGATTTCACGCACCATGCTGCCAGAAGTGGGTTTCCTATCCCACCTTCTTATGTCTTCCCCATGGTCACAGAGAAAGAACCACAGCTCAGCTCGTGGGGTGTACCCCCTCCCTCTAGCTGGGGGACTTGGGCTCTGACTTGGGGGCCTGCGACTCACACTGGTGCCACAGTGATCTTCCTCACCTCCTCCCTAATCTCCTCTTTGAGGTCCCTAACCACAGCAGAGACACGAGCCTTCATCAGGCCATTGACCATACTCTCACACTACCTGAGCCTGTTGGCGGCGGAACCCACTGTTTCTCAGCTGTCCTCAGCATTAATCGTTGTGATGAAGGTGGTGTATCGGGATGGCCCTAGCTTTGCCAGGTTCCACAACATCTGCCCTGTGCATTTGACCTTGTCAGNCCTCTAGCTGGGGGACTTGGGCTCTGACTTGGGGGCCTGCGACTCACACTGGTGCCACAGTGATCTTCCTCACCTCCTCCCTAATCTCCTCTTTGAGGTCCCTAACCACAGCAGAGACACGAGCCTTCATCAGGCCATTGACCATACTCTCACACTACCTGAGCCTGTTGGCGGCAGAACCCACTGTTTCTCAGCTGTCCTCAGCATTAATCGTTGTGATAAAGGTGGTGTATCGGGATGGCCCTAGCTTTGCCAGGTTCCACAACATCTGCCCTGTGCATTTGACCTTGTCAGCGTCACTATCATGCTGTCCATCCTTCCCGAAGAGTACCTCTAATACTGCCACTTCTCTCAGCTGTTGGACCCCTTCCTCAAGTGTCTTCCAGTGCCTTCTATGATGGTACTCCTTCATTCTCTCTTTGTGAACAAACCTCTCCCTTACACTTATTAAAAGCCACTCCCAGGGAGAAAGGGGCCCCGGCTTCCTCACGAATATCTGATCTACACCTAGGTCTTGGGTCAAGGATCCCAAATACCTTGCCTTGCCAACATCCAGTTGCACACCTGTACCTGTAAGGACCCAAACCCAAAGTATCCAGGTTGTGTAAGCCTTACGCCCCCATCGCACAATGTCTTTTCGCATATTACGGAGACTGTTGTATGACAGGGACTCAGCGATGATCTCAGGCTCTGGCTCCCCTGCTGGTTGTGAGGGCCCTGGTTCCCCATCATCATTAACTGGGTGTACTGATTTGGTCTTGTACTTCCTCCTCTGCACAGGGGTGACTGCTGCTGGCTGTGATTGCCCTTGTGGTTCAGCTGGAACCTGGACAGTTTTAACATCTGTGGGTTCCACTGCTGCACCATCAGGCTCTCCCTCTTCGGGGCAGGGAGAGGGTTTCCCACTAACTAGCTGGGGAGGTGTATTCCCTCAACACCTGGCATATCTTGTGCATCTCCTTCACCAGTGCCCCTACCAAATCTGGGTGGTTCCTTTCTGAGGTGGGCTGTGGGGTAGGGTCAGGCTGTGGGGCAGGGTCAGGCTCTGGGGCAGGATCTCTAGTTTCTGGGGCCGTGTCAGGTTCTGGGGCAGGATATGGCTCTGGGGTGGGTGTCTGGGTAGTTATCCAAGTCAATCTCACCTTATCTCTGAATGCTAAATAGAGTAGGCATATCAACAACACTTGGTTAGTATCTAGAGGAAATCTAAACCCTTCAAAAGCTGGTGGGATAGGCCCAAAGAACTGGTTGAAGGGTTGGGAGAAAACTTCCCCAGGTGTTATTTCCTCACAGAACGTACCATTTTTAATGTAACCCCAAAAACATATGCTTAGTGTGTGATAGCCCTTTATATATGTGCCCACATTCCTGAGGAAGTTAAAAATGCATTAATTCCTCACCTTATTGACCCATAATGCAAACCGGATAACTGCCATGGTAGCCTTAGTCAGAGGACCCATGTTCAGATATGGAGCTGCAAAAGGGAGAAATATAGCCACAACCATGTGCCACCTGAACCAGGGTAAACTAAACCACATGGTGCTGCCTAACGAGGTGTCTATATTCAGCCCACAAAATTAGGTTATCCAGGAACTGTTACTCCTTCTTCACCCTTTTCTGTTGATGCCCTCAAGCCGCACATTGGGCGCCAAGAGTTTTCAAGTGCACAGTTCATGCCTAAATGCCTTTGATCCCAAAAATTTAACACTGTACCAAGCTTTGAACAGGTTAGCCACAAGAGCACTGCAGAGTGCTAGAGAGCCTCCTCCTTTATAATAATTGAAATGAGACTAAACACTGCTTAAGTTTCCTTTTTTAATAATTGCTTGATGTTTTAAAAATCCACAGGTATAGGGCAGTTTATCTGAAAAACTGATGCCTCTCATCCTCAGGTTATGGCTTGTTTTCAGTGGTACAAGACTACTTCAAGTAAGTACTTCCAGCCCACCCCTGAACTGAGAGATTGCAATGCTGCACGGGGCACAACAGCCAGGGCTGGCACTGACTTGCACCTCAATGCATGGACATTGTTGTATCTTCTTTTTATTCCCGAATTTTGCAAAACAGGTTTCAATGTAATACTCAACATCCGAGAAGCCGAAGTATGACTAATAAGCTGAACTCCTTTCGTGGCTCCAGCCTCACCCATACCATGGACACATGGTACAGGAGGCTCGCTGCCCTTCAGCTGTACACCTTTCAGCCTTCCACTGAAGTATGGCTTGTCCTAAGGCAATATATATTATTCCACCTCTTCCTGAATCCAGACATGTTGTGGAGGAGTGGGACAAGCTCATACAAATGCAAGGCTCCCAAAATGAGGCACTGGAGTAAAAAAAAAAAAATTTTTCACAAGTAATGTTGACCACAAAAACACAGCTTTGAAATCAGAACTGTAACTTCTTCAAGGGTTAGAAAGGCAAGTCTATTATTGTATTACAGAAAAATACTGCTTGAAAAAAGCATACATCTGTGAAATGCACAGGATAAATTTTAGTTTGCATTAAGCAGTACTTTTTCATGTTAATACTTTTTCCTTTTTTTGTAGGGAAAAAAAAGACAACTAGAATCTAAAAAAACGTCTTTGAATGCAAAGTTATAAAGGTCACAACAATATCCCCCAAAAAACCACAAGAAGAGACAATAAGCTACCTTCCACTGGCAGATGAGATTACTGGAAATTCTCACAGTATTTTCATGGCAATCGCTCCATATAAAATGGAATTCTATAGGTGAAATTAAGCAAGTAGCTTAGCAACACCCAACCCCTTCCTCCCAATAAATTAAATTACATCACAAACCCCTCAAAAGAGGCAATTTAACTTTTATTCTATAAACAATCATCACAGCATACTTATTTATTTCGTCTTAATTTTTTCTAGACATTTGTACCATAAAATATATTCTGACAAACTCCCCTGATTGATTACTTTGCTATTTCTTTCTCCTAGCAGCTATGTATAAATCATGTCCCACAGTTTAATAATCTCCCTTTAAAATTGAAAGGGTGGTGATTTCCATAACTGCCAGTATTTTTATTATTTCAAATATAAAGGGTGAAACGTAAACCAAATGAAGAACTGAATAGAAAGCCTCCTTGCTACACTGTAGATAAGACTAAAAATACGAGAGAAAGCTTAACACCAACATTACTTATTTTTGTTTGCTTCTTAAGACAGAAAAAAATGGGAGGTGAGGGAGGCCTGAATAAATCTTTGAGACAAATACAATTTTCAAGGAACCACATTCAGATTTGCATCATTGTCAAGGCTGGGGAAGCCCACCTCTGGCTTGTAGTGAGGCATAAGAACTTCTCCTGCAATATGATGAGCAACCGTTCTGCAAAGACAGAAGAGTAACTCACCTCTTCACAGGAGCTAGGAGAAGCGACTGAATTTCTAAATCTATAAATGTCAACAGCATGTATACTCTGAGAAAGGGGAAGACAACATTCACAGACTTTTCTTTAGCGCATGACAATTAACTACCTGCAGGTCAGAGTAAGCATCACCACCACCTGCTTAATCCAGAAGAAACCTGGGCTCCACATCACAGTTCACACAAACAGGGAACCAGAAGTGAAGTCAGGCAGACTCTTCTCTCCCTCAGCAAGCAACAAGCAGGCTCTTTTCACCTCTGACAGACAGTTTCTATTTTGGCACGCATATGCAAGAGCACACCAGTTTGGGTAAAGTTTTTTAAAGTAACTATCCAATTTTTCTATATTTATCAATCTGAACTGCCAGATACATGGAAATCCTTCAGAGAGCAGCTTGGTATCACGCCAAGCACACCAGCAAGTTCTGGGCACTGAGATGGTTTGATATTACAAAGAATAGTCTAGAACAGACTCAGAGCAGATGAATATGGGAACTGCCTCCATGTATGTGCTAAATCTGTACATGTCAAAGCCTGCTACATGTGTGCAGGAGGCTGCTCTGGTTCCAAACCCCTCTCTCCAATAGAGAATACCAAGTGACTCACTTCCTTGATATGCACATGCATCATTTGACTGTAGGTAAGCAACTTTTTCTTTACAAAATGCAGGTGGTGTCAAACTCCATCAGACCAAATCAACACCATAACAGTGATCTCCCTTAAAGTGAAAACAGTCCTGCTAATAATAACTTGGCATATTTGATGTCAATACACATTCCTGAAAAAATTACGGGGGGGGGTGGAGGACACATGGACAAACAGCTGGGAGGGAGATAATCCTCCTTTCTAGGTCACTTTTTTGTACCTATGGTCAAAACTGACAGGCAAGCTACCAAAAAGTATTCAACACTGAAGCATCAAAAAATATCACCAAATCAAGAGGAAAAAAAAAGCTAAAAACATGCATAATGTCAAGCATTACACAGAGTCATATCTTGAGTTTTGCACAAAGCCAAGAACTGTAATACCTCTAAAAAGGCAAATCAATTCTGTAATTATATTACCAGTGAATTAACATGGCCATTACATGTGTTGATATAAAAGGATAATTCAGTACCTATAAAGACAGTTTAATCTTTAACAAAACTGATAAAACTATCTTCAGTATCTTGATATAGGTGCCACTTGAATCTACAAAACCCTACTCAAGTAGGACATCAGGTCTTTTTTCCTCACACTCCTGTCTAGATTTCTGCAGCTATCAACAGCCCACAATTGAATCATACGACACAATGAAGGCCTACGAGATGTCAAGGCTGCCAGATTCTGAAGGTGTGTGATGACTTTACATTAGGTTCTTTATTGTGCTGGCAAAAGAACACTCTGTGTGCTGACAGAACCAACATCATTAATACGCACAAAATGTTTTTCGTTACAATACAGAAAAAATGTAGTCAGGCATTAACTAGTGAGGCTCTTTCCATCCCCTGGCCACCCCCGAAACTGCAGATCCTCAAATCCTCTTACAAATCTCCTATCAAGGGACTGCTTTTCAGGAATAGCACCAACCCATGACACAATACTATCAGAATAATATACCTTGGTCATAATGGAATGGCTAAGATAAAAACCTATTTTAAAAAGCATAAAACATTTGAAAATATAATAATCACCCATCAATTTTATGAGGCAACATCTATCAATGTTTGTAATTTAAAGGCATTAGACTTCCACATTTTCACCAACAGAAAAACACTAAGTTATTTGTTACAGAAATACTGAGAATTTTATGTGAAGTATTAAGTTACGGAAAAAAGAGGGACTGGATAAAAACTACTCCACTACTCTGAATAAAAGCCTAGGAACAGAAAAAAGTAAATTCCAATACCTGCAAATATGATGCTTCACCTATTGTATTCGAATGAAAGCATCAGGATACAAAAATAATTTTTATTTGCCATGATGCACAAAGCATTTTTTAAATCCAATTATTTAAATAATTTTCATCTGCAAATACAATTAATTCATCATGTTATGTAACAGGTATAAGGGTTAACTTCTAAGGAAAGCATTCAACTAGTTCAAGCAATCTTGGAAACTCTTAGTAAAAAAAGTATTCAAGTTGCAACTGGAGTTGTTACATTTGTCAGTCCAGATACAAATTCTGGAATGCTGCTCTGTAAACTTTCACTGCACGGCCATACTTATATTCCAGACAACACCAACAGAGATAGTACTACCCATAAAATCAGTTAGTTCACTTCTCCAAACAACAAATAACAAGACACCATGAAAAAAACCCTTAGAAGTTCACTTCAGAAAAAACTTTTTTTTTCACTTATCTGCATACCCTGAAAACAGCTTTCAGAAAGAGACAATCCTGAAAACAGCTTTCAGAAAGAGACATAATACTGAAAACATCCTGTAGGTCTCATCTTCCGGAAGAGAACTTAATCACCAGCATACTCAGCTTTCATTCTTCCTGCTCAGTTTCTTACAACTGCACTTTCCTTGCCTATACATGAGGTACTGCAAATTCTTAAGTAACTGACATTATTTCCAAAGACAAATCACCTAGATGGCCGGACAAAGCTGATTAAAAAGATACAGTACATCCATACCAGCTTCATTTGAATGCGTGGGAGGAACTGACAGTGGTGCCAGCACATTTATGTAATGTGGTCACTGCAGATGTTCAAACACTTTGAGTTGTCAGCTGGATTTGGAGATACACATCACAAAGCAGACTGGCAATTTAAAGAAGAACCCTCCAGGTGGTGTTGTGTGGATTTTGACATGGCAAAATATCTCGAAAAACATGCTGGGATATCTACTATATAGAACAGGTTTTAAAAACCTCAATGACACATTCCACCATGGGCTAATTAGAATTAATTTGTGCCCCATGGCCTCAAGAGCTGCTCTTGGAATACTTAAAACTCCCTTATCATCTTTAAGAAGGCACCTTTTTGCCATAATTTGGTCTATGATTGTAGGACAATTTAAAGCAGCAAACCTGAAAATTCTAAATCCCAAAACTTTTTCATTCCAAAACTTGTCCATCCACACATAAATTTTTAAATGCATTTATTTCTTTTTGAAGTGTGTGCCTGACAGAGAGAATTAATTAAATAACCTCGTCTGTCCCTTTACCAGAGGGCTGCACTTGGGCTGCCTTTTGTAACCTTAAAATGAATCAAAGGACAAGAGCAAAGAATGCGTAGTTCTTAAACACCACTATACAGGAACTCCTATCTCAAATATGTGAAACATCTACCCATGAACATCCTCTTTCCCTCCAGTTTTTTTTCTTTTACATTACACATTCAGCTATGCCTTTGCCTGTCCTTCCTACTGGTTTTACACATTCGTTTTTTTCTCCTTCGCACTGCTGTTGAAATATTTTACCTCTGTGTTTTTAATATCAAAAAGTACAGCTCACACTTCTAAACACCACGTTTTCTTGATGAATTCTAGTTGAAGTTGTAAAGTAAAAGTTAAAGACAAACCAGCCTTCTTAGACAAGAAAGCAGGAGATGCTAACTTTATGTGCTGCATTTTGTGAGTATGAAGGACAAATTATTGGAGTTTTCACACAGTAGGATGAAGACTCAGCATTACCAAGCACAGACCTTATGTATCTGTCCTGCTTGAGAACCTTAAAAACAAGCAGCTTGGCAGTCCTTTCATCAAAACGCTTACTAGTAAGTCAAATAATAAATTGCTACTTAAATACTTGAAAAATACTCAGGAAGGTGAACACTCATGGAAGATAAATGCAGTTGCTTATCATGCCAACAGTATTTTAATGTCTATGGAATACTAAGAAAACATTTTATTTTAAAACCAGAGATGGTTGCTAGTCTAATGCAGAAGACATCATGTTGCTCTCCATAGCAAAAAACACTCCCAGTAATCAGAATAACCCATGATTGCTGCTGGAGGCTTAAGTCTTGGCGATAAAGCCTAAAAGAGCTATCATCAAAGACATGTCCTCATCTAATAGGGCAATTTTTCACAAATAAGCATAAACACATTAATTTCATACAGTGAAAAAGCAATACACTGCAGTTAGAAGTGAAAGCAACACCAAAGAGGCCAGCACTAATGCCTTCTGCAGTATCTGCACCAGAAATCCTGTGTTACTGGTTCTGGGCCCCCATTTGCATGATCAGACTCTAAGTATTTGCCTTCATTCTCAACGCTCTTCCATCTCAAACAGCAGCATCAAGAATTACAGACTAACCAGAGCCTTCTTCACGAAGTATGAATCCCTCTTCCCCTCAAAAGTATAGGAGCAGAACTGTCATTTTCTATGGTAGACAAAAGAGCCTATAGGAGAGCCATTAAGACTTGGAAAGGTAATTTACAAAAGAGGAAAGATTCCAAAAAGAGCTAAGTGAAAGGATGCACTTCTGTGTGTCTGCATAGCTGAGGTGGGAACAGAGATGCTGAAGGAGATGAACACTTCAGCAGTGCCTTTCAACCAGATCACACAGAACTGAAGAAGTCACTGCTGTAAGGGCAGAGAAGACTAAGTCCCTTATCTCACCTACAGTCCTTGTACAATTTCTCAGCCCCAGAGCAGAGGTGTAATAGTATTTTGACTTCTAATTTTATTGTATCATTGTTTTTCATAACAGTACTCAGAAAGATTTAAAGTGCAGACAACCCATGCACATCTCAGCCAAGTAAGTGTAACTAGCAAGTTCAGAAATGAAAACTGGAAAAAAAGTATTTAGATACATAAGGTTTAGACCTGCACACTAGAAAACTAAAGAACATAATCACTAATTATCTATTTTAACTACAAAACCATTTCATCTGCCTTGCAAACTGCAAATCTCCCATCTCTGTTGAACCCAAACATTACATTCTTGAATGCACCAATGAATTTTCACTAATATGTTTTGTTTTCCTGAAACAGAAAATGTAGGATCATGGACTGATAAAACAGTGAAACTTGGAGGATGCCTGGGATTGAATATAAAAAAAGAAGGTACTGAAAAAGTACGGCAGTGACATGATATGATATGATATTAATTTCCCTTTTTGCATATAACCAAGCTTTGCCAGGTCAAGGATGAAACTTGACTGCAAATTATTTTAATTTGTTATGCGTCTAAGTAACCCGTATCAGAAGCTTCCTCTGGATATCATTGCCCTGGTGCTTTTACCAAAACCTTTCCAATTGCTAAATTGTGGACTAAGGACAAAATCACATTTTCACAGTCTCCCTTCATAAGCTATTTCAGGCCTGTACTCTCTACTGGTTGACTTTGATGTTGAGACAGCAGTCAAAGGAAGAGTATGGTTTCAGAAAAAAATACAGAAACTAGAAAGTGTAAACAGAGTCTCCATCATAACCTTCAGTAGAACAGGGCCAATTCCAAAATGAGGATTCTCTCTTTCCCTGTGCCCTTGCTTTTTCAAGTCATTTCAACCCTAAGTAAAAACTACCTCTCCTCCTAAATTCCTAAGCACTTTAACAACCACACTCTGAAAGACACTGTCACTCCATAGTTAGAGCACAGTTCTCACACCTGCACCCACCCAAAGTCAGCCTGCCATCCAGAAGCAGGACTGCTAAAGCTGCTGGTGAATAAATGTGCTAGGCACACCTCAAATGCAGCCCCTTTATCCCAGTTGCATGCAGGCAGCAGGCTTGGATCTGCTGAAATTTGAGAGAAGGCAGTAGCACAGGGGGCCAAACAGGAGGCACAGATAGTAACAGCACCTATGAGACAATACCATGGACCAGACACATGTGAAGCAGTTCACATCCTTGTGAGGCCCCAAGAAAGGCTAAAAAGACCTCTGGAACAGAAGAGTAAAATCTGTCACACTGCTCTGAAAGTGCTAGAGGCTAATATATGGTTTCAACAAAGATGAGAAAATGGATACAGAGGCACTGAAGAAGCACTTGAGAAGCAAGCTCAATGCTGGAAACTGTAGCTCAGCAACTATTGCCCCACTGGAGGCCTCTCCATATTGTGTAGGCACTGTCATACTCTGCAGCACAATCTCTTTTTCACTCCATGCAGAGAATTAGCAGCACAGTCCATACCCACCTGCAAAGAATATCGGGTCACGACAAGCAGGGATGAAAGCATACACCACCACTACATGACAACACACATACACACTTCTAGGTGTCCATGGAAGAGTTAAAAGCTCACAGCTTTCTCTTCCTAACAAGAGCCACTTGCTCCTGTTTCTGAAAGCATTCATCAGTGGAAGCCCTAAAGAGCAGAGATCTGCTTAAAACCTTAATACGTATTACTCTAACAAATAAGGTGTACTTTCACAATACATCCATCAAACATTTTCATTGGCACTTTTAGAGTGAAGTGAAGCACAAGGCCTCATAAAGAAACCTAAAACTTTCACAGAAGGTTTTTGAGAGGCTTTATCTGGGCATAAGCCACCATGTAGGAATGTGAAGAAAGCAATGCTACAAAGCAGGCAGCAGCAGAGGTGAGAAAATACAAGAGATGAAACAAATGTGGATCAATGTCTGCATTCAACAAAACCACACTGTTTTCACAACAATCTCATGAAATGCAGGGGTAATGATTCCGCTATCATCTGCTATCACCCACATCACACAATTATCTGATCTTCACCTTCTCCCAAGGGGAATAAATCCCAAAAGGCACTGGTGGCACATCTCTCATACTGCTTTTTGTCAGTCTTCTGTCTTTGCTCTCGCAAGTACTACAAAGGAGATCTCAGGCATGACCTTTATGTGGTATCTTCTACAGTAAAGATGAAGAGCGACTAAGAGAGGACAGCCATGCACATCACCTTTTCCATCCTCAAGTTTTACTTCAACTGCAGAACCAGCATCTGCTACTGATTCATTCTCTTCTCAAATGCCAGCACACATGAAATGGAAGCCAATACATTTACTGCCGCAGCTTCTTCTCTTCTATCATGATCCAGCAAACATATCAGCAGTACAGCCTATTTTATCTCCTGTATGTTGGCAGTTCCCAGGAATGCTCTCCTGGTGCTACTCTGGGCAGACAGCATATGGCATCCCAACTTGCTCAAGGCACTACTCCTAAGCCACGGGTTGGGTTCCACACAGGCCCCTAAGGAACCCACACACAAATACCTCCACAGGACTGAATGCACATCAGGATGTGATTCGAAATAATTCTGCCAATCAACATAATCAGCATACTGTGTGCTCTACTAAATTCAGCAGAAATGGAAGGCTGAATAACTGTGCACACACGTACACAGTCAATCCAGATTTGTTTGACTTGGCAACTCAGTAACATAAAGAACAGCTATTACAGTATGACTGTCCTTGGCCTAAGACATGCTTCAGGGCAAGCTCTATTAAGTTTGAAGGGGATATCTAACAACACGTAACATGGAAACAGGAAAACCAAAAAGACTAAGAAGAAGAATCCCAACAGTTACCTGCTATCACCCTGAAGCACTCCCAACTGTAAAACTAATGTGTCATTCTAACCAAAAGCTTCTAAAACCTCACTATAAATGATAAAGGCTAGCAATCTAATAAGCAAAACTTTCTTACTTAGAAAGATCAAGTGAAAGCAACAAGTATTTCCAAAATGGTTATCTTTAGGATATTATTTTATTTGTGTGACTTGATGGACACAGGACAATATGGTAGCAAATGGTATAACGAATACTGCTTTTTTCACTTTTCTGAATCTACGCAGCACCCACCGTATCTTTATTCAGTTACCACATTTTCATATATATTTATATATTTATTTTCATACGTATTTATCTATATATATATATACACTCACACCCACATACAAACACACACTAGCAAGCCTTTAAAGTACACTAAACAATTCTCCAAAGACAAATGACAGGATTGAGCCTCATATTCTCAAACACTTCATTTATAAACTGTAGCAACCATAGCGACTTTTCATTAAAAATATGCAGAGAAGAAAGACACTTTCAGTTTCACATGAAAATAACCCTACATTTGTACATTATTTTTAAATCACTACTCATACAGACAAGAAAACCAAAAATTTTCATATTTTGAAGTCCAATAATAAATTTTGAAATTGGATGTTTTACAGGTAAAAAAAGAGTATCGATTCTTTTGACCTAATGTATTTAATCAAGCATTTGTACAAAGGTTATCAACAGTCCATTTAAAATGCTCTTTCTATCAAGTCAAGTCTATCTAATATCTGAAACACACAGAACCATGGACTCACCTAATGAGGATGAAATTACAGATTTTGAAGCTGTGTGAGAAATAATAATATATATAAGACAAAGGGAGCACAATGCTTCCTCAGAAATACTAAATACCTGAATACAGTGCATTACTTAATTTGAATAACATCACGGAATTAATCAGCCCACTCTTGTTTGCTGAGAAAGTGAAACAATTCCAACACAGTTGTCAGCTGTTCTGGACATTCCTCCAACTGCAATGGAAACAACTTGAGTCTGTTTTGCCACACACTGTGTGCCCTCTGCCTTCATATCCCTGCTCCTTCCCTTATACCAACACTCCTCATATCCTGCAAGAAAACCAGGGAGAGACAAAGGAGCAGAAAATTACTGCCACAAAAATTAAAGGGCTTGCTGCTGCTGCAGGTCAGCAAACCAGCTTTCCACAGGGTTAGAGGAGTGCAACTGTCAGCACTAGAGGAGTAAAGATAGGCAGCTAAAAGGAATTACTGTGCAAGCAATACTGCTTACATTTAACACCACAAGCACCTTAGAACTATGACTCCAGACATTAAATAAAACTCTCACCTGAAAAAGAATTTCCATTTAAAATAATATTAGTAATAAAAACTATAGCTCCTGTCAACAATAATCATCAACACAAAGCCTCTACAAGCACCAAGCACAGCATTACAACGCTGTCAAGGCAGAATTAAAAAAACTGCCCTCCTATTTTTCATGACACATTAAACACAAAAATCATTGTACTTAATTTTAACAATCTTAATTTCAGGAGTGTCAGAAACAAAAACCTTCTGTAACATGTATTATTACACTAAGAAACTATGCTTAAGATGTATTTTTTAGCCTTATCGACCTTTGTCTTCTCCCACCCTAACCAGACCCTTTGCCACCTACGCTCAGCATAAGAGAAAAATTTAATATCCTGACTCACAAGTTGCTTCCAACAGAATCAGATCTTCCAGTGTGTAGCTTCTTTCCCATGTTCTCATATAAATACAACAATATTAAGAGCGAAGAAAAAGTCTTAAACTTCATTAGTCTTAATTGTCTTTCCTATTTATTCAGTCAATCATGAATAATAGCCCCTTGTCTAATCCTCTCAAATCATCTTTCCTAAAAAGCTCGTGAAAATGGATTAGCCTTGTAGTGCACAGCTGATTTCTTCATTTACAGTCTATTGTACCAAAAGGTGATACGTGCAGAATTTTAACCACGGGTCTTCTATTAAAACAAAAAAAAAAATCCCTTCAGGCCTCAACTTAAGATGGAGGGGCATGGCAAAAATAATTTCATAATAATCACAAGAAAAAGAAAAAACACAAGGTAACCATAGCTTCAACCATTCAACACCCGTATGGAGATGAAGCCTTACTCCTCCTTAAAACAGCCTGAAAGTCAATACAGATCACAAAGTACAAGCCCAACACAAAATTTCAGGAATTTAGTACCTGCAATTTGCTAGATTTGACTTCTAGTCTTCATTTATGGTAGGTTGCAAAATTCCTGCAATAATCTGAAGTGACAAAGATGTAAGGAGAAGGACTAGACGCAGAAGACAACCACTATCCTTGGAAAGGAGAGGGAAAAAAATTGAGGGGACAACAATTTTTTTTTAATATTTGGGACATTAGGAGCTTCTCAAGGTTAAAAACTCAGGATTATTTTTTGGTTTTAATTCAGGCAATGAAGCTTTACCATCTCCTCTGTAAATTTGTGAGCTAGATACTAGATGTTCTATCTGGACAAAAATATTATCAGCTTATTTTGTCCAAATGAAAACAAGTTAGGAAAAGCTTATTAAATATATTGTTTAAATTCAGTGGAAAATGCAGAATTTCCTATTATCACCATGCTAAAAGATACATAGCTCAGACTTCACAAGAGAAGAAACAGAAAAATGGCAGAACTTCATAACAAATGTACAGTCTAGATCTCATAATAAACAAGACCATCAAAAAACCTGACCTTTACTTCCATACATAGACATTTATTATTTAGCAGTTTCATACCATGTTTGCAGCTATACAAAACTACAGCTTTTTCTTTGTCCAATACCAGAAAAAGCTCAGCTTTTTATTGCAGCTGAAATCTAAAGTCTAAAATTCCACAGGTAATAACAAAGAAAATTTAAGTATTCCAGGGTTTTTGAAACCTGGTTACAGGACTTTACCATTGCAAAAGTGAAGATGGGGCGCTACTGATAAGACACACACCCCTGCCACACATACACATTTCAGGAGATTACTGTGGCACATGACCTTTACTGGAAAGTTTAAGAAAATGGAAGTGCAAGTTCATGCCTGACTAAACATGAAACCTCCTCCTCAGCATGCCATCAACTGCAGCACCAATATATGGGGTGTATTAGCTACAAACACAAAGCAAGAAATAACACAGGCCAGTGCCACTCCTGCCATGACAGCTACAGTTCCTCCACTACCAATTATGCTATTCAAAGTAATTTTTGTAAGAGTGCTAACTTTTTCTGATCTAGATGTATAACTGAGTCCCCCAGGAAATCACTTGCCTGCCATCATCCCAGCACCACACGTACCTCCATTTTTAAGACAACTAAGAACCATCACATCAGACAGAAACTTCACACAAAGTTTCTAAATCCTTTCTGTTCCAATGCCGATCCACCTACTGAAGTCTCAAGGTTCCCATTATAACTTTTCCCCTCACAGCCTCGGAATAGGTTTCTGTATACTTTCCTTTGGGCTTTTCACCCCCTGGGATAGAATTGACCCCTTGCCCTAAAGGGGGCAACAGGCTGTATTTCACATGTATTAAATATCCAGTTTTATAAGTCAGAGTAGCCTCCAGCTATGTCTGTCATGGGGGCAGAAATAGGAAAAAAATCCCTATGACTGGTAAAGGAAACAGTATCTTTCTTTCCACCTATCTCATCTGGCAGAAGGGACAGGAAGAAATAGTAAAATATTCTGCTAATATAGACCTTTCTTTATTATTCTCATTGCTGCATACTCCTTCTGATGTTCATGCAGGCAGAGAAGGAAGGCCTGCTGCAAATCTTGGCTCTTTCACAACTTCAGCTACAAGCTGAGAAAAGTATTCACCCTCTACCATGCAATGAAAAGCAGACTCCAGGAATCTCTAATTATAATTATTGTGGGAGTGTGGTCAGGAAGATAATACATCAGATTGCCATATCAAAGGTGTACAAAGAGGGGGGAAGTGGGAGGAAAACAGGAGACAGGCTGCTGTAACAGAAGTAAAAAATTCTCAGGGTATGGAAGGGAGAAGGGCAGGGAAGGCAAGATAACAGCCACAAATTTATTTTCAGACAGAAAGAAAACAAAATATTTGGCTACAAATTCCTTACAATACAGCCAGGATGCAAACACACAAATAAACAACTCTCCAACTAACCCCTAAATCTAGTTTCCCAGAACTGCATTTTTATAATAAGATATTTTCTCTTTGGCAGGCTGCCTTGTTGGATTACACAGGGTGCTTATTTACACAGCAGTTACTTGTTAATGACATAATCAGAACAAACTGAAGAAAACTTCAAATCTGATGAAACTCAAACTCTTTCAAGGTTTCCTGTGAGGATTCTGTGCATAACTCTGAACTAGAACTTGAGAGGTCTGTGTTCAATTCCTGGTCCCAGACACACGCTTCTTGTGAGACCCTACATGCATGTGCATGCCCACAACATGTATTAGTATTTGCTAATATAAAAGACTTTTTTCAAGCAGAACTGAACATTTCATTCAGCTGTGAATGCACACAAAGGATTATTTGCACTAAATGCTTTATGTAGTATGATTACCAAGATTAAGATTCAAATTTTTAGCATGTCCACCTTCATGGCTTCATTTACAAAGAAAACATACTCTAACAGAATACACTGCATTCCTTCAATCATAAGATACAAGAGTTTGTATCTTAGACACACAACTGTATAAATTCACATGTGGAAAGTGTTAACAAAAGTGATAGGCGTTAACAAAAATTTACACAGTAAAGGACAACGAAGTTTCTTTGGTTTCACACTTCTGGGAGGAGAAACAACAACAACAAACCACCAAACTAATTTGGGCTGTAAAATTACTCATTATTCCCATGCAGGTTCAGTGAATTTGTAACAAAAGCAAATACAACAGGTTTAATCCAATTCAAAAGGTGTTTCATATATGTGAGCCGTAACCTGGCACAACTTGGAAATGAAGTCATGAATCTAAGATCTTCAATGCAAGAAAATTACTGAGTAGACGCAGAAATCCACAATTTTAGCAGAAAACTAGTGGAAAGTTGCAGATATCGAGTGATAAGGGAAACACAAGAAAACAAGAAGTAAACGGTCACTAACATGATAGAGAACTGTTCTAACAAATCACCATTCTATTACCAGCAATTTTTCCACTGTAGGCTTTGCAGAAAATAAAAGAACTGAAGAAATAAAGATTCAAAATGCAGATGTCCTCAGCATTGTTTTCTACACGCCAAAACTGTAGAACAGACGTGTCAGAAAACTTACCGTATTTTTATGATATGCTATTAACTCATAACTGAGCTTATTACCACATTGACTCTGAATTAACCCAGTTTGGACAGCTGCTTTTCTCAAGCAACCTAAAAAACCAGACTTACCTAGCAAATAGGGTTTTTTTTCAGGAAAGCTGCTGAAACAGACATCCCACAGGAAACACTCCGAATTCCAACAAACTGTATTTGCATGCCATTACGACATATTTAGTTCATATAGAACATTGAATATTCATGTACTAATGCTGACTTCTTGTAAAATTGTTTTATGGCTAAAATTCAGTATTTCACAACGTGGGCACATAGCTATAATCTCTCTTTTCAAATCAATTTCTCTTTAAAGATAGCATATAAAAATTGAGGTTCATACAAAGCGCAACACATACTATTACACAATCTGGACAAAGAAGAATTGCCTTTTGGTGATTTAAGACAATCTAATTAATGAGGACTTTAAACTATTATTCTGTTTAAATCCTACATAGACAATTATAGGCCATGAAATAAGCTGCTTGACCTTTTTGCTGAATAAAAGTACCAATGCGGCTTTACACTACAACATATGAAAAAGTTAATTGGTCATAAAACTCAGGGCATTTTGAAAATGAACTGCCACGTAAAACTACTGTAGTGCATGAAAGCCTCAATCAACTTGTCTGTGCTGTGCGTAGAGTCAGCGTCAGTCTCTCCCTCTCATATGAATAGATGCAATCTCAGCAACTAGACACAATAAATACAAGATGAAGGGAATGGCAAGCATAGTAGCAACACAGAATTAATTCCAGAGGCTAGGAATCACAACATGAAAATTATTTCATTATTTTAACTCGTTAATTATTCATGCAGTAGAGATACAGGAAATGGCAGGAGAAATCTAATGAAAGAGCCAGCAATTGAGAAGCACTGATGAAGAGGATTAGAAAGGTATAGAAAAAAAGTTATGAAAAACGGTGGATGAGAAAAAAAAGGGGCTTAGGGCAAGGTTTTGCATTCGATAGTAGGGCCAACCTAAGGCATTCCTTCTGCTTCTCCGCTGCTCGTTACTCCTGGTCTAGCACTGCGGTGTGCTGCTTCCTCCTTACTAACAGTCACAATCATTTATGAAACTGTACTATGAGTCAGCCAAGGCTGAAAAATAACCTGATCAAAAAAAAAAAAAAAAAGAAAAAAAGAAAAAAAGACGTTGACACAACTAAGAGGAAGATGCAGGAGCAGAAATGAGCAGCTGCAAGAGAAAAATAGGTCATGCCAACACTTCTCTCAGCAAAAACGTGCAACCATGGGATTAAAGACCAATGTCTATGTCCAGACCACAAAAATACACCTCCCAACTCCATCTTTTAACTCACCATGCTACATGCAGAGCAAAACATGTTTGGATCACATCAGGTGACAAACAGTGACAACAAGAAATACACAGCAAAAGGTGGCCTAAGCACTTTGCTAATGTTGGCAAAGAGGAAGTATACACCTTTCACTGAAGAATCAACCAGTACAGTAGACTTCCAGTTGCTCTTAGCAACTACTTCTCCCAGTTCATCCCCCAAGTCAAATCTAGGATTCCACGTGCATGATCTACAGTCAGTTCAGGTGCATACCCCATGAGAGTCACCAAGTATGACACTATATTGCTTAAAAGCGTGAAATGAAAATGCAACGAAGAAGGATCATGAACGGGATTATCAAATACCAGGTAGCAGGACATGGTCGTGCCTGGTACACAGTAGTACTTGGTACTTCAGGTGGAGACGGTTGCCTACGTTTCTGAGATTCAAGTGGAGTCTTCTATTATTTGTTCCATTCCCTCTTCCTGCAATTTCATCATTAGGAGGCATCTTTGTTTATCATCATCAATTTCAATCACTTGAAAACAGAAAGGCTAAAGCTAGATCTTTACTTCTACTCAGACACTGCTACTAGACAACCACTGATGCCATTTTTGGAGGAACTGAAGAGACTGCAGAACCAGTTACAAAGTAGGGGGATGAAAATGAGTTAGAAATAGCACGTTAGGCCAAAGTTTTCTTACTCATTTGCGATATGTTTATGTCAATTCAATATGGGGTGAGGGGGAGTGCAACGCAGGACAATCTAAAAGTAGCTTGCAGCTACGTTTGTGAAGTGGTTTTCATTATAAACCCTTATTCATAAAAATGCAGACTAAGAGTTTTCACACTAAGTACAGTTCTAGAAACTTTACTACTATTAACAAGTTAAAAACTAGATGAGGCAGTATAATAAAAATTGTTCTCTGAAAGCTCAGCTTTAATTAGAAAAACATAATTTTGTAATATTTGGAATGAACACCATGAATGTATGATCAAAAGTACTAGTTAACATCCACCTGATCTCACAGTGAACCTAAATTCAAATCTTATCAATCTGAAATGTCGTGGTCATTTCAACACTTACACATTCAAATTCCCTTAAAAACAGCTTTTAACACTAGCATTTAAAACTATTTCATATTTGAAGACAATTGTTAACTCAAACATTTGTATAAACCCATACAGTAGCAGCTTTTCACCTGACTGGACTTGAACAATAAATATCATAAGTAACCTCCGGATGTCACCTTTATTATTTTTGTTGTAAAAACTTCGAAATTAATGAAAATGAAGGCTATAGGGAAATAATTCATACGTAAAGAAAACTACAAGGGAAAATGAATATGCCTTTCTCTACATTTATTTGGTATAGTAAAAGGTGCAAATCACTACAAGGAAGACTTAATTTCAGTATTAAGAAAGAACTCTCTTATGACAAGAACAGTTAAGCACTATTAAGAACAGCTGACTAGTGAGATTGTGTAATTTCTATTACTTAAGGCTTTTATGAATTTCAAAAGCCTACTGGTACCATCTTTGCCTTTAAATTGCTTCTGACAAACTTCACTAAGCCTATTTTATTCAAAGTGATGGCAGGAAGCTACTAAGCTTCCTGCTTGTGTTAGTTTTCTGCTGTTTTAGTGAACCAAATGAGCAAACACCTGGCGAGCATCAGAGATGGCATAGAGGAAGCAGTAATAACACGTGCCCAGTGTCAGGGCTTTTAACCTTCAGCAATAATGAGTTGTGTCAACTCACCTCATCTCATAAGACAGTATCTTAAAAAATAGCTAAAGCAAACACATTAGACAAACATCTGCCAATAACACTGTAAGTACAATTTATCTTTCCTGGGGCTGAGAGGACTAGACCAGAATTCTTGAGGTCATTTTCAGCACCACTTTATTTAAGCTTTAAAAAAGCAACATACAGCCCATTCTGAACCCATGTAGTAAAACTTTTAAAAAAATGGAAATTTTACTTAATATATTAAGAGATAAATATTTGCCTGCTTATGACTGTCACAATTAAATGGTACATCTAATGCAGTGTGCATTTATCTCATGTATGTTTCCTATGTAAAATACCTTCCTGCTGGAAGGATAAGCCTAAAACATCTTATGACTCAATCATGTCACTTTTAATCTCTAAGTGGAAATGTAATTTTCAAGACTTTACATTTTTCAAATAAAATCTGCTAAATGCATATTAGTTGTAAAATGCTGGCTCTACATACCAGTTCCTTGGGTACGTATCTCCAGTTTTACTCCTATTGCTCAAAGGTAGCTAGAGCAGAAGACTGAAAATGACAAACTGATAAGGATTCAGCTCTCTTGGAACAGGCATGAAACTGGAATACCCTGAGTCTTACAAGAGACTTGTAAGGTGAAGTTAAGTTCAGGAGTTACACAGAATCACTAATCTCACTGGTGATACGTCTTAGTCCATCGTTTACACCAACCTGTGACTGCATGTCTGGTAGACCTGTTCACATCCTATTGTTTGCAGGAGACTTCAGGGAAAGGGAAAAAAAAGGTAAAGCTGTACTCTAATCAGATGTCTGGTAACAGCAAAGGCTTCCTCACTTAAATCTCCTAATTCCTTTTTATTAATGCCTAAACTTAGTTACTTGGTTTATGCAGACAGAATGCTACTTGGTCAAGCACACATAGTTTCCCTTTTTTACAAGTTATTCAAGCATCTCTTCCTGGAGCTCTCTAATATACCTGCAGCATATTGGTAAAAAAATAAGGAATCCATTGAGAAGCTTGAAAGTTGGGAAAAACAAAACATTTTAAATGTCAATACCATATTTAATTTGGTAAGCTTGTATACATTTCATCCATCACCTCTTCTGGAAACCATACAGAAAGGAACACCATATATCATCTTGACAATTCTGCCTATTCCTTTTCAGAAAACCACAAATGCTTCAAACAAGGGAGACTCTTCCCTTATCTGCATGGAACAAAGCGTGTTATATTAGGTCGGACTTTCAAGACAACTTATACATATGGAAAAGTCACCATCACCAAGTACAGCTCAGAACAAGCAGTACAAATGGAAAAGATCCTAACTCAGTTGCTATATGGAAAATTAATTTGCCATAAAACCAAAGATTTTATCAATTATTACATTTATACTCAGGGAAGGAAGCGTTGTCAACATATGTTCATCTTTATTTGCTTGCTAATAATTATTCCCATATCCATTCAAATTCCTGGTCATTAACACAGTATTTTGTTGATTTTTCCGGTCCAACATACATGTGCCTAATGCTCACACACAGAGCTTCACTGCTACCAAACAGGGGACAAAGCCAAAAGCTACTGGCAGCTCTGTACTTTCTACACAGACGTATGTGTAGCACAGCAAGTCATGAAATAAAAGTAGAATAACTTAATAACATACAGCAAAAACGTACAGAACAAAAAATTACCATTACACGTGCAAAGACAACATCTTCTGTAAGGACAACATACTTCACAGCACTTAAACAGATCTTTCAATCTCGACAGAGGAAATCCCTCGAAGCCCAAACGGGCTGATTCCCCACCAAAACATATGCTTTCCACCATAATTCCAGATTTTCTCCAGAGACTTCCGCCAGAATATAATTTTATCACTGGGTGCTGGGAAACCATACTAACGCACATCCAGAAATTCAGGGCAGCGTTCACATGAAAAACCTCCCTTTTGTCCTGATAGTTATAATGACCTTTTTCACGGTATTTCCAACACGATCAGATGAAACAAAAAACAGTACAGTTCACATTGTGACTGATGTAATATGGGCTGGAAACAATACCGTGGAAACGAAAAAGCCAAGGATCTTTGTCTCCTAGACAGATTGCCAAGTCTCAATAGTTGGAGGGAGAAAAAGCAGACTATCCCAAATAAAACACTGCAGTGCATGTTCACCATTTCACTAAAGTCGCTGCAGTTTTTGGCAACCCCATAGGAAATCTGCACCCTTCAAAGAAAGCCCAAGCTGAAAAAAGAGCTAAAAAATGGCCTAGCTTAAAAATTACAGGAGAAACAAATAACCCACTTGCTGTGGAAATAAACACCAAGGAGTTCACCGCTCGCAAGCGATGCTAAATAGATAACCTCAGCAATAACTAGTCATAAAAATATTAAATGCTGTATTTTCTCGCCAGCGCCGCCAGTATTCGGGGGCAGACGGGCAAGGGCGGCGGGCCCGGCGGCAGTGCCTACCTGCGAGAGCTGCCGGGGGTTGGGGCAGCCGAAGAGCGCGGAGCTGGAGCTGAAGCTGATGGCCCCTCTGCGGCTGAGGACGTGCTGCGGCACCGGCCTGTCCAGCGGCAGCACGGGCAGCTGGTAACATACTTCCATTGACGAAGCCTCCGTGCGCCGGCCCGCCGCGGGGCAGCGGCCTCGC
>VZRQ01005055.1:1707653-1827436 GCA_013397975.1 Machaerirhynchus nigripectus
CGCCTCCGCCCCGCCCGCGCGCGGCGGCCCGGCTGGAGGAGCAGGCACGAGCCCGGCGGACCGTGCGTGGGTCGCGCGGCTGGCGACACGCGCAGAGCGGCGTCATCACGTCACCGCTGCCCACATTCTCCCCGTCCGCGCGCACCAGCCAGGGGCGGCTCGGCGGGCGCCGCACGCTGCGCGCATGCGCTCTGCCCCCTCCCCCTCGCGCCTTCGCAGGGGCCGGGGGCGGCACCGCCCTCCTTCCCTCCCTCCGCTGCCTTCGGAGTCACAAAATCACGGAACAGATTAGGCTGGAGAAGGCCTGATAGATCATCGGGTGCAACGTGTGACACAACACCACCATGTCAACTAGACCATGGCACGAAGTGCCATGTCCAGTCTTCCCTTAAACATTTCCAAGGACGGTGACTTCACCACCTCCCTGGTCAGCCCATTCCAGTATCTAGTCACCCCTTCTGTGAAGAAATTCTTTCTAATGTCCAACATGAATCTCCTCTGGTGTGGCTTAAGACTATGTCCTCTCATCCTGTCGCTGGTTGTCTGGGAGCCCCACCTGGCTACAACCTCCTTTGAGGGAGCTGTAGAGAGCTGTAATGTCACCCCTGAGCCTCCTCCCAGCGGACTAAACACCCCCAGCTTCCTCAGCTGCTTCCAAGAGTTGTGCTCCAGACTCTTCAGCCACTCCATTGCTCTTCTCTGGGCTTGCTCCAGCACCTCAGTGTCCTTCCTGAATTGGGGGGCCCAAACCTGGACACATTACCCGAGGTGCAGCACTGCTTGGGTGAGACCCAAGGGGTCCTGGAACCCCCAGGCCGGAAAGGTGGTAAGTGGGGGTTTGACTCAGTACTCCTGTGTCATAAAATGCCATCCCCGAGGGAATGGCATGAGGTTGTGCCAGGAGAGGTTTAGGTCAGATACTGGGAAAAGGTTCTTCACCCAGGGGGTGGTGGGGTGCTGGAACAGGCTCCCCAGGGAAGTGGTCACAGAACCAGCCTGACAGAGTTCAAGAAGTGTTTCAACAACACTCCCATGGTGACTCTTGGGGATGGTCCAGCGCAGGGACAGGAGTTGGACTATGATGATGCCTTCCAGCTCAGGATATTCTGTGATTCTCTGTCCGTCAGCCCTCAGTTCCCTATACCCCTTTCTCCCTCCCACCCCCTGTCCCCGTTCCCACAGGCTGTGCCCTTACGCTGGGGGAGCAGCACTGAGGGGGCTGTGGTGTCACCAGGGCCAGATCCGTTTCTCTGGCTGCTCCTGTGGGAGGCTGGGCACCGGTCAGTACAGCCTGGCCTTGAACACCCAACTTGGGCAGCTGCTTGCAAATCAAACACAGAAAGATAGTTTTGCTTCAAAATGCATTGTCCATCAAATGCAATACACTGGGGAATTTGTATTTGCATTTGAACCCTTGTGGTTCATTTTTAGAGTGTGGAGAGGTGGGATTTTTTGCAAGACAGAGAGGTAAAACCATGTAATTTTTGTTAAGGTAAAAAATTAGGTTCCTGCAAACAACACAATTCCAGGAATTAGACTTTAAGGGAGAAAAGGAATAATTAATGACGTGATCTAGTAGTCCATAGCTATGTACATCACATTAGCTGGGACACTTAGAAATAAACTTTGCTTTTCTTTTTTTTTTTTTTTAAGACTAAGCCTCCCTTTGTCTCTCTGCAACTGCTTTTTTTTTTTTTCCATCCTTTCATCTCTTTTATTTCTCCATCATAAAAAAATTCCTAAATATAGCATGATAGGTAAGGGAACGTTTCTGTTCTTTGAATAATATATGAAGTGCCTGTACCCACTTAAAAATCAGATTTTGCAAAATGATTCATATGATTTAATTTTGCATAATACATTGTTCTTCTAAGTGCTTGCTTACTGGCAGAAAGGTTTAGATTTCACATGATAGTGGTTATTTATAGGCAGTGACACAGCTTTGGAGGAACCCATTTGGAAAGAATAGGTGGTTTGTATGGGGGATTTTCATCTGTTTGAACTTGTTCTAGAAGCAAGAAGTTTTATAGATGTGGACTGATGGCCATTTCACTCTGAGCTGTGAAGTTAACAAATGCACCTCTTTCTTTTTCAGAACTGTAATCCCACCTTGTCTCATGGATAGCCAAAAGAACATATGGACACATGAGGAGGACACTGGATCAACTGCTGTGTCTTAAGAGCATTTTTCCAGCTGTTTTTCCCCCCTTTTTTTTTTTAAATAAAAATCTCACAAGCATTCTCAGTATGCTTTTATAATGTGTGCATGCAATAATTCAAGATGTAATAAGCACACGGTAGTTCAAAGTAAAGTAACGTACTCAGCCATTTTTTCCCAGTAATTAAGACGTCAGGTTTTCTTCTGCATTCTTTGACAGTTTACTCATATTTGGCCTGCTTACATTAAATCAGCAGTGCATTTGAGTTACTGATAGAACTCCACCAGCTTCACTGGTGTCAGGATTTCCCTTTCCCAATAACTTTTCAGAATTACTTTTGGTTCTTTTCTACTAATAATGAAATTGTTTTCCATACTCAGGTAGGATGGATTTTTATTCTACTCAATCTAAAATTCAATTCATCAAAAATATGTCATGTTTTTTAGGGGAAAAAGAAGCATATTCTTACTTTCACAATATAAATAGTGTAAATTTCAATCCTATATGGACAAAGTATAAGTGTGTTTTAAGGTTCCCATCAGCTCTGCGTACTTTCGATCTGATTAATTGAAATTAGTTCTTTAAGGACACTTTAATTTTCAGTCTGAGACAGTACAGCCCTAAATAACATAACCAGTGTTGTCCCTCAGATTATCTTTGATCTCTAATTAATGTTACATAAACACCTATCAGGAAATGGAAATACATTATTATGAAGTTAGCATAGATTTTCCAGGCAGTGACTGCTTCCATAAGTGTGCTGTTCTCAGGACAAAAACTGCTACTTTGTAATAAATACAGAAGTTATTAATATTAGCCCAATGTTGATTTCTTGAGTGAATTTACAAGGAAGACTCTTAGAGAATCACAAAATGGTTTGGATTGGAATGGACCCTAAATATCATCTAGTTCCAGCCCCCAGTCTTACCTCAGGATGACAGCCAAAGCCTTAAAATTATGGGGTAAGTCACTTATTTTCAGCCTAAACACATTTGTTGCAAAAAGAATGCATATTCTGTGACTTATATCCTGCCAAATCTGTGTGCTGTCTTCGCTTGCCACACGCTAAAAGTTTGTAGAAAAGGAAAGAGGGTTTTATTGATTTTTGTCATAGAGATGTAACAACACCAAAGTGTTTATTCGCAGCAGTTTGTTTGAATTAAATTTCAACCAAGGAGTTCTTTGAGTAACATGGTGCTGTGTGTCTTAAATGCATCATAGGATATCATGAGGTGCCATAGTTCAGCCATGTAAACCCTGTGTCTTGTGAATTCTTTATCAAGGCAAATACAGCTATTAATTAGAATATTCAGATTTAGGGAGTGTTAATAATGTTTCAGTGTTTCTTTTCACATTTGTATTTAATGTCTTTTACACGTCATTATTATTCTCATGGTGCTGTCTAGCAAGGAGGAAGCATTACTGATGGCCAGATTTATCACAAAGAATAGCACTCTTGAAACTGGAGAGATGGAAGATCACAAAATTGGAGTTAGTTTAGTTTCCTGGTTACTGTGAAAAATGAAATCACACAGGTACTCCACCAAGACCTTCTGCTGGATTAACTGCGTAGTACAGAGTGCCTCTCTGGGGCACAGACAGCTAACACTGGCAGAACTGAACAGTCTGAACAGAAGAGGATGCTTTTCCCATGTTCTCTGTATGAAATGGAAAATAAAGATCCTCAGAGGCATAACGTGTTTGTACTTTGAAAACACTCTGAGAACAGAGGAAATATTTATTTGTATAGGTACATGATCAAAACAAGCACAAGAGGCTTTAGTTTTTCTTCTTACCTGAAGAAGTTATGTGGTATAAAAATCAGGGTTATTTCTGTAGACAAGTAAAAGTCTCTTCACTTGTTACATCCCCAGTAACTGCATTTTTAGGCATTGTTTTTGGTATTTCTTTGGTACCTAACTACATAGTCCTTTTTTTCTACCCAGAGTTATTGTCTGAGTGAATACTGTATATTTCCTTAGGAATTTCAGACATCTGGCAGCTCAGTTGAAATGTACTTCTCTCCTGATTTGGTGTGTCCCTTCCCTCTGCCTTGCCCTGGGTCTGCATTGGGCTTGTTTGAATTGTTGTGGCAGAACAACATTCTTGTCTCCTCTTTGGTTTGACATCCCCTGCACCCTGGATATTTTCTGCAGAACTTTGCATCATCCCCTCAGTTTGTTCATCCTTCCTGAGTGAGATAATTTGCACTTGCCTTCACCTGAATGTGTTGTGATTTCCTCAACCCATTTTTTCGGCTGGTCAAGACTGAATACTAGTCCTGTCCTTCAGTATACTTCCAGACTTTCCTGGCTCTCTGTCATCTGCCATTTTAATAAGCATGCTCTCAAAACAGCTCAGCAGTAAAAATTCCATGAGTGAGGTAGTCTAAGACCTGGAAGAGATCTGAAGAATCGTATTTAGTATGTCCTGTCAACTCATGCTAACTCCTTGAGAATGGTTTGCAGTCATTTTTTGCACCCATATTGCAGTAGCTTTATCTTTTCTATGGCCCGGGTTCATCTTTCCTAACTTTAGAGGCTTAACCTGGAGAGCAGTTGCCTAAGGCTAATTTCATAGTCAATAATTAAGGGAAAGACAGCAGGCCCTTCAAGTTGTTCTTTGAAGTTGCCTTTCTCCTCACTGAAAGGAAGGAACACGGTGTAACCTTTCTCCTAATTTAAGTGTGCTTCAGTTTGTGTCTGTTAAGTCAATCAGATGAAGTGGGATATGTGATGGTGTTTATGGCAGTGTCAGGGTGGGCCATGGAGAAGGACGGTGTCAGCAAAGACAAGCTAAGTCACGTGTGCTGTGTTCCCATTAGCTACAGGTTTTGTCACTCTTCTGGAGAGGCAGATAAAGTCGGTTTGACTTGTCTGGGCAGACTGCTTGTTTGCTTTTGCTTCAGTTTCTGGTATTTTGAATATTATATTGAAAACTGGTTAGAATACTTTCAATATTTGTAATAACTTCAGTTTCACTAAGCTGACAGTGGCTAATATACATGTACCAATCTACACCAAAATCAGCAAGCTGGAGCAGAAAGTAAAGAGTGATCCCAGAGCATTTCAAGTTTTAATTTGCTTCCAGCCCTAAGAATCATCCTCCATGCTTAATTTAAGACTGGAGTTTTACTGACGAGTTATAGCCTCCAGGAACAGGACTGACTATGGAAACAGGCTAACAAAAGTCAGTTCTAAACACAGCTACAGACTGTCATAAGTTTAATATGGGTTCAAAGCCAGCTTTTTCTAACTCCACTGAAGATATTATTGGGAATAATTCTTTCTAAATACACTTCTAAAAAGCTTTAGCTAGAGTGCACACAGCTTAACTGGTCTCAGCCACTGAAGTTCTGGTTTTTCAGTGATTATGGTTACCTGGACAATAATCCTCACACTACAGTTAAAATGACTAAGGGCGTTGGTGTCAGCATAAGCCTGTGGAGAAAGTTTCTCTTTGTGTCATTTTTGCATGAATAATAACAGCTGATGTGCAGAATATTTTTAATATCAGAGTGGGAGGATATGAGAACCCCAGGTGCAGTTTCCGAGGTGCAGCTTACAAGTTTAATGGTGTTATTAGAAGCTGAAAATTCACAGCTTTTTATGTTGGTAATGGAGGTGGGTTTGGACCCCTATGAACAGATGTAACAAATTCATTGCACGTTCACCAGCTGAATCATTTCTTAGCATGCCATTCAGTGTACAGTACCCAGTAGCCTCCATGATAAACTGCAGAGCATCAATCACCCATTCTATCTTTAGAAAATCTAGTGGTTTATTTTGATTTGGTTTGGTAGCTTTTTAAAAATGTTTTATATGCTGCCCCAATACCTCATTAAAACTGCACATCTTTTCTAGATTTCTTTACATGAAGGTGTCATTTTTAGCACAGTCTTTGCAAGGATTTTCTAAAGCAATTTTGACTTTTATTTTTTTTTTAATTTCTCCAGAATTAGGGATTAGACTTAGGTTTGGATTTGGAAGTCATGTTTAGGTTCAAGAGATTCCTGATGTTACATCTGATCCTTTACTGGCCTATTGATATATACTAAAGATGTCTTGTAATATTAAAACTGAGACTCTCAAATACTGACAGAAGTGAAATAATGAGCTAAGGTTGCTGCTTACCAACTAGGCAGAAGCAACAGTGTTTTATTAATCTCACTGTGTTGTGTTATGAAAAATCAAAGGAACACTTTGCTGTTTAAAGGTCAAAAATTAGATCTTTCTTGGGGTCCTGCCTTCTTCTAGGGCAGAAGGAGCTTTCCACTGAATTAATTCTGCAGAAGGTCCTGTAGTGAAATGACCCCACTGGAGAAGCAGCTAATGCAATTCCTATTTAAAAAATAAATAAATCAAGCATGAGCTTTAACTAGTCCTCATTTTTACAAGACCAGTGCTGGCAATAATACTAGAATTTCTTCAGACAAAGAACATTTTAATTTATGTCTGGTTATATTAAAGATGAGCACACTCCCTTGTTGCAGAAGCTTATTTGTATGAAAATGTAGACTGGTTGCTTTTTTATATATGCTAAAATTAATGAAAAATTTCTAGCAACAAAAGGACACTTTAGCAACAGTCTCCCTTTGGTGTACGAAGCAAATCAGAAATGGGAATTGGAGTAACTTGCAGCATTTACACATCTGATGATTTGGATTACCACATGCAGGAACCTACAGTCTTTCTCTTACACCTATATTCCTCTTGCATTTTGGCTTTTTTACTATTCAATTTTATTTTTATTGAAGGCCTATTTTGTGCAATTATTCCCTCACAAAAGAGTTAAGTTGAAATAAATATTAACTACTATTAGAATTAACAGTCTCATTCAGAGGATTATATTAGTAGTAAAACTGCATACGAATTAGTATTCAAATAAAATTACTTCATTATATCCCAATCAGTTATTTTTCTGCCCTTTCAAAAAATGCTTAAGTATACTACCTCAGTTTATCCATTAAATTTGAGCTTGCTTCAGAAATTAATATGGATTTTCATCTTTTTGTGCTTCCTTTTCAGCTCATTGGTGGGACTGCTATCAAAACCTACAGCAGTAGAAGGTAATCACATTCAGATGAGTAGAAGTGTGAGGATTAAATATTTGCAGCTACTCTTGTTTTTCCACCACGTAGCATCCTGACATTTCTTCGTGAAGGAAAGAATGTGTCAGGGTTAGCACTGGCATGACTTCTCCTGCAAGTCTGGAAAAACATCTGTCATTCTGCCAGTCTTCCCATTAACTACCTGAGCAAATGCAGGGAGATTTCATTACTTTCAAGAGACTAGCTCTGCTTTTATTTAGGTTTATTCTTTACTAGACCTTTTTAACAATTTTTAACAATTGCCAAAAGGTAATTGGCATCTTGTCACATTTACAACTCACTAAATTTCTATGTGCTTAATGCAATTAAAACTGGAAGGAATATTGCCAATATGTCAACAAAAATGCAACAAAGTGATGGGAGGGTTAGTTTACAGAAATTCCTGAACTCCTTTGTCTTGACCAAATGAAAGAAAATTGTTCTTGTAAGACAAGTGCATAGTAAAAGGATTAGCTCTGATGAACTTTTATGTTCAGATAAAAGACAGTCTGAGTGCTAGGAGAACGTATTTTGATCAATTTCTTAAAAGCAGCTTTGCATTTAATTAGAGACAAGTCTCGTGTTTTAAAAGCTGAGTGGGGGAGGCAGTGGGCAAGGGGGGAGTAGTGCACCAAAACACAGAGGCTGAGCCCTGTAATGGTGTGGAGCGCACTGGAAATGTGGTTTTAAAATACACATTTTGCTAATACACGTTGTGCTAAACTGGATCCTGCTGTGCAGAGAGGCCATGCCCCTCCATATCACTCTGCCTGGCTGTTTGCTTCTACCAGTAGTGATGCTCATCTCCAAGCCAAGAGAGTTTTAGAGAGTTAAACTGGCAAAAAATTACTCTTAGCTCCACCCCCCTTACTCTCCCCCCAGAAAACGTGGGACCAGCCAAACAGCACCGTTGGTACAAGGTGCAGGTATCTAACTGGCAATGGGAGTGCCCCTTTTGGAGTCAGCCCACATTGGACTACATCATCTGTGTCATAAAAACTCACCTACATGGTGTAAATCAGCATTAGGTAAGGAATTACTCAGATACTCTATAATTCAAAAAGTGGTTCATTTTAGAAAATCTAGTTTTAAAATCTCACAGAAATATATTCTTTGGAATATATGAGTAACATCATGAAATATATAACAGATAAGAGTAATACATAATGTATATATATGGAATATATAACATATGTCTAATATTTATGTAATATATTTATGATACAAAATAAACATAGCAGAAATTGTGGTGAAAATATGGGTTAATTGGCATAAAGTGTTAGTGGTACAAAGCATATACTTAATTTTATGCGTGTTCTTACATGCTTTGCTGAGCTGGGATTATGGAGAGCACCCTCTAGTCGTGTCAGAACATCAGTTAAATCTACATAAATCAATACCATGTCAGCAGTTTTCTAGATTAAATTACATGACTAGGAATTTGTAGACTACTTTTATACAAGTATAGGCCTAAGAAAATAAGCAGCTTTTATGCTTCATCTTACCTTGGACTCTGAATGTTTGTTAATATAATTCTTTAGTAAGAAATTTCATACTAAAATGTATAAAATCTGAATAAATGTACCAGTTGGCAAATTGTTCAAAACCTGCAAGGTGTGTTTTATAGAATACCTAAAACCAGGAAAAACCATGACGTCTCCTTTGTTCTATGCAAGAGGTTTTACTTACACACCCAGCTTCTGACAACACAAAGTAAGTAGAAAGCCCTGTCCTTTTAGACAGAAAGAATGTAAAACCCCAAAAGAAATGCTGACATTACTGCAGACCACAAAGAATTGAGAGCAGGGCCAAAAAGCTTAATTTGGTGAAAGATTGCTTATCTTGCTGTGATCTTGAAATAGATGGTCTGTCGAAATAACAAAGATGTCATTGCATCTGTAACCAAAATAATCAATTCCCAGATAATGGGAGAATTTACTTTAATTTGTTAGAAGTCAGAATTGATATTAATACGCTGCAAGTCAATACCATTTGCATTACAAGTGCCTGGTTTATTGCAAGATGCAGAAAAAAATGAACAGTGTGAAGCTATGCTCCCAAACAGCATACAAATTCAAAGCATAAATTGCTTTATAATTCAATTTTCAGTTATAGTTTTGGTTTTTGTCACTTTATCACACCTGTATGCATGAATGTCCATTTGTGGAAACAACTGATGAAACAGATCTTTCTAAACACTACTTGGAAAAAAAACCCCAAAAGTTCATCACACAAACTTATTCATAATTGCTACTTATCAAATGTAGGAACAAACATTGTCTTGTATTGCAATTTGAATTAAATTTCATGTGACTTTCAAATAAAATAGGAAAAGGAAAATCAGTGAAATCTGCTATTGCCTGGCACCAGCAAAGGAGATTGCGATGTGAACCAACAGCAGCATATACTGACTGTTACCAAGTAAAGCATAATAGGGATCCTGTTCTGCTCGGGTTTGACATGCATTCTGCAGCAACCCATTTCCCCTTTCTATGGCACAGAGTCCATGCACACCCTCTAAGTCTTTATAATACTGCTACATTCCAACCAGAGGGTTCTGGTGGCCAATTTCTACTTGCTCTAAAGAAGGGCTTTTGCCCTGCTTCCCAAGAAAAGCTTCATATCTTCAGATTTGTGATTTTGGAATAAAATAAACAGTGGCAATCTGGAGAGTTAGCTGTTATTTGATAGTCTGATTTCCAGTTGTTAGAACTGTACAAAGCTTCATGCAGAAGCTGATGCAGGGTTAACCTTGGCCGCAGACTGATTGTGCGGCAGGGCAGCAGTAGTTCCCATGCCTTCTTAAGTAGCTTAGGTAGTCTGCTGCTAGGATACCAGAGTTTGGGAATCCCTGGCTAATATTTGAAAATTGTTTTGAAATAATATTTTGAAATAACATGTAAAAGTTTGAAGAGCTGTTTTTTAAGGAAAGCAAGAAAATAAAGTATCTCACTTCCCCTGAAATGAATCATCATCCCCCCCACTTTCGGAAAAACAAAACCCACACTGTAAAATTTAATGTGAGTAAAACCCATAAGGTTCCCCAGTCATGTACAGTAATTCATGGAAAATTTTATAAATAAGAGTTGCAAATTACTGGGTGCTCATCTGCTGCCGATCTCACCTGGGAGTCCTGTCACTGATTTATAGAGGGCTGGAAGCTCACATTCAGAATCAAAAGGACATTAAAAATTATTTTGTAGAGTTTATAGCGATCATAAAAATCTTTATTGAATTCTGTGTAATTTCCATAAAGTCCTTAGGACTACCTGATACAATAAATGCCTTGTAATCCATTTGTCTGAACTAAGAAATATGAGTTATGTTAAGGCCTGTGAATATTTCCCTCTGAAAATTGTTTTCAGGTAAAGCTAATTTCTCATTTATTGATAGCAATTGCCACTGCATTTTGTAGCCTGAAGTTTCTATTGAAATCAATAGATAAATCATAAAGTTGAAAAGTTCAAGAAGTTCTTTAGCAGAGAATAAATGCCAGCAGTCTCTACGGTTATATTGACCTTATTATGGCCAAATCAGCCAACTTGAAAATAAGCAAGTACTAAGCAGTGGCCATAATTTTAACACTGTTTCCTTGCTTGGAAGGACAGCCCACGCTCTGTTGTCACAGCTGCCTAATTGCAATTTGATCACACAGCTGGATCACTGGTCACGCACCAGTGACCACTCCCATTGCTGGTACACTAACTTTTTGTTTCCCAATCATAAGCAAATTAAAGCAGGCAGCTGCAAAATCATCAATAGGTTAAATTCATTAGCTGTTCTCTCTATGAAATAAACAGGAAAATTAAGCTCTTCTTGGTCTTAATTAGTTCTTATAAAAGTTGGCAGGGAAACAAAGACATTTGTACACTCCTTTATTTTTATAAGAGACTTGCCTGAAAGAAAAACCTCAGACATGTAATTTCCTTTTTTTTTTTCCTCCTCCCCTGCTTAATGCTCTCAGTCAGAGGCTAACCCAGCACCCTGCCTGTGAGGGTAGAAAGAAAGGTGGTTTGGCATGGGGTTATGCTATGTCTCTTTTGTGCGGATCAGGGCATGTTCGGGGGAGCCTGCACAAGCTGTTTCCACAGTGATAGGCCACACTCTGTGTTTGCAGTCTCCTGTACAGCTAATTCTTCTGCAGGAGAAGCCTTAGCCGAGTGCTGTGGTTCCACAATCATTACCGCTGGCTCTGGGCCATGCCACATCACCCAGCAGTACAAATTTGATCTGGATCAGATGTGGGCACATGATTACATTTCTGTCAAATTAGCCGAGGGCTTGGTGAGGATTTCATGCTGCCTGTCTGCTTTTATCTTGGTTACAGAGGAAACGCACTGTGCTGGAACAACAGAGGGTTAGGGTCGTGTGGGCAACCAATACCTGTTGCAGCACTGATCCTGCTGGGGCAAAGGTAACCCACCAAAGTTTTGTTGGAACAAATTGAACTGGCAGAGAGCATTTCAACTGGAGCAGCACTTTGTGTCGTGTACCCACGGCAGTGTAAAGCTGGCAGCAGAGGCCTCCAATGTGTTTAATATATAGTTCAACATTGGCCTATCCTTTAGCCATAGACTAATCCAGAGGAGTCTTAATTCTCCTTATTTGTACTATTTTCCACAGAATTTACCTGTGCTTCATGCTTGTATGGTGTTCTGGCCCCTATAGTTTTTTTAAGGTGTAGCTCTGTGGTGAGCTGAAAACAATGTAAGGCTTTACTGCTGCTGAAAAGTTGTGATGTCACCACTTCCATTGCATCAGCTCTAGTAATGATGCCAGTTATGGAGTGAGTCAGACTAGAAAGCTGATTTTGTTGAAAACTAAGAAAAAAAACTAGTAAGAAAGAAAATCAGTGAAAGTTTGGACTGCTCCTTTTCTGGCAGCCCTAAGATTAACTTGAGCCAACTGTGAGCCTATGGGTTCAGACTCTGAGTTTCAGCTCTGACTATTTTCCAGCTGAAAGGTCTTGTCATAACAAGCTGAGGAAAAAACCTTAAGAACAGCTGTGATAAATGGTTAACACCAAAGCTACTAATTTACTGAAATGTTAGTCTTCTGAATCATTGCGAAATATTTCCAGTGGCTATGTGCATAATAGCATTCATGTTTATGGTTCTGCTTATTTACTTTATTGGTGAAATCGTTATGCTAATGAAATAAATTTTTTTGTATTTGTACTTTCTGACAGTAAGTAACGTTCAGGAAAGAAAAGTATCTTAGACTTCTGTCTTCTCATCCATTAATCTGTAATTCCTCTACTGGGATTGCATTTTGCTTTTATTCTTTGACTTGTAACTCAACCACTGAACAGGCATTCCTTTCTGGTTCTAGATAAGATAGTTACTCATCAGCACTTTAGAAAGAATTTACCTTTCTCAGCCATCAATTAAGTGAGCATTTCTAAGACAGGGTAATAAACCCTATGTAGGGATTAATGAAGCTTTAAAAAGAAATGGCTACTGACTGCTATCTCCCCTGCTGCATCCCCTCCCTCCTGGGAACTATGTAGGTAAGCAGCCAACTAGCAGGAATTTTGGGGAGAATAGCTGAGCAGTAGGTGCAGAGTAGAACTGAGGACTATGTGGGGATTTCAAGAAAGAGCTTGCATAGACAAAGACTGCAGGAGATGTCAGAGGGTGAATTATGAAAACTACACGAAGGAGGAACAAGTGGAGAGAACTGTTTGGTGCTGGAGAAAGGTTGTATCTGGTGGGGAGGACGAAAAGCAAGCGTTAATTCCCAAAGAACGGGTACTGAGAAGATGTGGCACTGCTGTTTCCTAATCTGTTTCTGGTAAAACAGCCAAAGAAATAGGTCAAAGCACTTATTTATACTGTTCAAGCTAATCTTCCTGATTCTTAGCTGTAACTGATTAGGCCATGCTAAAATGAATAACCTTGCTACCAGAACTTTGGATTTGTAAATTTACTGTAAGAAGTAGTAGAATACTGCCTTAAAGCACTACAGCTGCTTGCAAAGTAAATTACCAAGACACTGCCTAAATAAAGAATTAGGGAACTCTCTTACTTCACTTTTACTTGCAGTCCTAGAAAACTCACCTCTGAGTTGTCATCTAAGTAAACTTCCTAGCCTTTGCTTTTCAGAAAGTAATTTAATTTAAAGGTAGACAGATTATTGTGGTTTACATCTTAGTTAAGGCTACCTCCATAACCGACTTTAAATGAGGGAGGATAGACAGAAATTTCTCAAACCACAGATGAAAATAAAATTCCTGGTGTTCCCTGAGTAACTTGTTGGAGGAGTTAAGTATATTACTATTACTTAAAACATCATGTTGGGGGTCTCTAATTTAAATGGCAGGGGAAAAAAATGTTTGTATCATGTCACTTAAGTGGTCTGCCAAGGCTTTGAATTGCATTTACTGGAATGAACTGGGACATTATAGGTCTGGATTGCTTCTTTGTGTCAAACTGACCACATAAAGACATGAGCCATTTAAATACGCAACTGACTGTTCATTTAAGGCTCCTGCTTCTTGAGCTTGCTACTTTTTTCCAGTACTTCAGTTAAAGATATTAAAAACCCAAGATATATTTAAATTGAGATATTCTATGTGAATAGTAACAGAAGGTCACAATATGTTCAGAGAATTCAAATATATGAATGTTCTCTTATGAATGCTTCTTCTATAGATGGAGTCGCAGATGGGTTACCAGATGGAATACCTTCCTTCCAATATAGTTACATGTATTTAAAAATGGATGCAATGCAATCATATTATTTTAATCAATTCTGTTATTGCTTTTGAAGCCATAATGACAGTAACTATTCTGTAACAGAGAAATGTGGCAAGAGGAATGTAATTTCTTACTGTAGAATTGTTGGGCTTGACTGAGATCTAGAAAAAGGGACCTTAAACCAATGCTCTTTTCTTTAGGAGACTGAGGATTTTTTTAGGAGATTCATAGGAGGGAGGTTTTGGGGAAAGCAAGCAGGGACACCTAGATCCAGTTGCCCAGAACCATGTCCAGATGGCTTTTGAGTAACTCCAAGGATGAAGACTCCAAACCTCTCTTGGCAACTTGTGCCGGTGCTTGGTCACCCTCACAGAAGAAGTGTGTCCTGATGTTCAGAGGGAACCTCTTATTTTTGCGAGTTTGGAGTCTGGGCCTATTGCCTCTGGTCCTGGCTCTGTCCTTATTGCACTCTCCCTTCAGATATTTGTGTACATTGATGAGTTCCCTCCCCAAGCCTTCTTCATTCTTCCCAGCTCTCTCAGCCTCTTCTCATAGCACAGATGCTCCAGTCTCTTCATCATCCTTGTGGCCCTTTTTTGGACTCTCTTCAGTATGTCCATGTCTCTTTTGTACTTGGGAGGACCTTACCTGGACTCAGCACTCCAGATGTGACGTTACCAGCAGACAGTAAGGATTATCTCCCTTAACCTGCTGGCTTTACAGAAGCATGTCAGCAAGACAATTTATTTCAATTGCCAAGTTCCTCAAAGTAAAATCTGACATTTTCTTCTGCTGCCACAACTGGAAGAAAGAGTCAAAAGCTGTAGCTTCTCCATAAAGGTCAGGAGTGCTTTATCTGATCACTTGTATCTCCTACGTGCTTTGGTGTTGTCAGTATTAACCCTACCATATTCAACAAAGTAAGAATATAATTCAGCTTTTAAAAATTGTCTTTCCTTGCCTCAGAAGTTAAAATTCACACTGCTGTTAAGCAATGATCCCAGTACCTTTATGTATGTAGATCTCTCAGCTCCAGGCTTTAAGTTCTTGAACTCGCTATGAGCCCAGAAAAGGAGGGAGTGGTAGGAGGAAGGACTGGAGTGACTCAGAGTTCTTCAGTCCTTAGCTCTGGTTATGTGCAACTGGAGGCTTCTGAAGCAACCCCAGACCTCCTGTTCTGTCTGGGTCATGTTTCAAAATTTTTATAGTCTGATATTCAACTTTGAATTTCCAGGCATGTTCTGATTTGCCTGTTTTGAAATACATGCAATGTATAAATGAAATGTAAAGTATAAGCCAGACTTTTTAGATAGGAGAGCCTTTGGGACTAGAACTGTCTTTTAGTCTAGCATTGCCTGCCACAGTGGTGTTGTGGTGCAGTATTAGGTGTTACAATAAAAAAAAAATTACTGAGAAGAGTGAACAGAAATTATCTGGCTATTCTCCTAAATTGCATAGCTGATCTGACAAAAGAGTTATGAAAATTCAGCAAAGTTCGAGTCTTTTAAGGATTCTTTAGAATGTGTTAAAGATACAGAACCCCCAAAGGAAAAAAACTCCCTAGATTTGCTAGGATTGTGTTCGTTTCCTTCAAAGAAATAAGGAGTGCTTGTAAGAAACGCAAGGCAGGTTGCAGAGCGGTCCCAGCTGGGCACGCCAGAGGGAGCTGTATCCACACAGAACTGCAAGTCCTGGTGAGTGCCGGGAATGCAGAGCAGGGATCTTGTAATAGGATGAATATAAATACAGGGGATTTGGATAACCTGGAAGTGATTTTATTTTCTGCCTGTTTCTATTTTTTCCTCTTAATTTCTTCTTACCATTAAAAAGAGTACATTTTGGGTTGGTTTGTATTGCAAGAAGGATAAAATAATTTAAAAGACTGAGATCAAGCATGCTGATTGAATAATCTGGTTTATTGTGTTCATGTAATGTAATAGAATTAGCTATACCTACTCTGTTGTTATTGTCCTGGCAAAGATACTTTGACTACGTTATTTTGACTTCTCATAACTATGAAAAACACTCACATTTTAGATTGAAATGTGCCTTGCTTGGTCCCCATACAGAGCTGAAATTTGAGGGAATGTTTAAAATTAAGAATATACCTAATAACAAGAGAAAAATTAAAATCATATGCTTCACATTAAAAAGCATCCACTTAACAATTTTTTTATCCACTCTGGTGTTGTTTTGTTTTTCATAAATAGTGTCTTTATAGGGTCATAATTATACTTTATATAATCATAAATATACTTTATATATATATGTGATCCTGAACATAATTATATATTTCACCATAACATAACTTAAAGATATATTTGATCATAATATCATATATATATGCTCATAAATACACTTTATATATATACTTTGTATGATCATAACTATACAACCCACCATTCCCATCCTCCTGACTCTGCTCATGCTTGCTGGGGGATAGATGTGAATGAAGGAGTGAGTATGAGCCTGGAAACAGGATGGTGAGGGGAAGATGTTTTCATTTTTGTTCTGGTTTCTCACCATCCAAATCTGTTTTAATGAGCTATAAATTAAATTCTTTTTTTCCCAAGTTGTCTATTTTGCCCATGACAGTAATGGGTAAGAGATCACCCTATCTTTGTCTTGATCTATAAGCTTTTCAGCTTATCCACTCTTCCCATTCTGTTGAAGGGGTGGTTGTGGGTGGTGTGAGCTGGGTAGGGGTCTGGCAGCCAGCCGAAGTCAACATAGTACAAAGGATATAGTTTGGAATTGGGTGATCTAGGAACTTTTTGAGTAAAAAGGATGAACTATTTGGTTCTAAGGATGATATGCCAAGAAAAATTTGGGTTTTTAAGTCTCTAGCATTTATAGTTTCCTCTATTTCAAATGGAAAGGAATGGCTCTCTAGGTTTTCATGGTGTAAGAGGAGAAACTCCATCAGAATAAAAGAAGATATCCTACATCTTCTGTTTTGATATAAAACTTTACAAGAACTCAGGACAAGTCCTAAAGGGACTTCCTCAATTTATCCTGTTTTGGAGGAGATTATGTAGTAAACCTAAGCCATGGCTGGTCTTAAAGAAGTGAAATTTAGAGCAAGACTGTTGTATATTTAAAACAATTTAATATATTTTCATGGGAAAAAAAGACAAACACAAGACCCCATCAAGAATAAAGCAAAGAACAACTAACTAAATACACAGTTGTCCCAAATTTTTCGGTGTCATTAACTCTTGGATATATCAGCTTTTAGACTCATGAATGTTTTATTTGCTCTTTCATAGATCTTCCTGAGAGATAACCAATTGGATACTGCACAACAAAAGAAGTAATCAGACTCCGCTGACCTGTTTAACCCTGATTGTGAAGGATGAAAAACAGCAGCTGCTTTCTGTGGAACAGGGCTTCTGGTGGCACTTGCTTCTTTCCTTTGGGATGATAGTGGCATAAAGACATCAAGAGATTGAACTCATAATGTTGTGAGTTTATACACTCCAGACTGTGTTCCATCAATTTTTGAAGCAGGTACGTTCTTTGATTAACGTTGCCTTTTTTCAGCACTAATCCAAATTAACTATGGGCATTGGCAGAAAAAAAGGCATATTATTACAACCCCTGTATAAGATACTTAATGCTGGGTAGTATAAAATTGGTGCAGAAAGAGCTGAAGTTAACTGGGATCCCATTGTCTTAGGAGATGTGGAATTGTTACCAGAATTTGGATTGTCTTTTAATAATTTTATTGTCATTCAAGAAAGAAAACATTTTCCTGACTTTGTTCTACTGGAACAAAAATACATAGCTCAAAAATAGGGTTCTAATGTAATTTCAGCCATCAGGAATGTATGTAGTACTAAAATTGTGACTTACATCTTCCGTAACAAGCAGAGTTTAACTTTTTCTAGAAAAGTATTGTCTCATTGCACTTTTAGTATTTTATAGGACTGCTTTAAGTAAGTAAGAAATAATTTTTAATAGATAAACCGTAAAGTTGATTAATCACTAGAAGACTGAATAGGCTAGTGAGTCTAAATTTCCATAGCTGACTAGGTTATTAAAATTATTTTATGAGAAAGTACAAATTACATGACCTTGTAGTTCTTCAGAATTAAATCCATCATAACTTTATTTTTGGTTCATGCTTCAAGGCTGCCATGTAGCTTATCAGCATTCTGTAACAGATTTTTTAACTAATGTCATATATCTGTGACTTCACATGGTTACTACCATTATCTTGTGCATTAACAGGCTTCATGTGCCTTGTATGATTCCAGGGTTAGAATAGATCCCAGGATTATGTTAAATATGCTCTAGGTATACCATCATTAACTAAAAGCATGGTGACTACTGCAGGTGGTAAAGTAGTATCTAGATACTCACATGCAATTTTATTTTCTAATTGTTAACTTAAAACCAAAAGTTCAGTACATTTAATTGAGGGATTGTTTACAACACTTAAAAGTAAAAAGGAATTTTTTTTCAGCAGATCACAAGTTAGCTGATCAGAAAAAGAAAACATCAAAGTAAATGCTATGTGCCAGAATTACTATGTGGATTATGTTTCTCTGTGTACATTTTCTTTTTCATATTAAGTAGTGTCGAAGAATCTAAAAGTGTTACATGGTTGGTTCTGAACCAAAATGTGGATTAGTAAATAATATATGAATAATGTCATGATAGTGCTTCTAGCTCAGCAGTGAGAAGGATGTAGTAAAAGAGAGGGTATTCTTACCTAACAAAACAGGTTTACAGGAATTTTTTTTATGGCTGGGGTTACTGCTCACTTTTAGGCTTTTTCTGTGATCACTTTTCAACATTTGGAGAGGGGTGCAACATTCAAAGAAAGAAAGTTGTGGTGCGAGTTTTGTTGTGGCAAGTCTGCCATCAGTGAGCTGTAACTTTCTCTTATGAATCATAGGTATCTATATCTTGTGGTTTAAATGATGGTTTATATGGAATCCTAGAATGGTTTGAGTTCGAAGGGACCTTAAAGGTCATCTAGTTCCAACCCCCTACCCTGGGCAAGGACACCTTTCACTAGATCAGGTTGCTCAGAGCCTCATCCAGCATGGCCTTGAAAACCTCCAGGGATGGGGCAGCCACAGCTTCTCTGGGCAACCTGTTCCAGTGCTTCAGCATCCTCACAGGAAAGAATTTCTTACTAATATCTAATCTAAATTTAGCCTCTTTCAGTTTAAAGCCATTCCCACTTGTCCTATTACTACATGTACTTGTAACAAGTCCCTCTCTAGCTCTCTTATAGGCCGTCTCAAAGTACTGGAAAGCTGCTAGAAGGAGTTTCTGCTGTTTGAGTTTCTTTGTGGCATTGCCTAGCATTAGCTAGGTCTGGTTTCAAAATGTTTAGTTCTTCAAATCCAAAAGGATGAACTGCACACTATAAGGAGGTAGTCAAGCCACTCAGTGAAGAATCATTGGTTTGTCTGCTTCTCTTCTGTGATGAAGGGAGGAACAAATGTAAGATCTGAAATGGACTAAATCTGTCAGTCTGTGCTTGCACTACACTGTAAGGGTACCATGTTAAATTTATCAGAAGATCATTAATTCAGTCCAAAGTCTTGTATCTCAAATAAGATAGGACCCTGATAGATGTCAGTATTTCCCATGAAGAATTTTTCAATGAAGTTACTTTCATAATACTGAGATAAATTTTTGGTATCTACTGCCACCACGTAGGTCCAGATTCACTCCACCGGTTCTCAGGGTCATGGGTTGGGAGTCACAGAATCAATCAGGTTGGAAAAGATGTCTGAGATCATCAAGTCCAATCTATGACTGAACACCACCATGTAAACTAAACCATGGCAAAAAGTGCCACATCCAGTCTTTCCTTTAAACACCTCCAGGGATGGTGATTCCACCATCTCCACAGCAGCCCATTCCAATATCTACTCACCCTTTCTGTGAAGAAATTCTTCCTAATATCTGACATAGACCTCCCTTAGTGCACCTTAAGACTGTGTCCTCTTGTCCTGTCACTAGTTGCCTGGGAGCAGAGGCCAACCCCCATCTGGCTACAATCTCCTTTCAGGGAGTTGTAGAGAGTGATAAGGTCACCCCTGAGCCTCCTTTTCTCCAGGCTAAACACCCACAGCTCCCTCAGCTGCTCCTCATCAGACTTGTGCTCCAGACCCTTCACCAGCTCTGTTGCTCTTTTCTGAACTTCATTTAGCACCTCAATGTTCTTCCTGAATTGAGGGGCCCAAAACTGGACACAGTACTCGAGCTGCAGTCATCATGAGTACACTGTAAATATAATAGGGACAAAGTGCTTGCCCAGTTGTTCTCTGAGTCCATTAACAATATAAGGAGTCTAGTTTGATTCAGAGTCAAATTTAACCACAGCTTAGGCACCTAAAATTGGTTGGGCTACCTGAACCTTTGTGTTGAGAAAGCAAAAAATCTCCACTTTGTTGCATTAGGTAATACTCAGAGGTACAAAAGTCTTACCCCACTGTAAGAAGTCAATAACCTCAATAAATAGTGGAATAATTTTCCTAAGACTTAGAAAAGACAAATGTAAACAAACACAAATAAAACTAGGTGGGAATATAATGTTTGGGTATTAATGCTATAGCAAATTTAGCTATTCATTTCAATGACAGCAACACCAAACCTTTAAGATGAACAGCGCTACCCACCACAAAAGCTTCTGCTCTTTGGTTTTTGCTTTTCCATTTTCTCATTTTTTCCTAATTGTAAAATATCTTAAAAGACAGAGGATAATACAGAGGAGATTTTATTCCAGATTCACTTTAATGTATTTTTAACCTTTTGCTGCCTGATAAAAATCTATTAAAATGAACAATAAGAAATACTATCTATATATACTTGCAGTCTCTGGTATTTTAAATTATGTTCTACATTGGCAGCTTTGGTAATGCACTGCTATCATGGCTGAACAAAGGCAACGTACTTTGTCAACGTCAGGCGAAGCGTTATATAAAATCCTGGCACTAGAGAAGGGAGCAACACATGATGAGATCAAGAGGTCCTACAGGTATGTAAAATGTGCTTTGCAACAGGTCCTAAAAATGCTTGTTTGTCTGGCATGATTATGATGGTAAAACTTTTTGAGTTACCTGCACTCTAGACATTCATTGTCACAATCCTTTCTTTTTTTTAATTTGTGAGCCTGAAAAAAACCAGAGATGATGCAATGTGAATCTGCTGATTTCATCCCACAAGCAATCTGTGATTCATCTGAAATGTTTTAATCTAAATGAATGAGAGGTCAGACTGTTGGGATAAACTAACATGGGGTATTTGAATACTGCACACAGTTCTTGTGTTAGCATCTTTTCTGAAGTATGTTCAAGAGTAAAGCCAATGCAAAGTGCTATAATAACAATTTAAGTACTACAGTAAGAGACATCAGGAGTTCAATCAGTTTATCGTGTCAGAAAAGAAAAAGAAGATTACTTAAAAGAAGAGATAGATTTAGAAGAAAAGAAAAAGATAGCTTATTTGATTATAGTGTGTCATATCCTTGAAGGGGAAGATCGCTAGGTGTGAGATAGTTGTTTACTTTATGAAGCCAGGCTTAACCAAAAGCAGTGCTTGGAATCTGAAAATTACTTGAGCTGACAAAGAGGTACATGGTTTTAACGGTGAGTGTAACCAACTGCTGAAAAATACTGGCACAGAAATGGTACTTTCTCTATTGAAAAAGAAGAGAGGACATTAACACTAGTTTGACTCAAATACAAGTTATCAAAATGGTGGCAAATATTTTATGGGTGAAATGTAACAAGACCTAGAAGTAAGACCAGAAGATATTATGGGTAATTTTGCCCTTAAATTTCTTCAGCTGCTGTTGAAAGAGAAAGAAATTTAAATGTCATGTGTGAAGTAGATGTTCTTGACACTGAAATACGTCAGACATGTACTTGCAGGTTTAATAAATATTGTAAAACTTTTATTACAGCGTCAATCTGGGTGTTGTTGGTTGCACTGTATTACCAAGCAAACTTTAACACAGCTTACTTTTCCTATCAAATATAAGAATATATTTGAACTCTAAAAGGATTTATGAAATAGATCTACTTGCATCATTGTTCAGCTTGAATTTTGGCAGGACTCTGTCCTCCATGTTTTTGAACAAATTGCATTTCTCCTGCTTTCTTTTCCTAAAGGCACATATTCAATGGAGGCAGAAGTAGCAAATGTCCAAACTCTTCATACAATGGAAGGAGAACTGTTGACATCCCAGGGTTCTATTGTCTTGCATAATTATACCACTGGGAAAAAAAGCATATTATGGTATCAAATTCACTTATGACTAGCACCTTCTGTGTCCTTGTAGTATAGCCTGGCTGTAGAAATCATCATCTGTATCAAACTTCATGTTTTCCGGTTGCTTTTACATTTAATTTTCTGGAAATCCCCAAAGGAGAAAGTTGTCATGGAAGAATGTAGAATGTAATTAACTTTATTTAATGCTGAGCATGAATATGGATGATTTACACAGTGATCTATGGTAAAACTGACAGTGGTGCTTCCTCCATCTTTATTTAGTAATTAGAGAAAAAGAAAAGGCTGCTTCTGACTGAAGTGGAAATGTCAGAGGGATTCACTTTTAATGGAGTAGCTGTAAATATTTGCAAGACAAAATGATGAGTCAGTCTCATAGAATTGCTTTAATTATAATTTAATTTATGCTAATCCAAAAATCTGCTGCTGAAATGGTATTCTTTAGAACAAGGTATAAAACCAGCCATACCTGATTCTGAGTTTCCTGCCATTATTAATTAAGTCACTGTTAATCATACTACGACAGCCCAGGGCAAAATTTGCTTTTTAATAAACATGACAGACATAACTCTGTGATTTTATTTGGAGTTTGGCACAATCTAATTTATCAGTGAGTAAAGCTAATGGGCTTCTAATCAGCAGAATTTCAAAGGAGATCTGTTCATCTTCAATATAATACAAATATAATTTTAGAACCTTTTTTTTGGCGTAATAAATTAAACTGTACTTTGACTTATGGTTTCCTGTCTGACTGTGAAGTAATATGCAGAGAGATACTGGATTTCTTGTTTTCTTCAGAAGTTTCAAAAGATCCTGTTTGATGGACTACTTAAAAGAAAATAATAGAATCATAGAGTGGTTTGTGTTGGAAGGGACCTTAAAGATCATGTAGTTCCAACCCTCTGCCCTGGGTTCCTCAGACTAGACCAGGTTGCTCAAAGCCTCATCCAATCTGGCCTTGAACACTTCCAGGGATAGGTCATCCACAGCTTCTCTGAGCAACCAATTCCATTGCATCACCATCCTCACAGTGAAGAATTTCTTCCTGATATCTAATCTAAACTTTGCCTCTTTCAATTTATAGCCATTGCCTCTTGTCCTAACACTACACACCTATGTCAAAAGCCCTGCTCCAGCTTTCCTGTAGGCCCTCTTTAAGTACTGGAAGGCTCCAATTATGTCACACTAAAGATTTCTCTTTTCCAGTCTGAAAAGTCCAAATTCTTCTGGCCTTTCCTCATAGGAAAGGTGCTCCATCCTGCTAATCATCATGGTGTCCTGACTATGGACTAGCTCCAAAAGGTCAACACCTCTGTGACAGAGTACATTGGTGATTAAGAATTTTATTAGAAAATGTGTACAGCACTCTTAATGCTATTTAATTACTACCAAGCAAGGAGGGATAATGGCTTACTCATGCCTATGCCAATGGCCTGTGCTACTCCTGATACAGCCTCAGGGTCCACCCAAGGCTCCCCGCAGCTAGAAGAGGAAACAACACCTATGGTCCAGGCAAAGGGAATGAAAAGCATTGGAGAATGCGGGCATCAATCCCACTGCCTCTCACATGCTAAGCAAGCACTCTACCACTTGAGCTAATTCCCCACCCTGCAGCCTCTGACTGAGGTCCTCTCCCCTCCCAGACACCCAGCCCTGACCCAGGATGCCCTGCACCTAAAGCCTGGGCCACCCAATGGCCTCACTCTCATACCACCACCCACCCACTCACTTTGCTGTTGGAGGTGACTGCAGACAACTTCAATGCTCAGAATCACCATACCCTGCACAAGGGCTCACTCAAAACTACTGGGGCAATTGGATTCCCAAAGTCAGACAAGACTTCATGACTGGCCAGCTCAGTATGGAGAGTGCCCTGGGCAGGACCAATAAAAGGCAGTGGTGCCAGTGCAGGATGTGGGCCAGAGCCAAAAGAGCACTCCTTCGAGCCGGAGTTGAACCAGCGACCTAAGGATGGCCGTGCAAGGGAGCCTACAGTCCTCCGCTCTACCAGCTGAGCTATCGAAGGAAGCATGGGCACATGCCCAGGACCTCGCCCAGCACTCTTCCCAAGCCACAGTGCACCATCATGCCTCTGTTACCACATCCTGCTTCAAACAGCCTCAGCTCCAACATTACAACACCTTCTTCAACCCTTTAGCCTGTCAAATCATGCAAATCCAACGAACAGAAACATTCCACAAGCTCCCTGGATGATATCTTCTAAAGATGGACTCTCCTTATGGCCACACCGAGCTTATCTATATCCTGCTGCATTCTCTTGTTTCTCTTTCACTGTCTTTTGCCTTTTGGTCAAGGATTCGACAAAAATATAGCCATTTCTCTGTAATATCCTGCAAGCCAGAAGGTCATGTGTAAGCTTTCAGAACCTCTCTTTATCCAGTATGAACGTTCCCATATTTCTCAGCCCATGCACACAGAGGAATCCCTCCAATCCCTGAGATTCCTGGTGGCCCTTCAATGAGGTTGATCTGTATAGGGGATCTCAAAACTGGACATACTACTTGAGATTTTTGACATCTGTGAAGGAAATTCAGACATAATTGGTCCTCTGCTAAACTGCCCTTGCTACACTTAGAGCACCCACAACCTAAGAAAGGACACACCCCTGGCAAAGGAGCTTGTGTCCAGGCAAAGGGAATGAAAAGCATTGGAGAATGCGGGCATCGATCCCGCTGCCTCTCACATGCTAAGCGAGCGCTCTACCACTTGAGCTAATTCCCCACCCTGCAGCCTCTCCCTGAGGTCTTCTCCCCTCCCAGGTCCCCACTCCTGACCCAGGATGCCCTGCACCCAAAGCCTGAGCCTCCCACTCATATCACTCACCACCAACTCATCCACTCACATTCCTGCTGGAGGTGACTGTGGACAACCCCCATGGTCAGAACCACCATATCCTGCCCAAGAGTTCACCTAAAAATGCCTTGGCCAGTTATCCTCCACAACTTAGGCAAGAGCTCATGACTGGCAGCTCAGTGTGTGGAGTCCCCTGGGCAGGACCAATAAAAGGCAGTGGTGCCAGTGCAGGATGTGGGCCAGAGCCAAAAGAGCACTCCTTCGAGCCGGAGTTGAACCAGCGACCTAAGGATGGCCGTGCAAGGGAGCCTACAGTCCTCCGCTCTACCAGCTGAGCTATCAAAGGAAGCATGGGCACATGCCCAGGACCTCGCCCAGCACTCTTCCCAAGCCACAGTGCACCATCATTCCTCTATTACCACATCCTGCTTCAAACAGCCTCAGCTCCAACATCACAGCATCTCGCTCAACACTTTAGGCCATCAGCCATGCTAAACACAAAGGCTCCATAAGCTCCTTGGATGTCATCTTTTACAGATGGACTCTCTTCATGGCCACACAGAGCTTACCTATATCCTGCTGCATTTTCCCTCGATTCCCTTTTATTTTGCTGTATTTTGCTCTCTGCTCAAGCATAAGACAAAACAAAATTACAGCCATTCCTGTTCTGTAACCTACATCTAAGTGCCACTGGGTCATCCGCAAGTCCTCCAAACCTCTCCTTCTGCAACCTGAATGTGCCCACTCTCCTCAGCCCATCCTTAAAGAGAAATCCATTGATTCCTTGAGACTCTTGGCAGCCCTCCACTGAGGTTGTTCCATTTCATCGATGTCCTTTTCTGTACTGGGCTTGATATTTGAGAACTGTCAAGCTATCTTGGTTTAAGTCAAGGGGGTAGACACTTTAAAATTAGTTACCTCCCATTTATTTTTAGCCAATTGCCTTCCACCGATAAGTAGAGATGAACACAAGCAGATATAAGTGAAAAAATAACAGTTTACCAAAAATGCAAAATAGCAACAGGCAAGAAAAATAACAGTAATAACCACTAGTTACAAAGTTGCTAAATCTTACAGACTCCCTGGGAACAAAGAGAAACTAAAAATGATGGAGAAAACCCTCCATCCAAGATGGCACCCTCCATGAACAATCACATGTGGAGAGATAAATATGGTGGCAGCTCTCCTCCCTCTTTCAACTCATGTGGACAGAGAGAACTAAAAGAGAGAAAAAAAACCCCAAAACAACACAGATACCAAACCTCCATGATCACAAAAACTCCCCCCAAACAACAAGCAACAAAGAACAAGGACAAAACAAGAAGAAAACCTAGAGTCCAAAACCAGACAAACACCCCTCCTATCTCTCTGGTGGTGGCAGCTCTATCAAAAAATGCACTCCAGCAGCTGGAACTCAGACCAGCTGGAAATCATAGAGAGGCTTCACCTTTTCATGAGGAGAAAGAGCAGGCAGCTGGCAGGGGCAACTCAGACTCCATGCCTTCCCACTTCCACTGGGCACTGCTGGCAGCTTGGGGCAACCATGTAGAGTGGGGCTGCTCCCCTTTCCTTGGCGTGATGTCATGACTGTAGACTGGTATTTGTGAAATTTGCCTTGGAGCAGTCCAGGACCACAAAATGTGGCTCCTTGGAAACCTGCCTGAAGCAAACCTCTCGGTAAAGAAAACAAAAGAAAACCAAGGGGAGCCTCCATCCACGCTACCTCAGCTCTCTCCCTGCGAGAATGAAATGGAAAAGCAAAAGCTGTCATAGAGAGCTATGCCTGAGAGACCCTGGCTTTTAAAAGACCCAGCAATGCCCTAGCCCTGCAGTTCCATTTCCGGCCACAAGGTTTTCAAGAGACAGTAACAATTTTGGGCACAGGTAGATGTGGAATATGATAACATTTTGGGTTGCCCAGGACATAAGCAAAGAAACAGAAAATCAATTATTCCACTAAACTGCCCATAGTGCTTTTGATGTCATCCTCCTCTGTAAATCCAGGGCACACCATAAATCTACCCATGGCCTCCCTAGAGGTCATATGGATTCCTGGCAAAGGGCCCTGTGTCCAGGTGAAGGGAATGAAAAGCATTGGAGAATGCGGGCATCGATCCCACTGCCTCTCACATGCTAAGCGAGCGCTCTACCACTTGAGCTAATTCCCCACCCTGCAGCCTCTGACTGAGGTCCTCTCCCCTCCCAGGCACCCAGCCCTGACCCAGGATGCCCTGCACCCAAAGCCTGGGCCACCCAATGGTCTCACTCTCATACCACCAACTCATCCACTCACATTCCTGCTGGAGGTGACTGTAGACAACTCCAGGGCTCAGAACTACCATCCCCTGCCCAAGAGTTCATCTAAAAATGCCTTGGCCAGTTATCCTCCACAACTTAGGCAAGAGCTCATGACTGGCAGCTCATGACTTAGTATGGGGAGTCCCCTGGGCAGGACCAAAAAAAGGCAGTGGTGCCAGTGCAGGATGTGGGCCAGAGCCAAAAGAGCACTCCTTCGAGCCGGAGTTGAACCAGCGACCTAAGGATGGCCGTGCAAGGGAGCCTACAGTCCTCCGCTCTACCAGCTGAGCTATCGAAGGAAGCACGGGCACATGCCCAGGACCTCGCCCAGCACTCTTCCCAAGCCACAGTGCACCATCATGCCTCTGTTACCACATCCTGCTTCAAACAGCCTCAGCTCCAACATCACAGCACCTCGCTCAACACTTTAGCCCATCAGCCATGCTAAACACAAACAGAAAGGCTCCATAAGCTCCTTGGATGTCATCTTTTACAGATGGACTCTCTTCATGGCCACACAGAGCTTACCTATATCCTGCTGCATTTTCCCTTGATTCCCTTTCATTTTGCTGTCTTCAGCCCTCTGCTCAAGCATGAGATAAAGGACAGCATTTCCTCTACTCTGTAATCTCCTACAAGCATGAAGGTCATGTCTAAGCCCTTTGAATCTCTCCTTCAAGAGTCTGAACAGTCTAACTGTTCTCACTCATCCATGTAGAGGAATCCCTCCACTCCATGAGGTTCTTGCTGACCCTCCACTGAGATTGCTCCATTTCATTGACGTCCTTTTCTATGTGAGGGATCACCTGCTCCCAAGCATCCTGATGGCCTTGTTCTGAGGTCACTGCACATGGTCCACATGTGTCTTGTACACAGAGGCACAAAGTTGGGCACTGTCATGGCTTTATTTTGCAGGCAGTTAAACATCACACAGCTGATCACTCACCCCCTTCTCCACAGTGGGAGTAAAATTTACAGGGTGAGAAAAAGATGGTTTAATAGGGCAGAAAAGAAATGGAAAGTGAAATAATAATAATAATAATAATAACTCTACTATTAACAGATCTAAAATATACAAATCAGGTGATGCACACCACAATTGCTTTATATTCAATGAATGATGCCCAGTGAGTTCTTGAGCAGCAGCTCCCAGCCGTCTTTCCCCTAATTTATATACTGAGCATGACACCATATGGTATGGAATATTCCTTTGGCCAGCTGGAGTCAACTGTCCTGGCTGTGTCTCCTCCCAACTCCTTTTGCCCCTCAGCCTCCCTGCTGGTGGTGTGGTGTGAGAAGATGAAAAGTCTTTGACTTACGATGAGTACTGCTCAGCAAGAACTAAACCATCAGAGTGTTATCAATATTATTCTCCTCCTAGATCTAAAACACAGCACTGTACCAGCTACAAGTAAGAAAATTAATTCAATCCCATCTGAAACCAGGTCAATATTTGTGCCTTATTCTATACTGTTTATGTCATGCCCAGGTCCCACACCTTCCAGTGCATGTTTTCTGGTCTTTTTATATACATATGCAGATACCATTCCCTTAGCCTATGGACCATCCCTCTAAAATGTCAGTTGAGTTTATTTAGTCCATTACTTTGGGCTCCTCTTTAATATTAGTCCTTCAGGCCAGGAGAGATGATGTGTGATGCTGGACTGTTTCATTCTGAAGACAGTTCTGGTTCTATCATTGCTTCATTTATCCTTGTAAATCAAAATTCATTTTTCATTTATTAATAAAGCTAAACTTTTATTGTAATAATTTTGATATGGCATATAGCAACCATAGTAGAGATGTTACATGTTATTATATAGCAATTAATATAAGACAATTCAAATCATTGCCTGTTCTCACACAGAATCAAATCACCTTGAGGTATGCATCATACTTCTCCATCCTTCTGCATTACTCACCAAGTGCACCCAGCTTCTCGATCAAAAGCAGTATCATGGATGGGTTTGCCTTTGCCTGAAGCAGGAATAACCCAGCCTGTCTTTCGCAGCATAATTTCTATGTGCATTACAGGGACTTTTCCCTTTTGTAAAAGTACATCAAACTTTTGATTGGGCAGGACCAGTTTGATTAGAAGATCCTCTAGTGTTGACTAACCATGAGACTTTTGCTAAATGTGTATTCCAATGTTAAAATGTCCCAGCACCCATTGCTCTCTTTTGTAGTCTTCAACAGTTCATTTGTTCAATTTTCTGGAGGCTGGTGCATGGTAGGGGGTGTGGTATATCCATTCAATGCCATGCTGTTTGAGCCAAATATCTAAGAGGTTACTTCTGAAAGAAGTACCATATTCTGACTCAGTTCTTTCTGGTGTTCATTGTTACCTTGTTTCTCAAGGCCCAGGACAGTATTCCAGCCAGTGGCATGAGGCACAGAATACGTTTCCAGCCATCTGGTTGTAGGTTCCACCATTGATATTAGTAAAAATGTCTTCAAGGAAAGAGTAGTCAAGCACTGGAACAGGCTTCTCAGGAAAGTGGTTGAGTCACTATCTCTGGAGGTATTTAAAAGATGTGTAAGTGTGCCCTTAGGGACATGGTTTGGTGGTGGACTTGGCAGTGCTGGGTTAATGCTTGGATCGGATCATCTTCAAGGTCTTTTTCAACCTAAATGATTCTACAGTTCTGTGATTGTAAGCAACTGGCGCTTGCATTGGCAGATTTGTAGGAATGTGATATCATCAATCTGCCAGACCTCCCCATGTTTATATTTCAGCCATTGTCCTCCATTAGAGAGAGGCTTTAACTGTCTGTCCTGCTTTATTTCAGGCCATGTTTCATATTCATGGATAATCATGTATAGTGTCCATGATTAAGTCCACCCCTCAGTCAGGAGGTGATGTATATGCTGTATTTCTTCCTCGATGGCCTGAGATATTATAGGCCCATTAAGTTATAAATAATTCACTCTTAGTTTAACAGTCCAGATCCACCTGATCCACTTCAGTCTTAGCACCCTGACCCATCAGCTGGGATTTTTGATGTTACTCAGTGACCTGACTCTTGGGTACATGACTACATGATGTACTTTTACAACAAAGTTCTCTACCCAAGCAGAAATACCTTGCCATAATCCAGCAGTCCAGTTGGGTTCACCTCTGTGCTGCCAGTTGACCTACTTCCATTGGCATGGCCACCCCCACAGAGCATTTGCTGCCATCTATGAGTCTGTATAGAGATAATGTACTGGGTATATTCCCTTTGAGCAATGTATAAAGCCAGATGGATAGCTTTCACCTCTGAAAACTGACTAGATTCACCTTGTCATTCAGCAATTTCTGCGATGTGTGTGGGACTCCACACAGCAGCTTTATACCTTTGATGCTTTCCCAAAATATGACAGGACTCACCAGGGCATATTGTTTTTCATTTTCTGGTATTTCATTTTCAGTGGGGCTTCTTCAGCCCACATCACCTCCTTTTCTGGCAATATTCCAAAATCTTTGCCTTCCAGCCAGTCAATGATCACTTCCAAAATCCCTGGGCCACTTGGATTTCCTATTCAAGCGCATTGTGTGATCAGTGTGCCCCACTTATTCCTCGTAGCATCAGTTGCATGATGTGTAGAGCGGGCTCTCCCTTTGAATACCCTGCCAAGCACAGGCAGTCAGGGTGCCAAGATGCTAATGGTGCTACAAGGGTGCTTCAATACTAATCACGTCTGAAGCAGCTCAAACTCCTTCATATGATGCCGCTATTTCTTTTTCAGTTGGAGTATATCTTCAGTGTCCCTGATGCCAAAACCCTAAGAGTCAGCCTTGAGTCTTCCCTGATGCTTTTTGCCAGTGGCTTCAAGTAGGACCATTTTCCCCAGATGCAGCACATTTTTAACATCTTGTCCTGCCCAGAGTGGTCTGAGGGCTACTGTATGTACTATTTCCTTTTCAGTTTGTTCAAAGACTTGTCATTGTTCAGGGCCCATATGAAATAATTCTTCTTCCAGGTTAGTTGATAGAATGGGCTATAATTTGGAATAAACATTCTCCAAAAACCTATAATGCCTAATAAAGTTTGTGTTTTTCTTTTGCTAATAGGTGGAGACCTAGCTGTTATTTTGTTGATCACATTCACTGGGATGCAATGATATCCATTTTGCCATTTTATTCCTAAAAACTGGATCCTCTCTGTAGGTCACTTGACCTTACTTTGATTTATAGCAAAACCGACTTTCAGAAGATTTGGAGAATTTTCTTCCCCTTCTCAAAAACTTTGTCTGCTGTATTTCCCCATATGATGCCATTAATGTGTCGCAGGTGTTCCTGTTCTAGTGCAGTCTGGTTAAGCCCATGGAAAATGCTAGGGCTGTGTTTCCACCTCTAGGGCAGTCAATTCCAGGTGTACTGGACATCCCTCCAAGTGAAAGCAAATTGTGGCCTGCACTCTCTGCTGCCAAACGGATTGAGAAAAACATGCTAGTGATATTGATTGTGGCAAGCCACTTGGCTGCCTTTGATACAAACTGCCTCCAGTTCAAATCAGAGTTCTAGAATGGCTGGCATGGCAGCACTCAGCAGCAGTATGGCTTCATTCAAGGCACTGTAATCTACTGTTGATCTCCAGTCTTGATCAGATTTTCACAGTGGCCATATTAAACTGTTACAGGGTGAGGGAGTCCTGCTGATCACTCCAGGGCTTTCCAGCTGACAAATCAGCTTATGTATGGGAATCAGGGGGACTTGGTTGGTGTGATAGAGGGATCAGGTGGTTACTGCCTCATTTTTGAGTTCTTCCTCTTCTTCCACCCCAGTCTGCAGCCACCTCTCTTCCTCCTCTTGTTCTCATAATGACCCAGCTTTGGAGTAGACTGCTTTGCCCACTTCTTCCTGCTGCTGACTCTTAGAAGAGGCTCCTTCATCCCTTACTAAAGGAGACAACTTCTACTTCCAGCATTTCTTCTTGTGAAGATGGTATCAGTACAAGTGTGTTCTTAAGTTCAGATGCAGTATCTGTCGCTGGGACTTAGGTAGCCAAAGTGCCTGACATTTTGTCATCATATCCAAAGACCTTCTTGTCCCCTTGAAGGTACTGAATAGTGTTGAACAGGTCTTCCTAGGCATGGGCCAGGCCCCACCACGTTGCAGTGATTTGTCTCTCTCTGGAATTGCCAGGGTGACAGCATACTTCTTCCAAATATTTTACTAGTTTTTCAGGATTCTGAACTTGTTCAGGAGTGAAATTCCAAAATATTTGAGGTGCCCACTGTCCTACACACTTGCCTGTACTATCCCACACATCCTGCTACTATAACTGCTCAGGCTCAGGGCAGATACCTGGCTGGTATACTTAGGCAGTTAAGTCTAAACAAGGCCTGAAATACAATCAGGAGGCATAGCAATAGGAACAGGCTGGTTTGAAGAGCCTGACTATATTCAGAATTCGCAAGAGCTATTGTAATTACCCCGGAGGAGAAGGGGAAGATGTATGCCCCATAGATTGGCCCTAGGAGGAAAGATAAAGGATGTAATTAGGAATAGTTTCCAATAGATGGCTCTAGAAGTATGGAGAAGATAACAATGCTTGATTACAAATAGATTAGGCTCGTGACCATCAGTTTTATCATATCATAAGCCAGTGTTACAAAGTATGACAACACGATAACCTTAGCCCAGCCCCCAGAGGTGATAAAGAGCACAACAGGAAACATACAGAGCAAGTCAGATGTTACATAACACAACTCTGAGAACAGAAAACAACTCTCTCAAGTAAACTCAAGTAAATCAACACCAGGATCAGAAACCATTACACTAATATAATGAATGCTTACAAGAATTTTGTTTTAACACCCTCTAGTCAGATTTGTGATTATCTCAACCTTTCAAGCCCCATGTTGGGCACCAAAAAGAGCTGTTGTGGTTTAACCCAGCAGGCAGTTAAACACTACACAACTGCTCACACAACCCAGCCTCAAGAGGGTTTTTGGAGAGAAGTGGGAGAAAAAAGCAAATTTGTGGATTGAGAAAAAGACAGTTCAAAAGATCAGTAAAGGAAGAGAGAAATATCAATAATAATAACAGAATTATATTATACAAAATAAGTGACCTACAACACAATTTTTCAACACCTGCAGAACAAGGCCCAGGGCAGCCAGTTTATCAGCAGTGGCCCCCAGCAATCTTTCTCCTTAGTATATAATGGGCCTGATGTCACATGGTATGGAATATTCCTTTGGCCAGCTGGGGTCACCTGTCCCAGCTGTGTCTCCTCCCAGTTTCTTGTGCTTTCAGTCTCCTTGCTGATAGGATGGTGCAAGAAGCTGAAAAGTCCTTGGCTTTACATAACTCCGCTTACCAACAACTATAACAGCAGTGTGTAACCAACATTATTCACACCCTAAATCCAAAACACAGATATTAATAAGAAAATTAACTCTATTGCAGACAAAAGCTGTATAAACCTATGCATAAGAGGTACACTATTCTAAATGGCATCTATCCGATGAATAGGAAAGTCAGAGAATACCTTCCCTCAATCCAGAGGCCTTGCTACTCCTGTAGAAGTCCTTCATGCGGTCTTCTACTGTGCTTCCCAGGTTTGCATACCCTTCAGAGCACAGGAGGACCCCCACCAAAGGGCCCTGTGTCCAGGCAAAGGGAATGAAAAGCATTGGAGAATGCGGGCATCGATCCCGCTGCCTCTCACATGCTAAGCGAGCGCTCTACCACTTGAGCTAATTCCCCACCCTGCAGCCTCTCCCTGAGGTCTTCTCCCCTCCCAGGTCCCCACTCCTGACCCAGGATGCCCTGCACCCAAAGCCTGAGCCTCCCACTCATATCACTCACACCACCAACTCATCCACTCACATTCCTGCTGGAGGTGACTGTGGACAACCCCCATGGTCAGAACCACCATCTCCTGCCCAAGAGTTCACCTAAAAATGCCTTGGCTGGTTACCTTCCACAACTTAGGCAAGAGCTCATGACTGGCAGCTCAGTGTGTGGAGTCTCCTGAGCAGGACCAAAAAAAGGCAGCGGTGCCAGTGCAGGATGTGGGCCAGAGCCAAAAGAGCACTCCTTCGAGCCGGAGTTGAACCAGCGACCTAAGGATGGCCGTGCAAGGGAGCCTACAGTCCTCCGCTCTACCAGCTGAGCTATCAAAGGAAGCATGGGCACATGCCCAGGACCTCGCCCAGCACTCTTCCCAAGCCACAGTGCACCATCATTCCTCTATTACCACATCCAGCTCCAACATCACAGCACCTCGCCCAACACTTTAGCCCATCAATCATGCTAACCACAAACAGAAAGGCTCCATAAGCTCCTTGGACATAATTTTCTACAGATGGACTCTCCTCATGGCCAAACAGATCTCATCCATATCCTGCTGCATTTTCCCTTGATTCTCTTTAATTGTGCTCTCTTCAGCTCTCTGCTCAAGCATATGACACATACATAGCCATTCTACTCTGAAACCTCCTCTAAGTCAAAAGGTCACGTGTAAGCCCTGTCAACCTCTCTTTCTATAGGCTGAACATATCCACCTTCCTCAGCCCACCCACACAAAGAAATCTTTCCATTCTTTGAGATTCTTGGTTGCCTTCCAGAGGTTGCTCTATTTCTTTGACTGCTTTTCTGCATAGAAGATCTCAAAATTGGACACAATACTCTATATGACAGTTGATGTCTATCAAGCAAAGAGGGAGAAACCTCTGTTAAATTGCCCATGCAGACCTGGATGTCATCCTACTCTTTGCATTCTGGATATACTGTGAGCACCCACAGGCCCTGGCAAAGGGCCCTGTGTCCAGGCAAGGGGAATGAAAAGCATTGGAGAATGTGGGCATCGATCCTGCTGCCTCTCACATGCTAAGCGAGCGCTCTACCACTTGAGCTAATTCCCCATCCTACAGCCTCTGCTTGAGGTCCTCTCCCCTCCCAGGCACCCACCCAGCCCTGACCCAGGATGCCCTGCACCAAAGTCTGGGCCTTTCAATTACCTCACTGTCGTACCACCAACTCATTCACTCATCTTCCTGTTGGAGGTGACTGCAGACAAGCCCAGTGGTCAGAACCACCTTCCCATGTCCAGGGTTCACCAAAAAATGCCTTGGCCACTTATCTTCCCAACCTCAGGCAAGAGCTCATGACTGGCAGATCAATATGGGGAGCCTCCTGGGCAGGACCAAAAAAAGGCAGTGGTGCCAGTGCAGGATGTGGGCCAGAGCCAAAAGAGCACTCCTTCGAGCCGGAGTTGAACCAGCGACCTAAGGATGGCCATGCAAGGGAGCCTACAGTCCTCCGCTCTACCAGCTGAGCTATCAAAGGAATCACATGATTGTGACACCTCAAACATTCATCACACACTCATCCAGCCATTCAGGTCCCACACCACTTCCTTGTATTCATGTATTTACATGACTCTGCTCTGCAGGAAATAAGAAAGACTTGCCTTATTTCACATTGCTTCTCAAGCCTACAACCCCTGGCCAGGACAGATACAACTGTGGTGGCTCACTCGAAGCAATCATCCAGAGCAGAAGGCACTATCACCATAGCAAGGTAGGGACAACTGCACGCAAGGAAGTCACTGCAGAGGTCAGAGTGGTGATCATGTCCAGTGACTGACAGGCAGGTCCAGACTGACAAGGCAAGGCTTAGGTCAATGCAGGACATTCATCTGAACATCAGGTTTGGATCCAAGCTCTCTGTGCCTTGATAGTGCTATGGCTGTGGCCATTACTGAGCTAGACACCAGGACTCCTGCTTTTTAACACAGGAAGACACTGACAGCCCACAGGTGAACATAAAGAGAACTTCTGTCTCTATGGTTGGTGGTGGAAACCCCACATGAGGCTGGTGAGGGCCATTCAGGCCTATTTAGGCACTTGATGCCCAGACAAGATGTAATGGTCACCACGTGAGAGAACCAGCAATCCTCCACTACACCAGCAGATACTGATAGACTATCAGGGTCCTCTTTCTGCTCTGCCTCCATGATTGTGTTCTCAAAGCAATAATCTTGAATGAGTCCTCAGGGCATCTCTATGTCTACCTTCTCCTCCAAGCAGCCCTAAATGAGAAATCCCATCATCTTGCTCAAGACTTCAGCCACTCAGATTATGCCAGCCTTCAAGCATGGAGACTGCACAGCGCCACATTCTTCTCTCACCTGGCTGACCTGAGGAGGTGTCAGGTCCCGAGAGGGTGGTCCTGGACCATACTGGAATAGCCATAAAACATCAGGTCCCTAGAGGGCAGTCCTGGAAACAACCAACATTCAGTATACCTTTGGGCTAAATTAAGGCAAAATGATGCCAAATGATCAATTGGAAAATTTCATTTTTGGCAGCAGCAATTTAAACTTTAAACCTTATTATAAGTTGAATGGCCCGTGGCAGCAATGATTTAAACTTTTCTGAACAGCCCATGGGAGCAGCAATTTAAACTTTTAAGAAGAGGAAGAGAAGAAGAGAAGAAGATAGAATAGAAAAGATCCAGATCACCAGCCACGGTTCCAGTGCTGCCTCTGGTTCGGTTCCTTCAGATGGCGGTTGCACACCCCACCCATCTCAGTTGTGCTATTTATAGACTAGTCCTCATGCATGCACATTTTGTTATTGTCAAACTTTTCAGAAGGGGACTGGGGGGCCTTGTGGTTTCAATCCTATTCACCCCTGTCAAAGAGACAGAAATGCTGTCACAAATGCTCTCTCATACCTGGTTTTGGAGATAGTTACTCAAGATAAGGAAGCCAGTCCCAGGAATGTGCTATCCTGCATTGAAAGTTGCTTTTCTAACTGCACGTTATCTTGTCAGCATGGAAACAGTCCTTCCCTCTGCTACCAAGTGTTTGAGACATTAACTCTTTTTAGGTTTTCATTCTCTCATAGAAGAGAAAGAAATGGAACCTCTGCTGCTTCAGTTGTGGCCTGTTGCTTTTCTTTCCTCCATCGGATCACCACAGTAAAAGGCCTAACTGTTGAATCAATAACCTCCTGATAGGCATTCTGATAAGTGATAAGTGCTTGCTAATCTCCCGCACAGCCCTTTCTTCTTCAGGATCTGCACGAGGCCACATCAATGGCCTCCTCTCAAAGGGCAAGTGCACCTGCTTCCAAGTGTCCTGGAGGCCTTATTTTGAGCTCTCTGCACTTGGTCAATGTCTGTCTTATGCATGGAGACCCAAGGATGGGCACAATATTCTGGATCCTTTCCATCATACTCAGAACAAAGTGATAGAATCCGCTCCTTCAATTCACAGCGCATGTTGCCATGGACATAGTCCTAGATGCTGTTCTCCTCTTTGCAGTGCAGGTCCAGGTGAGGGGAATGAAAAACATTGGAGAATGCGGGGATCGATCCCGCTGCCTCTCACATGCTAAGCGAGCACTCTACCACTTGAGCTAATTCCCCACCCTGCAGCCTCTGCCTGAGGTCTTCTCCCCTCCCAGGCACCAACCCAGCCCTGACCCAGGATGCCCTGCACCCAAAGCCTGAGCCCCCCTAATCAGCTTCATTTTTACAATACCACCCACCCACTCACTTTCCTGTTGAAGGTGACTGTGGACAACTCCAGGACTCAGAACCACCATCTGTCACCAAGGGTTCACATAAAAAATGCCTTGGCTGGTCATCTTCCCAAAGTCAGACAAGAGCTCATGACTGAGCAGCGCAGTATGGGGAGCTCCCCCAGGCAGGACCAAAAAGCAGCAGTGCCAGTGCAGGATGTGGGCCAGAGCCAAAGGAGCACTCCTCTGAGCTGGAGTTGAACCAGCTCCCTAAGGATGGACATAGCAAGGGAGCCTACAGTCCTCCGCTCTACCAGCTGAGCTATCGAAGGAAGCACGGGCACATGCCCAGGACCTCGCCCAGCACACACTCAGACATTCAGCTTACATACCACTTCACATATACCTGCATGACACTGTCCAGTAGGAAAAAGGAAACACTTGCCTTAGACCCACATTGCCCAGAAAATCTCAGGTCCACGACACCAAACCAGGGCAGACCCAGCCATTGTGGCTCATTCCAGATATGAGGCCAGAGCAGAAGGCACCACCAGGCACTGCAAGCAAGGAAGTCACTGCAGAGGTCAGAATGATGATCATGTCCAGTGAGTGCCAGGCAGGTCCAGGCTGACAAGAGAGGGTTGAGGTCAAGCCAGAACATCCATCTGCACATTAGCATATGCATCAAGAGTCTTTGTGGCCGGACATATCCAAAGCTACGGGTCTAACTTAGCTAGTGACCAAGACTCTCGTGGTGTAGCATGGAAAGAGAGATCAATGTAAATAGAGCTCCTGGACCCATGGGTGGAGATGGAGGTCCCATATGAGGTCAGTTCAGGGCCTTTCTGATGTATAAGGGCAGGCAGCACCCAGACAGACGTGATGCGTAGCCACTGAAGGGAGCCTACAGCCCTTCACTCTACCAGCAGAGCTATGGAGGGACCCAAACAAGCTCTTCCTCTGTGACAGAGCAGTTAAAGCAATCAGTTTGGATGAAGGCTCAGGACATCTCTTTTCAAATCTCCTACAGCAGCCTGAGCTCCAGGTTCATTGCAGCTGACTCAAAGGTTCAGCCATGTTTATTACATCAACCTCCAAGCATGGAGACTGCACAGCACTCCAGGACACCCTTCTTCTCCTGCCTGTCTGGCCCGAGGAGGGAAAAAATGGAATCTGTCCTGCTTCAGTTGTGGACCATTGTGTCTTGTTCCTCTTCCCATCACCACAGTAAAAGGCCTAACAGTTGAATCAATAACCTCCTGACAGGCATTTGAAAACTTCTGCTTATCTCACCCAAAGCCTGCAGTTTGTGACCATCTGTCTTTCACGTATTACAATAGAATGTTTGGGGTTGAACAGGACCTTTAAATGTCATGTTGGCCAACTTTTCTGCTGTGGGCAAGAGCCTCTTTCACTACATCAGATAGCTTAAAGGCCCATCCAACCAGATATGAACTTTTGCAGGGTTGGGGTATCTTCAAGTTCTCTGGGCCACCTGTTCAAGTGCCTCACCACCACCATCATAAAGAGTTTCTTTTTACATAATCTAAATCTACCCTGTTTTGTTTAAAACCATTTCTGCTTGTTCTCTCACTATAAGGCCTGCCAAAAAATGTCTTTGTCTTTCTTATAAGCCTTCTTTATCAATTGAAAGGTTGTTATAAGGTCTCCCTGGAGCCTTCTCTTCTCCAGGCTGAACAGTCCTACTCTTTCAGACTGTCTTAACAGCAAAGGTGTTTCATCCCCCTGATCAGTCCTGTGTCCCTATTCTGGACCAGCTCTAACTATGTCTTTCTTGTGCTGGGGAACCCATGGCTGGACACAGCACTCCAGGTGTGGTCTCACAAGAGTGTGATAGAGGGGCAGAATAACCTCCCTCCACTTGCTGGCCACACTACTTTTGATGTAGCCCAGCAGATGGTTGACTTTCTGGGCTACCTACAAAGGTACATTGCTAGCTTATGTCAAGTTTTTCACCCACCAGCACCCCCAAGTCCTCTTCCACTCTGTTGCTCTCACTCCATTCATCCCTCAGCATGTGCTGATACCAGTGATTGCCCTGACCCAGGTGCAGCACCTTGTGCTTGGGCTTGTTTAACTTAAGTAAGTTCCCATGGACCCTCCCCTTGAGCTTTTTGAGGTCCCTCTGGATGGACTATCTTCCCTCAAGCATATAACTGCACTGCTTCCTTTGTCATCTGTAAACTTGCTGAGGGTGCACTCAATCCCACTCACTATGGCATCATTGATGAAGATATTTAATAGTATTGGTCCCAATACAGACCCTTGAGGGATACTACTTGATACTGGGTTCCACTTGGATATTGAGCCGTTGACTACAGTTCTTTGGATGTGGCCATCCAATCCATTCCTTATTCATTGAACAGTCCATCCATGAAAACCCTGTGTCTCCAACTTAGTGACAAGAATGTTGTATTGGATGATGTCAAAGGCTTTATCGAAGTCTAGGTAGATGACATCCATATCTCATTCCTTGTCCACTGAAGCAATCAGTCTATTGTAGGAGGCCACTAGATTGGTCAGTCATGATGTGCGCTTGATGAAGCCATTTTGGCTGTCTCTAAACACCTCTCTGTCTTCACATGTCTAGACATACCTTCCAGGAGGATCCATTCTGTGATCTTAGCAGGGTGACTCTCACTGCTTGGTGATTCCCAGAGTAATTCTTTTTACCGTACTTAAAAATTAGTTTGATAGTTTGCTTTCTTCAATAATAGAGCACTTCACTTGAGGAGGCGTAAAGCTGGGCAAGGATATCAGTCTATCACAAGTAAATAGAAAGGTTCAAATACCCCAGTCTACAGCCCTTCCTGCTCCTGGTACAGTCCCAGTTGCTGTTGGTATCTGTGCCATCAGCTACAAATAGCTCCTAATAACACCGGTGGGCAAAGGGACCCCTGGCAAAGGGCCCTGTGTCCAGGCAAGGGGGAATGAAAAGCATTGGAGAATGCGGGCATCGATCCCGCTGCTTCTCACATGCTAAGCAAGCACTCCACCACTTGAGCTAATTCCCCACCCTGCAGCCTCTGCCTGAGGTCCTCTCCCCTCCCAGGCACCAACCCAGCCCTGACCCAGGATGCCCTGCACCCAAAGCCTGGGTGCACCACCAACTCAACTGATCATATTCCTGCTGGTTGTGATCCCAAACAGCAGTACTCAAAGCCACAGTTTACTGACCCGAGTTCACACAGAAATGCCTTGTCTGGTCAACTTCTCAAGGTCAGACAAGAGCTCATGGCTGGAAAGCCCTTTGAAGGGGAGCCCCCTGGGCAGGACCAATAAAAGGCAGTGGTGCCAGTGCAGGATGTGGGCCAGAGCCAAAAGAGCACTCCTTCGAGCCGGAGTTGAACCAGCGACCTAAGGATGGCCGTGCAAGGGAGCCTACAGTCCTCCGCTCTACCAGCTGAGCTATCGAAGGAAGCACAGGCACATGCCCAGGACCTCGCCCAGCACTCTTCCCAAGCCACAGTGCACCATCATGCCTCTATTACCACATCCTGCTTCAAACAGCCTCAGCTCCAACATCACAGCACTTCGCTCAACCCATCAATCATGCAAACCACAGAAATGCTCCATAAGCTCCTTGGATGTCATCTTTTACAGATGGACTCTCTTCATGGCCACACAGAGCTTACCTATATCCTGCTGCATTTTCCCTTGATTCCCTTTCATTCGGCTGTCTTTTGCCCTCTGCTCAAGCATAAGACAAAACAAAATTACAGCCATTCCTGTGTTCTGTCACCTATGCCTAAGCACTGCAACAAGTCCTCCAAACATCTCTTTCGGCAAACTGAAAGCACCCACTCTCCTCAGCCAATCCATAAAGAGAAATCCATTGCTTCCTTGAGATTCTTGCTGGTCCTCTACTGAGGTTGCTCTATTCCTTTGATGTCTTTTTCTGTACTTGGCTTGATACTTGAGAACTGTCAAGCAAAGAGGGAGAAGATCAATTCTGTCAAAATGCCCATAGTACTTTTGATACAACCCTGGATGTCATCCTCCTCTGCAAGTCCAGGGCACACCATAAATCTTCCCACAGCCCCCAGAGAATAGATGGATCCCCACCAAAGGGCCCCATGTTCAGGCAAAGGGAATGAAAAGCATTGGAGAATGCGGGCATCGATCCCGCTGCCTCTCACATGCTAAGCGAGCGCTCTACCACTTGAGCTAATTCCCCATCCTGCAGCCTCTGCTTGAGGTCTTCTCCCCTCCCAGGCACCCGCCCAGCCCTGACCCAGGATGCCCTGCACCCAAAGCCTGAGCTCCCTTATCAGCTTCACTCTCACACTACCACATGCTCACTCACCTTCCTGTTGGAGGTGACCCCTGACAACTCCAGAGCTCACAACCACCATCCCCTGTCCAAGGGTTCACCCAAAAATACCTTGTCTGGTCAACTTCCCCATGTCAGGCAAAAGCTCATGACTGGACAGCCCTTTGAAGGGGAGCCCCCTGGGCAGGACCAAGAAAAGGCAGTGGTGCCACAGGATGTGGTCCAGAGCCAAAAGGTCACTCCATCAAGCTGGAGTTGAACCAGCAACCTGAGGATGGCCATGCAAGGGAGCCTAAAGTCCTCCACTCTATCAGCTGAGCTATCAAAGGAAACATGGGGAGATGCTGATGACATCCTCTGATACTTCATAGTGTTGTCATATTTCACCCTATAGAACATATTTTCCTGTCTTCAAAATATTGCTAATTTCACCCAAAAGCACCCTCATCAGACCCACCCCTGTATCAGAGTCCAGCCTGATCTCACTTTTCAGCTGAAGCCTCCCACTGATAGAGATCTTGAGCTTATTTCACTGACTTCATTTCCATGAGTGCCTTACCCATCTAAGGCACACTTATCCATCTCGTGGGATAGCTGCTTCTCTGTTGTCACTTTTCTCTCCCAAACATGCTTGCTGCTGTGGAGGTCTGCAGTAGACAGTGATCCTAAAGTGGTGAAGGAGAAGGCCATTCACCATGAAAAAATATGAGTGGACATAAACCCATGGTTTTGGCGTAGGAAGTAGCCAACAAACTCCTTTGTTCATTTCACTCACTACTTTTTTGTCTTCTTCCCTTTTCTCATAATGAACCCTGGTTATTACATAACTGGGAATGTCACTTTTCCAGGACCCACAGAGAAGCTTCCATATAGCTGGTACTTTGTGTTATATCAGGAAGTTTTTGTCCTTACTTTTATTTTTTCTTGGGTTGGACCTAACAGAGTCCTTTGTCTCACTCATATGAATTGCACTGCTAATATCTAGATCTCTTTTCCATTGCTAAATCATCTCCAATTAGTATATGTCATCTCAGTGTGCAGAGAGTTGTTTTGGTAATGTACTCTTTTTAGTGAGAACAGTTGTCCCAAAATCAAAATAATAACATAGATTGTCTTTTGTTAATTGTTGAAAGTAATCCTGTTAGCAGTCTAAAACAATACTAGGTAAAGTAAGAGTGTAACTAATGTGTTTCATCTTTTCAAAATTACATTCTGTTCAAATTCTTATATTTGGGATTGTTTGGGATGTGGGTTAGACAGAAGAAGTCTTTGGGTCTCTGAGAAAAGAAAGAAAGGCTGGAGATTGATTGTCTGATGCCTGCAAACACACATGGGTTTTTGAAAGTAATACTTCTCCTTTTTTTTTCTTCTTTTTTTTTTTCCTAATTGTTGGGGTTTGTTTTCCTAATGTGTTGGGGTAAGAAAAGGGATAGATTGCATAATTTACTTAAATACTTGGATGGCACATAATGTCATTAGTCATGCAAGACTTAGCTCGTTTTTCCAGTTGTCATATTTAATGTTTTATTGTGTTTAGGGCACATGTTAAACATGACCAAAACTTTGTGTTTAAGGTGCAATATGTACAGTATATTAAATATCACTGAACATGAACCTATTCATGCTATCAGACACATATTTAAGGAGTTTTTATGACCTATTATTCTGTGACTTGAGTTCAACAGAATTGAAGAGATCGCTGGCAGAAGCTGTTCCCAGGCTCATATCAGTCTTGATATTGGCAGAATGTCTTCCAGGCAGGAACTGTCATCAGGAACAAAGCAGTTACTTTTTACTGGAGGAGTAACATGTACTGGGACTTCACAAGGAAATCAAGTAGGACTCTACTCTGAGGTTCATTTGTTAGAGGAAGTGTAGGCACACTGCCTTCACACCACAAATAGTATTTTTGGTCATAGCAGTTATGGCCAGCTCTCAAAATATTTGGAGAGAATATTTACAAAATGCAACATAGCTTGGCTGTGGTGGAATAAGCTTAAAGCACTACTAAATCACATTTGATGCCACTAGAGGTCAGCACTAGTCATTAAATAAATGTCCTGGAGACATTGCAAGTTCTTCACAGGGAGTGGTGATTTTTGAAAGGATATACTTCTGTCTATGCTTGTTTTGCAAGTGTGTGTGAGCTCACACTACCAGTGCTTCAACATGGTTAGAAGCAAACCCCTTCTTCTTGATGCTGTGCTTCCCCAGTGCTGTGAGCCAAAAGTCACACACTGTACTTTTCAAGCTGTACCTGTCCTCAAGTGCCAGAGTGCTGAGTACAGCCAGGGGGGAAAGGCACTGTCAAACCCTGTCCTAATAAAGGCTTCCACTGGCATAAGCAGCCCAAACTAGTTGACACTACTCCACTCTCACACCACACAGGGATTACTGTGTTTAGCTCTGGCCACCCCAAGATAAGAAGGACACGGACCTGCTGGAGCAAGTCCAGAGGAGGGACACGAGGATGATCAGAGAGATGGAGCACCTCTCCTATGAAATCAGGATGAGACAGTTGGGGTTGTTCGGCCTGGACAAGAGAAGACTCTGGGGAGATCTTAGAGCACCTTCTAGTACCTGAAGTGGTCCTGCAAGAGAGCTGGAAAGGGACTTTTTACCAGGACATGAAGTGACAGGACAAGTGGCAATGTCTTTAAACTAAAAAGGACTATGTTTAGATTAGATATTATGAAGAAATTCTTTACTTTGAGGGCCACGAGGCACTGAAACAGCTTGCTCAGAAAAGTTGTGGATTCCCCATCCCTGGAAGTCTTCAAGGACAAGCTGGATGGGGCTTTGAGCAACCTGGTCTAGTGAAAGTTGTCCGTTCCCATGCTGGGGGGGGGCAGACTTAGATTTAAGGTTCTTTCCAATGCTAACCATTCCATAATCCTATGAAAATAACCATGCTATGATCCTATGACAATCCCCTTTCACTGCTTTGAGGATTGTCTCAGAAGTGCAGCAGTGGGAAATTGGGCCCAAAGACAAGCACTTGAAACTGTGATTAACTCATTATGGTTTTCCACCTTGTGTTTCAAAAAGATGCTTCCCTTCTATTACAACTCCTGACTTTGTTCTCCATCATCACTGTCTGGGCTTCTGCAAACACAGACACTGTTTACAACATTTTAATATAGCTACTATTGATAGGCAATTGAACACAGAATTTCCTTTGCTATAAAGAAAATAATGTTGCCTGGATAAGCAGTGTGATCATCATGTTTTTAAACAACCTTTAAAAAATCTTTATCTTTGCTAAAACCTGCTAAATGATGCAAATGAGTTGGCAATCATAATGCAACAAATGCCTGTGATCTATTATCGTGTTGCAATCTGTGCTTTCATCATATATCACTGTCTACTTTAACACAGTAGCTGACTAGGTATCAATACATAAAGTTCATTCTCAGTGTAATAGGCACACCTCTTTCACCAAAACTTTCATGCTTGATTCCTTTGTGTCACTTTTAAAAGAAGGCTAAACACACAGTTCAGAATTATTGTAACTCTATGGAAATATTTTTTGCAATGTTTTGTAGGTGTCTGTGTACGAGCATACATACAGATGACTTATTTTCCCTCTGGTTTTTTTGTGTCTCATGTTTAAGAAAATTGGCTCTGAAATATCATCCTGACAAGAATCCAGACAATCCAGAGGCTGCAGAAAAATTTAAAGAGATCAACAATGCTCATGCAACCCTGACTGATTTATCCAAACGAAACATATATGACAAGTATGGATCGTTAGGACTCTATGTGGCGGAACAGTTTGGTGAGGAAAATGTTAACACCTACTTCATGCTCTCAAGCTGGTGGGCAAAGGTAAGCTGTTACTTTCTTTTGGAAATCAAATGTTACAGTGCACACTGACAATTACATACACAAGGAATCCCCTGAAAAACATGATCTCTCCACAGGCTTAAGAAATAATAGGATCTGACTCTAAACTAAAAATTTAATAAAACAATATTATCTGGAAAATAGACAGTGGCAGAATGTAACATAAGCTCAGACTAGCACTAATATAGAAAGTTTTCTCTTTTTTTTTAACCTGGTATATAGTTACAGTACATGTTTTGTAACACTTTCAGTCTTTAATTAGATTTGAATTAGTGCTCCAGGTTAATTTTGACTTTCTTTTCTGTAATGACTAAATAAAAATGACTCACTATTCAAAAACAAGAAGTCCCATTTATGTGACAAGCAATTAATAAATTATTACCGTACAAATTTAGCTGTCTTTTTTGCTATATATAGCATACAACATACGTAAGCAATAGTAATACATAACACTGTGATTATGGCATTAGATATGTGTGCTGGTGATGGAGTGAGAGAAAGGAACTCGAAGAAAAGGTTAGAAAAGTGGAATGGAGGAAGAGAGTAGGAAAGGAAGAGAATGATACATCAAAACCCTGGATATTGCTCAAGGAAAAACAATAATGGTCTGTTCTAGTCATGGAGGAGTTCGGTTCGTTTGTTCCTTTATCACATTGGTGTCCTCTGATGTTTGCATATATAAAATTCAAGTGTTTCTGGAAATACTGAAATTTTACAGATATGCAACAAACAGAATTGCAAATGTGCAAAATCCATGCAGTCCCCACCTGTTTCCAGCCACAGAAGCACAGGAAAGCACTCTGCTGGACTGTGCTGGAATACATAGGAAGATGATCTGTACTGTTTGAAGCAAGCACTCTATGACAGTTTTTATCTGAGAATTGTGGAACACAGATTTCTCTGTTCGGCAAGGAACAGGCCAGTGCTGCATTGCCCTGCATTCCCCTTTTAAGCTGGGAAGTCACTTGGGCACTCCAGGGGTCTGAGAAACCATAATTTGTCTTCTGAAGCAGGATGAGGCAGAAGCTCCTCAAATTCAGAACAGTGCATGAAACCAATGAATAAAGTACTGGTGTTTAATTTAAACTTGCAAAGGCGCTGCCCCCTCAGAGGCTGGTTGGAAGCTGCCTGCTTGCAGCGGCTGAAGCTGACTCCTGCTGCAGGCTGGACACCCCACCAAAGCTGCTGTCATCTCCCGATGGATCATTCCCCCTTGTCTTTGCTGTCTACCCTCTCCTTCTGCCTCTTTGTCACAGTTAGGTGGCCTGAGCACTGAGAGGGCAACAGTGTTGACTCCTTTAACAGTTCTGACAAAAGAGATTTTCTTCACTATTTCTTTTTTTTTTTCTTAGCCTTTATTTTTCTTTTACTTAGTGATCTCTAGTGGAGATTTTATGGAGTATAAAATCCTCTGGGGTCATAAAATCAGGTACAGAAATAACCACTGTGGCTTTGACTCATAAAGAGAGCAGTGGGAAGTACAGAGAGAAGCTAATAAGTCCCTAACAACTAAAGGAGAAATGTGAGGATTGCTTCAAGCAAGCTGTGTCCCAGAGGAGAGACAAGACGTGCTGAAGAGCAAAGTAATCATTGCTTCCCGATTTTCAAGAATTTTGTAAAAAAATCCAAAATATGTATATAGACTCATTTGAGGATTATCACAGGTCTATCTCTTCCCCAGCCCAAAATCTTGCCACCTCCAAAGTATAAAGAGGCCACCAAGTGGGGGTTTTTTTGCAAGCTGAGATCACTATTTCTCATTTCTTTTTAACTCATGTACAAATGCTGGGTCAGTTTGAAATTTTTATATTGGTCATCCTAATACTATTTGAGTCTGAGACATCATCAACAGATGACCTTTGGACTCCTGATTTCCTCCATTCTGGTGGAGCACAGTAGGGACCACAACCTTCTCTTATTATCTTCCTCATTGACTGCAAACATTCCTCTTCCCAGCACATTCACACCGAGAAAAGCTGACAGTTGCAAGGATTTTTATCATTAGCACTAAGGAAACTCAAATGAAAGAAGAAATGCAAAATGAAAATTACTGTTCTTTTTCAGAGTGCCAGACTTTTTAGCAGGCACATTAAACTGGGAACATAGAGACACGGGTAATGGGAACTCAAACTGCTTGTCCACTGGCAGGCATAGAGGTTGTTTGTTTAACTGTTTTAGCAAAAAAACAATTCAACCTCTACCATGAAGACAGTTCATTGATGACATCAATAAACTGATTTTTTTATTTACCAACTATGATAATATAAGCACAGGAAAGGCTGAAACATTAAAAGTATAATAAATAAACTCAATGTGTTTTCCCCTCTATATACTTTTTTTTTTTTTTTTTGTTCTATATGTTGTGGTGATTTATTCTCCATTATGGCATAAATTATAAACAGTCAGATAACTTACTTTAGGGATTATGGCACTTTTTCAGGTGTCTGTTAGAAAGAAAGCATTTTAAGACAAAAAGTCAGTCCTTCTTTTTATTTAAAACCACCTAGCTTGCTCTAGATACATGCTTATATTAATATTAGTTATGTTATTATATTATTATATTATAGTTATATTATATTATTATATAAATAGTCTTATTACCTTCAAAGATGCTCCAGTCTGCCCCCACTAACATTAGCTCAGACATGCATACATAATAATATTACTTGTACAGCTCCGTTGTATTAGTTTGACAATATCCTGGCATTTGTGCCTACTGTCTTCCTCAGCAGCATGTTGTCTTATGAATATAACAAATAGTAAAGGGCAGACTGTGTAACTGTAATGCTAAAGCCTGGCTGTACCTCCAATCCATATATACCTGGGGGCCACAAAGCCATGCTGCTTTTACCTACACATTCAGAGAATCGTAGAATGGTTTGGTTTGGAAGGGACCTTAAAGATCATCCAGTTCCAACCCCCCTGCCATGTGCAGAGAGACCTCCCACTAGACCAGGTTGCTCAGAGATCGATTCAATGTGGTCTTGAACACCTCCAGCGATGGGGCACACACAGCTTCTGAGGACAACCTATTCCAGTGCCTCACCACCCTCACAATGAAGAATTTGTTACTAATATCTAACCTAAATCTACCCTCTCTCCATTTATTTCTACATATCAGCTTTGATTTGCTTTCCAGGAATGCCACTGGTTTTCCCTTGTTCTTATACTACTATGTCCATGAAGAGATGTCTATGGAGCTTTCTTCTGTGTCACAAACAACTCCTGGAACTACCTTGGGTCAGAAGCCAGGTTGCTGTCACGTCCCCATGGAGCACAGACTGGCAATGCCAGCCTAAATTCTCCCCTCCGACATGTCCCATTGCTGTGATGCAGCACACCCTTGAATATCTGTGAAGCCGTGCTGTGAACCCAGGCACTGACTTGGTCTGAGGAAAAAAAGCTCTGTAAATTTAAATTTTCTGGCTCTTGACTCTGACTGAGATCTCTGGTCTTGGCCCCAGGCAATTGTGTTGGCTCTCATGAAGCCTCTATGCTTTGTGCCATGGGGACAAGAAGTGAGCAAAGGTGGGAACTTCTTGCTACCTGAGTCCCCAGATCAAGAAACTGTAGTCCAAGGACTATAATTTAGGAGATGTCACCTGTGTGGTCCTGCACAGGCTAATGGGGAGAGAGGGAGACACCCACAATAGGCAATTCAAATACTTTTATGGCTGAATCTTCCTCTGGAAGGACTTTTAACTTCTCTTTGACTGTGTGGGGAGTCCATAAGGGCTATAGTCCTAAACTGGATGCCTTAGTTCAGTGCCCAGAGTCATGTGGGATACATCTGAGTCTTTGCTTCTTCTTCTCCCAGCTTTGTTATTGACAAGAGTTTGCCAGTAAATAAGGGTTTGAAAAAATGATCTTGGGCAAATGAGTCATTTTAAAGATGGAAATGAGTCATTTTAAGGTGGGTGGGGTTTTGCATACTGCCTGGAGAGTTTTTCAGAGGGCCATCAGCCAAACAACAGACTTTCAAATGTTGAGCATGTTGGGGACCTGTCTTCTTTGTGGATGTGGTCCTTTGTGACAAGTAGGAGCTTGTGGGTGAGGAGGGCTTTGGAAGATCTGGCCCTTGTTCAGGCACTGGTACAGCAGGTGGACTCCTCTGCCAAGAACATAGGAACCAGAGTTCCTCTGACAGTCTTCCTTCAGCTGTAAGAGACAGCCACAAGTTTGAGGAAGGTCACTGCTGACAGGATTTTCATCCTGCTGTGTTTAACCCAGGGCCTGTTTGCAGTCTGTGGTTTGCTGACGGGCTGCTACCTCTGCTTCTGCCTCTGCTGCTGCTTCAACTGCTGCTGTGGAAAGTGTAAACCGAAGGCACCCGAGGGGGAACAGCAGGAGTTTTGTGTGTCTCCAGAAGATTTGGAAGAGCAAATTAAGAATGACATGGAAAGAGGTGTGTATTGTAGGGGCTTACCGTGTGGCAAAGCTGTTCAAAACAATCTTTAAAGCCTGTAGTCCAGATGTTCTGCTCACAATGCTGAGGGTGCTCCCAGACTTCAGCGGAGACGTGCCAATTCACTCTAGCTAAGACCATGACCCAGTGAACTTCCCAAGGTACGTATAAATGCAAAACCAAACTTATGGCACTTACAACTAAATATCTCCTGAATCTCTTATGAGACACTTAAACAATAAAAGTCTTAGGGCTTATTTTAAGAGACAATGTTCACCCTGTTAGCCCCCATGTCTACATTCCTTCATGTCCTAGATCCTATACTCATACATCAGGCTCTACTGGACTGCTGCTTGTCATGTCTGATTGGCCTGAATAAGCTGTCATTCAGACTTGACGTCTGTAAAATTATTCCCTGCTTCTGGTGGATATTGTACCCATTCAAGAAAAGGCTTCAAGAAAAGATGGACAGGTTTCCAACAGTAAGGTTGTGCAGTAACCCAAGAGAGTATGCATGGGAGCTACTGTGGTCCTGTCGCTCTCCCATCCAGCCCCCAAGCTGCTCACTCTCTTCTGCACTGGCAGTAGCAATACTGCTACCTTACCCAGGCCTTGGATAAAATCCAGGTGTAAACTAATCCTCTCAAAAATGTGTGTAGTTCCTGGCCCATTTAATTCCCTGGTGTGCTTCATGGTGGGGTAGGCAAGTGCTAACTTAGGGACAAGAGGAACAAGGAATTGAGGAGCCAGGAACATGGGCCTGTGGCAGCAGAATGACCTTTGCAGCAGGTCACCCTCTTTGTTTGGCTTTGCTGCATTCCCCCAGCTGCACATTCAGGTTTTGGCAATGCCAAGGGAGGATGGTGGTGATTTCCTAATTTGGCACTAGTGTGGGATACATGCTTTGAACAAAGAGCTCTGTCCTAATCTGCTGAAGGTTTTGCTTTCATGTTCAGGGGAAGTAGAAACATCTCAAACTGGATAGATATGTACTGGGTGAGAGATGCAATGACCCTTGCTCCAGCAATAAGAACCCAAGGTACCAGTAAAAGACTGAGGACTTTTCAGTTGCAAATTTATATAAACTATGATTAAGATTATGGTTTTTTATGAGGAAGGACCCAATAAGTCATTTCACTCTTTTTCTCTTCCATTGTTATGGAAAATCTTATACTGTTACATTCTTATGTTTATTATGCTTAAAATAGCACTGCCAGATTGCAAATGTCATGTTCCTTTAGCAGTAAGAAATTTTTCCCCACCAACTTTTCACACAAATTTACCCTTCCATAAATATGTAACAAAACACTTGTAGTAGTTGAAACAAATGCTATTTTTATAACTGTTATGCCAACGTGTGGTTGTGTTTTTAAATTGATTTTGCCTGGAGGCATATCAAGGTAAGCACAGCTTAAAAATTGATCATACTTGATCAGTCTGTGCAAAGGCAATAAAAACTAATAGTGAAAACTTTATAACCCCAATACCTTATTTGAGACAAATCTAATAAACTCTATGACATTAGGCACCTGAAAAGTGAAAATCTAAAATGGGTCTTGCTCTTCATGAGTCTATGACACCAAAGCCAACCCTAAAGTAGAAGGATGGAACTCTGAGGAATCAGAATGTTTCATTTCTGCCCAGTTTGATTGTTTAGTTTTAATTTGGTTTATTTTTAATTTTGATTCTCTCTCAAAATCCAGCAAAAAACTCCCCAGTGGCAGAAAAATAATCGCTCCCTCCTTCTGGCACAGGTACCAGAAGGTATTGGTATTCTTTAAATTTAGGCCCCCTTGACATCCCTGTACTCCCACCGAGTCCCACTGAGACCAATTAAAAAAAATAATTTAGAACGTTTAGCAAAGTACCAGTCTGAAAAATTAACATAATGTGGAATTTCATGTTTTAAGTATTTGGAAAACAATATTAAATATATAGGTAGGGTCTGAAGAAAACTAGATCTTTATACCTCTCCTGCCCTCCTCTTCAGTCTTGTTATATTTTCCTCCTAATCAAAACCAGCAAGCCTCAGTAAATTAGAATTCACTTTATTTTAAAAGAGAGCAATGTATAAGAAATAAAAATAAAAGCTTTATGGCAAAGGGTAACATGAGCATCTTTTCTGCAGCTGAAAAGAGACAATGCATTTAGGGAAAAAAAAAAAAAAAAGAATGAAAACCAGATCAAAGTGAGTTTCCTCCCTTCCTTCTTCCCTTGTCGCCCCAACTTCAGGCATACTGGCCAGAAAGACACATCTGACTTTTAGAATAGCAAAGATCATGCATTTTTTAATGCTGGGCCACAGAAATTAATACTCATGCCTTCCTTTAGGTAAATAATAGAAATGCTCCTGTATGTAATTCAGAAACAAACTGTAATCACTTGTGCAGCAGATTTCATTTTGGATGAGGAGATTCTATTAGGATCCAAATTCTTTGCATGCCCTCTGTGCACAGACTGAGCATTGTAGCCAGTAATTAATTTCTTTGCTTCCTGCTGTCCCCAGCATCTATATTACTGCTCACCAGAAATTTTGCTGAGGTCAAAATGTAGATTTTCATGCTAAGGCCACTTTTCTGAGAAACACAACATCAATAAAGCATCACAATTCCTGATGCTAAAAACCTCTGAGAGTGAGTCCTTAGCAGTTGTGCTCAGTGGGAGCTGCCTGGTACTGGCTGTACTGCTCAAAAGAGTTCAGATTTAGACTTCAACTCTCAAACTGACATGACTATAATAATTTTTCAGTTCCTCACATCTCTCATTAACAAAATTATGGTTTTACACAGTTGATTTCACTCCTCAAACTAACATAAAACATAATTATTAGTGAAAAAGACAGAGGTGAGAGGCCAAAGATTCAGTGCTCCATTCCCTAAAATGTAAGAGCAAAGTCAGTTGTCACTGAAATCAACACAATCATGCCAAAGGCTGCAATCCTGTTGAAATGCTATTTCTCTAGAAAGAGAGAACTTCTAGAGGAATTTCTAGAGGAATTTCTATTCCTCTGGAAGAAGGTTTTAGTCAAATAAATTTGACTAGTTCTAGTGCTCAGCTAGTTCCATGTCTCCCTTGACAGCCTTGTTTTACAGCATGTTCTTCCGGGGGTAACATGACCATCCGAACTAAAGGAAATTAGGGGTTTGCAAGCCCTGGCACATACTTAGCTTACAAGGATTTCTCCTCACAGCTATTGATTTGTACCACAGGACTCTGACCTAATCTAGAGCAGAAGACCAAAAGTTAAATGTTATGTTTGGGTTATTACATTTTAAACATGACGTTTTTTAGTGTTTCAGATCAAACGTGACATTAGAAAGGTGCAAAATAAGGTAATTTGTGGTATTGTGCCATGATGTTATGGGTGACCTGTCAAAATACACTGGCAGAGGGAAGTATCACTCGCTTGTCTGCAGCACAGACACGTGCAACACTTCATCACTTTCCCACACACATGGGGCAGGCTGACAGATTTTGCTTCCACTAAAGTTGACGGCAAAATTTTTGTTAACTTTCGTGTTCCCGGAGGAGGTGGCATTGGAATTTGGATTGCCTTTGTACTTCACGCTGTAATGATGCACTCAAAGCAGTTTGGCAGGTCTGTTCCCTCCTGTTCGGTTATCATCGTAAGAACAAAGCAAGGCATTTCTAGACCAACTTTTATTTTACAGAAAGTGAATTCTGGGAGAGAAAAAAAAAAGAAAGAAAAAGAATAAAAGAACCTGAGTAGCAAAATACTTTCCTAACTCAGAAGCAATAAGTTTTTATCACTTCATTGTCTCCTCCACACTCCATATGATACAAATGTAGGCGAACAGTGAGCAGGAGCTATCTATAGAAAGCAGTTTCAACTGTGAATTCTGCCTCACCTCCATTCTGCAGCTTGCCATTAGCAGACTATATTTGTACATTTTATTATGCCATGGGTCCTTGTTCTGCTAAAAAACCCTACCATAAATCTTAGAAGGGTGCAAGCAGCAAAATGTTTGGTGAGGGTGTCAGCTAAGAGCTGTCTGCAGATCAGCTGGAGGCAATGCGACAGATTTGCAGTGGGTCCTGTTCTCCTGTTGCACACCTGGGTATCACAGCAAAATGAACTGCTAATCTCTGCCCTCCATCAACAATCTTCCAGCAAATGAACAACTTGGAGGCAGCAGTGGGTGGGAGGGAATGCTGCTCAGAAATCTAGAAAACACACAGCAACTTAAAAATGGATTGGAACTGCCAAACTAATATGAGCCTGAGCTGAGCTCAAAGCATTAATTACTCATATACTTTTAGAAGTTATGAAACATGTCTGTCTTTGACCTTGTGTCTAAATATGGAATTGCCCATACAGAGAAGTTGCTTGGCATTTAATCATTCCTGCCTTTCACCTTGACAGAGTCAAAGTTGTTCTACCCCCACTGAGTGGAAGCCGTATGGCATGCAATTAGATTCCTGCTCTGGGTTAAGTTACTCCTGTACATTACATCTTTTGCCCATGATTCATCCCATCAACTGTCATGTAAACAGGAGGAAATGTCAGAGGAGATTTTTTTCCTGAACATTTGGTCACTTGGCAAAAAAAAGTCATAATTTGTATTCAATTACTGTGAAGGCTGTGGTAGTATCAAGATATAGATAGTCCAGAGTTTTCATATGAAACACTTCACTAAGATGGCTGAACCTGTAAAAGTCAGTTTCTGAGACTTGAGTACTTCCCTCCCTCCAAAAAAACTTGAGGGTTGGAAAGAGGCCCAGAAGAAGGGCAAGCAAACCTTGTTCTTTATCAGGTGGAACACAGTAGCCATCAAGGAACTCTGTAAAGATGTCACTTCCCCTTTCCTCCACTCTACAACAAATGCGTTTTTTATAGATATATTGGAAAAGCAAACACAAAATTGCAGAGTGAGAAAGTACACAGCAGTAAGGATTTATATAGTGATAATATGAAGTTCTGATAGTTCCAAATTCATTAAAATAGTAATTCCCAGAGTCCTATCACATATACATTACATAAGACTTCAATTTAACATTTTTATTTAACTAGCTGGCTTTCAGGATATATGTGATTTCTCTCCTCTCAAGTGTATTACTATTACTGCTCACGCATTTTTTCCTTTTAATTCTCTTCTTTCTTTACTGTTAACTCTGCTTTCTTCTAGACTAATTTCTGTCCCATTCTCACAAACACCCTCAAGGTTAGTGCTTGCTGACTCACAACAGTGCTCATTATATTCAGCCATTGGTAGGAACAAGCACTCGCTATTAGAACAGGCAGGAACCTTTAGCCTGCAAGCTCTGCAAAGCACCAGGCACAAGAAATGTCCAGTTTAACAGCAGCAGCAATAGCCACCCAGAAATCTGTCATTGTATGAGAACAAGGAGTAAGGGCATTTATAGACTCGGTGTGGGCAGTGCCACCTCGTTGGTACCCACACAGCTGTCTGTGAAAACAGATTAACCTGTAACCAGAACAGCAAATGAAATGTTATGGTGCTAACAAGAAATCTGACTTTGGTAGCAAGTGAAGGGTTCTTAAAGTAATTTTTGTCATCCTCTCCAATGTAGATGGAGAAACTCCTATTATGCTTCAGCCAACTAACGTAACTGAGAAGACACAACTGATTGGGGACAGCCATCGGAGCTATCGCACGGAGTCCTAGAGCAGGCGAGCGACCTGTTGGTGCTTCTCACTGAGTCTCACAGTGAGAAAAAACACGTGATAAGTTCTGCAGCCTGTGTTCATAGTTGTCTTGAAGCTAATCAAGAGTAACCTGAGAGTAATTTCCTACCAAGGCAGAATCTCCCTCTATGCTACTTCCAGTAGGTTGATACCTGCACTGTGTATGGAGATACCGATGGCCTGTAAAGAGCATGCTGGTTTCTCGGGATTTCAAATTGCCTTTCTCTCTAATAATATTCCTTTTGGTATAGCTGGTGTCCTCTCTGCCCTCAGCAGTAGTTTCACCTCCCAGACACAGTCTTGAGTCCTTTTGTGGACACATTGGCTCTGTCTCTCCCTGCCCCAAGAACTTTCCTTGCACACAGCAGTTTTGCTGGATGTGAAACATTCCTGTGAGGGAGCCCCAGAAGTGCTCTTTAGCAAGTCCCAGGGAGAAAGTTGGTGGCAAGACACACGAGGCTCTCCTTCCCAGAGAAGAAGTGCTCTTAGGAGGGCAGCTAATGGCTTGCTGGGACCCAGCTCTGGAAATTATAAATTATAAATCCTGAGCCAAGACAAAGTGCTAGGAGAGTTTTCTGATGGTTGTTACAGTGCAGGTCACTCCAAATCCAGAAGCCTCATCCAGAAGTACACATAGGCTCTGTGTCTTCCCCTACAAAAGCTGCAAACCAAAGCTGCTGCCCACCAGACAGTGGGCAAAGGCCACGGGGAGTGGAAAGCTGGCCCTGGGCTGTCCCAGAGCCTCTCTCTTCTTCCCAGAGGCCTGTGGCAAAACTCCTCCTTTTGGTTCCCAGCCAACAGCTTTCTGCCAGCTGGCTTATTGCACCATGTCCTTGGCTTCTAGCCCTACTGCCCTGCTGGCACTGGGCTGGGAGCCATCACACCAGCACAGGCACTGGGGCTGTGGGAGCAGCAAGGACTTGGCAGGGAAGGCAAGCAGCAAAGGAGTGACCGTCCTCCTCACCAGCTCATTGGGGTAAGACTGAATCCTCCCCTCTGGGCCAGGCACAGGGGCTTTAAGAGCACATAGCATGATTTTAAATAAAGATGTAGGAATGAGGTCTATGTTCAGGTGTACCACTGCACAAATCAGTGGAGTATGGCTACATCATATGGGTATGGCTAAAGGAAGCATGAAGAACTTAGGCCACTAATTTGTAAGAACTAAAGGAATACTGCTTAGATCTTAAACTTACCACTTCACTGATTTGACATTGTTGTTTAAGTCTGAGGCAGCTGAATTTCTCCTTATTGATCATTTTACATCAATCATTGTCAGTTCTGTGTATTCATTATTTTTGCATGTTGTGGTCTAAAGGGGGTCACAATGTTCCACTAAATTATACAGACGGGTGAATATATAACTAGCCAAAAGTGTTATTCCCTTGCTTAAAATTGGATCCCGCAGTTGCAAAACATTATTATCTTCCTTCTATTCTCACCTTTGAGATCAAATGTCATTCAGTGGCAGCTAAATATATGGGAAAAGAATCTGTTTTATAGAACCAGCTGTAACTCCAAAGTCAAGACATACTATTTTCAATGTTTCTTTGTAAGTCCCATATACAAGGATATTTTAAAGACCATTACTTCCTGTTCAGGGTACATATCTGTTCTCTGGGTGCAGGCACCGGGGACAGCCAACACTCACATTTGCCCTCAGAAATTGCCCTGGCTTTCTGCTTCAGAAAAGAGGGAAGATTCTGGCATGGCCGGAGCTGTGCACAGGCACTCGCTTCCCTCCTACCCAAGGGCTCCTCTTTGTCCTCAGTTGCAAGGATTTTGGAAACCACTCGTATGTACATAACTCCAGACCACCATGCTGGCTGCCCAGTGAGGATGTGCCCATCCAACCTGGTGGTCCCAGGAGAGGGGACTGGTGACACCATCCTGCCACTGAGGAGACATGGCCCCAGAGGGACATCTTTCCAGTGGCAGCCGAGTACCTCACATCTTCCTGCCGGGGGAATGGATCAGACAGCACTGGGGTGCTGTGAGATGGGCAGAGCACAGAGATTGGGTATGTGCTGAGGACACCAGCACACACACTCCTCTTCTGGCTTTCTTCACTATTCCCCTCTTCAGGGTGTTTGCTCTGGCATAGGGTGTTATCCCCAAATGAAGGAGTAGGGAGAGCACATACTACATAATAAATCTGCAGGTGATTTCCTAAGTTTCACTGTCTGGTAAAGACATTTAGTGTCAAAATGTCCAAATGTTACCTAGTGACTATTTCCAGCAAGGAGCTGAAAGAGGCACTGGGAGGAAAGTCTGGTGTAAAGCTACGTGTTATACGTGGAATCCTTTCCCATGTGAAATCCATCCTCCTGTTCCCATGGAAGTTAGTAGGAATTGCACCCTTGATTTCAACAACAGCTACAGAGCAGGCCTAAAGCCAGGAAGGAAGAAGTAAATCCCCTATTAGCAAAAGCAATTGGGGATTTTTTCGCATGCAACACCTCTGATGGGTCTAGAGGGCCAGAGCCAAAGTTCACCAAAATCAAGGAAATTATCTCCATGGGCTTGAGATGTACCAAAGGTCATGTGGTTCTTATTTACCTTTCTAAATGAGAGCTTTTTCTTGGGAAAGATTTATGACTTGATCTCACAGTGTGAAGCAAAGACGGACAAGCTGCTTCATGTTTGCAAATCCCTTTTACAGACAGGGTTCTGTACAGAAGAGACACAATGCATTATATCAGTTAGCAAAAAACCTCAGAACAAACCAGTGACCAAGCCTCTGAGGGGGTTGTCCAGGACTCACAGCTTAAAGATCTGAGTGTCTCAACTCATGGTTTAATTTCAAATGGGAAACTTAGTTTTTAGAGTACCAGAGCATTTGTGTCTCTCACTGATGTGAAGATCAGCTATTCTGAGGACATGGGGAGAAAGGATGAATAAGGATTTCAGGACTTAGCTTTTCAATGTGACTTTACTCCTTTGTTTGCTTTTCAGAGAAGTTTCTAACATGAACATATGCTAATGTGATCTGGTTTTGTGTACAGTTCAATTGCACACCCAGAAATCTTCTCAAAATGTACAGATTCACAGTTTTTTCTCTGTTTTTCTACATTTATTTATATGTAAACTAACATGTATTCAAATCTACCCTGGCTGTCAACCACTCTGACTAATAAAGGTTGTATGTATGAACTGTAGCACTCCCTTTACCTTGCTATATTATCAACAACTTCATTCAGGTAACAGCTAGAGAAGCTGTTGAGACAGCTGTCCAAAGTTATGGCTTTGCACCCTGGCAAGTGTAAAATGGCAACTCAGGGTTTCCCCAAAGAGGATCCCCAAAGCTCTTGGATTGCAGTAGGTGTGCCTGCCCATGCAAAGCAGCCAGAGCTATAGTTGCACATTGCAAGTCCTTTACTTAATGCAGAATGCTTGTAAAAAAAATCATCGGTGTGATGAAGTGATGTAACGCGGTAGTTTTACTGGAATCAGCATCTATATGGAACAATTTTCCCCAGCAAAAGGTGTGTGCAGACAGTGGAACCATGATGCTGCTGAGGACAACAGCAGACATCCTGAGACTTCCAGCATCTCACTCTGGGGTTTTGCATCTGTCCAAGAGCCAGTGCAGAGTGCCAGATAATCTGGGCGTGCTACAAGACAGGAATATTTCTCACTAGGATGGTATCCAGTCTCTGGGACCACAAAAGCCCAAGCATTTGAAAAATGGACAAGGGGCAACTGTTTTGGCTAGATGTATTCTCAAAGATCTATTCCTTTGCGTGCTTAGATATTAACACATACCCAGATTCACTCAAAACACCAAACAGAAGAGGCAGTATAGACAATTTAGGTGTACCACCTAGTTATTTAGGTCGTTAGTGTACTTTTCTCCCCACAACAAATTTGTGGGGTAAGCCACTCTGCTTAATACAAAAAACTTCAAACACAATTGTATGTCACCTAATTTCACTGCCTACCTTCTATCAGAATGAATACCAATATGATTTCAGTCAAAAAGAATTACATCTCTACCTCTTTTTAGAATAAAATCATTAAAGAGAAATGAAGAAGCATGCAAAACTGAGCACAGTTAAAATTATTATTTTTCTATGTTATCATTTCCTGTAGAAAAGAAAATATATAGTGTGCTGTTATGAACCAGGGAGAAAGACTACAGATGACAGTAACCTCCTTCCCTCCACAAACTAAAGTCAGCTCAGTCAGCACATCTGGCTTCTCCTTTCACTTTGAGAGATGAATGGGTACAGAGTTTCATACAAGAGGACTCGGTTCTTTGTGCCAGTTTCACCCATCCCAGGGTTGGGAAGGCAGTAAGATGGGACAACTACATGGTAGCTGACACCTGTAGTAGATAGACACTGGTAAAGACATGCAATTTTCCACTAAGGGAGAGAGTCGCTACATGCTAATCTTAGAACGAGTTGGGTAGGAAGGTGTTGCCTTTCCCTGGGGTTAGAATTAAAAGCCAAACACAGTTAGAGGGGAAAGAAGGGTTTTACCTCGGTATTTATTTAAGGGTCCTCAGGTGCACCACATCCAGGTAGAATGCACCGAAAATGCACCCCAGGATGCACAGCGAAAATGCACCCACACGATGATTCATGTATACAGTTATAGACCTTGCAAATTAGCACAGCTATCAGAGATTCCCTGATGAGAGGCTCAAGGGAAGCCCCTGTCCTGAGGAACCTTCCCCCTGCATGGGCCTATCTTGGTTTACAGAATGTGTTCTGGAGAGAACCTTGGTGTCTGGGGCTTTCTGACCCAACTGTGAGGCTTCCAAGATGTTTGGTCTCTTGGCTTAACGGAACTTTGGGTCTAAGTCGTTATCAGACTTGGGGAATTACAAGTATGGGGGCTAAAAGCAAGCACTAAGGATACATAAAAGCTGTGTAAGAGGGTATATAAGAGGAGTATATGAAAAATCAAAAAATTATCATGTCATCAAAGGGACTTTAAATATCATTCAATTCCAACCCCCGGCCATGGGCAGGGATGCGCCCTGTCCAGCCTGGACTTGAACACTTCAATTGGCTCGATGTGAAAATGTATTCCTTTTGTGGCAGTATGTATAAAGCCTTATCCTGTAAAATCAGTGTCTAGACATTTGGAAAACAGGAGAGAGACTTGGAAAAATTACCCTCAGAATTTAAAAATCCTAATTAGCTGCGATGAGACAAAGGGATCTCATCAGGTATCCTCCTGACGTGACTCGCTTTGTGAGGGTTTGTAGCACGTTGGAGTAAGAACACACATCTTGTTTTCCTTTAAAAATTCAGGAGGTGTTGGCAGTCCTGCATTAGGCACAGCATTCCCTGCTGCCGCAGGAACAGCCGCTCCTGAGTCAGCGAGACGCAGCACACAGGCTCGGTTTGCGATGCGGCGGGAACTCCTCGAGAAAAGCAACTGGATCTGCAAAACGTTGAAGAGGAATTGTTTAAAAGCAGTTTGCCTAAAAGGCCAGAAAAAAACACAACGTCTCCTTCGAGCCGGAATCGAACCAGCGACCTAAGGATTCCCGCGGGGCGCAGCCTCTACAGTCCTCCGCTCTACCAGCTGAGCTATCGAAGGGACCTGGTGTCTCCCGTGCCGCCACGCATTAAGACTGTAACCAGCCCGGCTCACGCATGCGCAGCACGCACGGCCTTCGGACGGGCCTTACCGCCGGTCGCGGGGCAGGGCGGGAACGCCGGGAGCGCCCCCTGCCGGCGGGGCGGAGCGATGCCCGGGCCGTGAGGGGCGCCCAGGGCCGTGCGGGGCGCAGCGCGCCCTTGTTCTTCGGTTTTTAGGACAGCGGGGACACCCACGGCCTGTGCGGGGCCAGTGGCGCAATGGATAACGCGTCTGACTACGGATCAGAAGATTGTAGGTTCGACTCCTGCCTGGCTCGTACTTGTTTTACACGTTTTCCGTTCCCGGCCCTGCTCACGCGTTGAGGGGGATGGTTTTCCATCTGAACTCACCTCCTGGCTTCTTACTTTCCTCTTCTCTTCTATCTTTTTTCCTCTTCTCTCTCCCATCTGGACTCATCATCCTGACTTCATCAGGAACTGCTGTGACAGAACAAGGAGTAACAGGTACAAAATGAGAGGGGAAATTTAGGTTAGAGATTAGGAAGGAACTCTCTGCTGTGAGGCTGGTGAGACACTACAGCAGATTTCCCAGGGAGGTTGTGGGGGTCCCAATCCTGGCAGTGTACATGGCCAGGCTGCATCAGGCCTTGAGCAAGGCCTGATCAAGTCTGAACAAGGCAGGCACCGCCTAGAGGGAGGTGTCCCTGTCCATTACAGGGGGATTAGCACCGGATGATCTCTAAAGTCCCTTCCAACCCCTTAAAATTATGTGATTCCATGATTTAACCCCATTTGTCTGCCTGGGAGTGTTGTGTTTCCCAAAGCAAAACACAACTGTAGGCTTTAATTTTTCCATTTTTTTTTCCAAATTAACCCGATTAACACACCATTACATTACACGGGGGAAAAGCCTCCTGGCCCTAGGAGAGGAGCAGTGTACTCCACATTGGCCTGACACACTATGGTTACTCTCACAGACGACATCAAAGAAAACAACCAGGAGGTCTCTGAAGCCAGCAAGCAACGCTGCTGTGATTAGGAATGTTGTTTACATTGTAATTATCCCTTAGTCTTGACAAGTGTGAGGACATCCTTGTTGTGCAGTTGTATGAAAAGTGTGTGGTTTTGCAACAAAACCCAAATATTTTTCATGTCCATAAAGGCTGTGCAGTGTCTGAAGAAGAGCTTGCAAGCAGGAGAGGCGAGGAAGGCATTCCCCATGATTAGATTTGAGAGCACGCCACTTCAGAGTAGCCAGTTATCAAATCATAGAATGGTTTGGGTTGGAAGGGACCTTTAAAGGTCACCTACTTCAAACCCTCCTGCAAGGAGCAGGGACACTGGGTATCTTCAACTCAATCAGGTTGCTCAGAGCCCCAGACCTTGGATGTTTTCAGGGAGGGAGTATTCACCACCTCGCTGCACAACCTGTTCCAGTGTTTCATGAACCACCTTGTAAAAAATATCTTCCTTATATCCAGCCTGAGCCCACCCTCTTTCAGTTTAAAGCCATTACCCCTTGTCCTCTTACTACATGCCCTTGTAAAAAGTCCCTCTCCAGCTCTCTTGGAACTCCTTTAGGTACTGGAAAGTACTCTGAGGTCTCCCTGGAGCCGTCTCTATGCTGAACAACCCAAGTTCTCTCCACCTGACTTCGTAAGAGAGTGCTCCTACCCTCTAAGCATTTTGTGTCCCTCCTCTGGACTCGCTCCAGCAGCTCCATGTCCTTCCTGTGCTGAGCCCGCGGAAGTGGACACAGCAGTGTGTGGATTCAAATTTCCCAAAAGAGGTGGCTCATGGCTTTATGAATAAATAACTGCGGTAGGTCATGAGTGCTGCTAACATTCGGAAAGCGAGGGACGCTGCTTGTACTCAACAACACAGGGCTGCGCTAAAAAGAATACGAGCCAGGCAGGAGTCGAACCTACAATCTTCTGATCCGTAGTCAGACGCGTTATCCATTGCGCCACTGGCCCCATATAATTACCGCTCTCTGGCCGCCGCCCAGTGACCGAACCTTCTTCCTGCTGCTCGCCCCCGCGAGGACCGACGCTGCCAGGAGCATGCGCAGAGTTCCGCGCGGGGCGGGGCGATGGGTTGTGTGGCCGCTGGGGGGCACCTCACCAGTCCCTTCGATAGCTCAGCTGGTAGAGCGGAGGACTGTAGAGGCCGTGCCCCGCGGGAATCCTTAGGTCGCTGGTTCGATTCCGGCTCGAAGGAGACGCTGTGTTTTTTTTTCTGGTCCCCAGGTGAGGGACCCGAGTGCGGCTTCGCTCCCGCTCAGGAAGACGCTCCTAGAGCCGTTTCAAACACGTGTGCTACACAAACAAGTCACATCTCTCTTTGGTTTTTTTTTTCTTCTTTTTTTTTTTTTTTTTTTTTTGGGGGGAAAAAAAAAAAAAAAAAAAGAAAAGCGGTAGCAGCCTTGCAGTAAACTCTGAAATCCGTGTTGCAGCAATGCTTTTGGAATGCTTGGTTGTTTTCTATAATAATATTGGTTATTATATTTAATAAAACGATAATTAATTATTATTTAATGATATTTAAGAAGTAATATATTATCATAATCACGGAACTGTTAGGATTGGAAGGGATCTCTGGACACCCCCCTGCTGAGGTCGAGTCACCTACAGCAGGTTACACAAGAATGCATCCAAGTGGGTTTTGAATGTCTCCAGAGAGGGAAATTCCATTACCTCCCTGGGCAACCTGTTCCAATGCTCTGCCACCCTCAATGTAAGGAAGTTCTTCCTCATGTTGAGCTGGAATTTCTGCTGCTTTAGTTTATGGCCATTGCTCCTTGTCCTGTCACTGGGCACCACTGAAAAGAGTCTGGCACCATCCTCGTGGCACCCACCTCTGAGATATTTATATGCCTTAATGAGATCTCCTCTCAATTTAATAATATATATTTGGCATTCTCCTCTGTGAAGCCAAAAATAATTAAGCGTTTTTAGCTCAGTTTTAGCTAGTTTTGTTAGATCTTTTTCTCCATGGTGATCCTTAGTGTTCAGCTCTGGACAGTCTCTCCTCATTTTGCATGTTGCTTTATGTGATACCGAACAATCCGTATTAACTGGGCTTTCTGTGATGCCAGATAATCCTTACAAATGAGGGCTGTGAGCCCCCTTGCTGATACAAGTGGATAAAAGTCCCCACAGTCTCTTGACTCAAGGCAACAGATGTGATGTTTGGTCCTTTGGATGTGCCAAAAAAGGTGACTTGGGATGTTCTAGCAGGATGTGGAGCAGAGGGAGAGGGGTCATAGAGGTCCTTATACAGAAGGGGTTTAATGCAGACATACGTGGGCTTGCTTAGGACATAGTTAATAAGAGAGCCAGCACTCATACTCTGCTTTTTTCTCCCCTGTGTTCTATTGTTTCCTTTTTCCTTCAAGTCTTCTTTTCCATTACAGGTGCTACGTGGGGTGCAGAAAAGCATGCTTGGCAACAGCTCCTGGCTTGGAGAGAGTAAACGTGTCTGAAAGTGTCCAAATCTGTCTGCATAGCAGGGGGAGAATGGAAGTGAAGCTTTCTCCTTCAACAGAACCCCGAGTGAGTCTTCTCTCTGTGTGGGAGTGTTCCTCTGGGGTAGATTTCATATATGAGAGCGAGGAAGACTCACTCTCTGTGGGAATATAGTACGAGCAAGATTATCAGCGAGGAAACAGATTTATGAAGCTCCGCAGGAGTCAGACCTGCACACTGCTTCTCTTTGTGCATTACATCCCTGGCCCCAGATACCTCTTGATTAATTAGTATGTTTTTGTGCATGTGTATGGACACACACACACCAGCAACAACCTGTTCTCCCTTCTCTTCCAGCATGGTGCAGTGTATCCCTCTCAGGGGCTGTCCCATGAGGAACCTAGGCATGAAAACCTGCCTTTTAGGGAACAGAGGCATCTCGGTGAGCACAAATTGAGGAAAGACATGCATTTCCTTAGCTGTCAGTTATCCACACAAGTTTGTATTCACTAGCAGTCAAATCTGAATCCACAGTCCAAAAGCATATTCCTGTGCTGCTCTCTGGTGTGGGACAGAGCACAGACTCTATCCAGGGCCAAAGATTTCTTTTATTCCCAAGATTCACCCCTTCCTACATAAACATCTCCAAACTCCTTTGTTCCTTTTCACTGATTCAGTGGCAACTCTTTTCACTTCTCCTAAAGCATAGCTCACAAAATAAAAGCACACACAGACTTTCTTCTAGAGAAGGGATCATCTCCTTTCTCCCTCTACCTCCAAGACATTTTTTCTCTCCCACCCACTCAGAAAGAATTGACATGCATGAATTTCTGTGTAAGAGTGTAATCCCCCTGAGGGAGAATGAAAGCCAGGAAAGAAGAAAAACAAAACCAAAAAACCCTCACAAAATGTAGACACTGGTCTCAGGACTTACTTTATGCTAAGCAGCTATTCTGCCTCTTGAGCTACAGCCTGTTACATTCATGGGACTGTTTGGCTCTGCTTCCCATTCTTCTCGGGCATGCTCATGGATCTAAAGGTACTAAATGTTTTTCACTACAGTAGCAAACTATCCAGTGCTTGCATGATAGCGTAACTTGTGAAATGTTTCGTTTAGGTGCAAGTTACTAGTGACAGTCACCTGCAAGTGCATAATTATATTTGTATCTGGTCTCCAGCAAGGGCCAATAACCAGCTGTGTGTGTACAGTCTATTCAATCATTTGTATCACTTAATAAATGAAAGATGCCAGAGATTATAAAAACCCCAATCAGACAACATTTCATTCTGATGCCCCAGGTTGGTTACCAGAGTAGGGCACCTCAGGCAAACAGAGGGATGAGTTGTTTTTAAATAGCCTGATGTGTACAGGGGAGACATCTGCTCCAAGAGAAAGGAAATTTTCAGGTCCTGTCTTGTGAGAAAATGTTGGTTTGTGTTTCAAACAAAAGCTGTCACTTTAGCTGGAGAAAGGGAAAACAGAATAAATCTCATGGGAGAATGAGGGTAAAAAGTTTCAGTCTGCCTGAAGGCTTTCAAAGGAGAGATGGTGAAAATGTTCCTGCACAACAAGGTGCTTCCTGATGCATGGAGTCTGAGATATGTGGCACATGTGTAGACAAGATATTCTGCTGATTGCAAAGATGGGAAACCACTGGAAACAAGAGAGCATTTTCCTGATTTTGTTTGTACCTGAAACTTTATTATTCCTTTAATAAGGTACTCTTTGTCAGTGTATCTATTTTGAATATTGTAAACACATGCTTCTTTTTGTACCTACTCTTCACCTGATGTCAGTGGGATTTCAGGGTCACCCAGCTATCACTCAGCTATCAGCGGCTCTCTCAGCTCACATCCTGAGCACTTAGACATGATTTTTATCTCCTCAGGACATTCCCCTGCCCTGTTTCAGCAGGAGGAGTTGGATAAATGAGCATCCTCCAGGGTCAGCCAAGTTGGAGCATGGCAGTGGAAAACTGGAAGATGCTGGGAATAGACTTGAATGTTGGAGGTTCCCAGTGGGCTTGGGAAAGATCCATGTAATAAAATCTTTTCAAAAATGAGTCTGTTTGGAGGTGGAGTTGACCCAATTGAAAATTCCCAAGGATGCTGAGCAGGATGTATGGGTATCAACATAAAGGAACACAAATTCACATTTCCAGCTTTTGAACCACTGGGGTTTTTTTGTTTGTTTGTTTTTTGGGGTTTTTTTCGTTTGGGGTGTTTTGTTGGTTTTTTTGTTTGTTTGTTTGTTTGTTTGGGTTTTTTTGTTTGGTTGGTTTTTTTGGTTTTTTGGGGGTTTTTTTGGTTATTATCCAAAGTTCCCAATTTTTCCTCCACCTGTGCACAGGGGAGTGGGGTGGGAACCTCAGGGAAGACCAGGGTTAGGAAGGTGAGAAGGAGTGTAAAACTGACAGCAGCAAGCCAGGTAGGAGTCAAACCTACAATCTTCTGATCCATAGTCAGATGCATTATCCATTGCACCACTGGCCCCCAAACATTAGGGGCTGCAAATGATGGCAAACCTGGGTCCCCCCCAGAGGGACCCAGGGGATACCCCCACTGATGCCCAGCACCACCAAAATACAGAGGTTGCACAGTGCAAATCCCAGTATCTGTGTCCAAGATCCATATCTGATGTTGCTCCCCTGTGATGAAGAGCTTTGCAAGTGCAAGCCGAGAATAAGTCCCATTGTGTCACCTGCTGCAATATCTATGCTGAATGGAAAACAGTAAAAACAACATAATATCATCCAGTTCCCCATTTCTGGCAGTTGTGTCATGCCCCTTCACTCATAAACCCTGTTTTCTCCCTGCCCCTAGCAGCCATTTGGGCCAGCAGAGCCTGCCTGTTCCCATGGTGTCTGGAGGAGGAATCCCAGCTGGTGGGAGAAGGAGGGGGGATCTGCTTCTTCCATGGCTCTATAGCGAATGAGCCTGGTAGCCTTCCGTGCTTGGTCCTGCCTCTGGGAAGGACCCCAGAACAGACAGGGCCTGCGGGGCTGGGACTGGCACAGAGCTGATCTGCTACGAGGGATAAGGGCATCTCTGAAGGCAGTCAGCATCAGCACCTCATCTTCCAGGCAACCCTCATGCCACTGTCACACCGATACCTCTCCCATTACAACACACCTGACTCATGTCTGCACGTTGGTTCCTGCCCCGACCTCTGATTTACTCTTGGTCTCTACCCCAAAATTTTTGCTGCAGCTCAGCTGCCAGACACAATGCTCTTTGAACTGTCCCAACAGGCTTTGCTTCTGAATTCATGTAGAGCATCACATTGGTGCTTCACAATGTTGCTTCACAATGTCTCAGCAACTGTGGTCTTGATCACTTGATATGCTCTACGAAGGCCACAAGGTCCCAGAACGTGTTTTTCAGTTTTTACTCATTAATCACATGCAAAATAGGTTTTGCTTTTCCAGGAAGAGACAGGGATTTATAACATTTTGGGTTCAGTTTCAGGACTTCTTGGTGACACTTGCTGCCTGCTTTTCTGAGCCCTTTGCTTACCTTGTGGCAGTCAAATGTGTTGCTCTATCATTGATAATAACTTGGAGTCAGTGAACTGCAAGCTTCTTTCCCATGGTAACCTTTTCCATGGTAGCATGTCTGATGTTTGAGTTCTGGCATGACACCTGTGCATTCAGGCTTCCATAAACAGGTCTGTTCCAGAGAGAGCCAGGACACTGGAAAAAAACCTCTGCATATTTAGCCCAGGTTTCATTAGGTGAATGAAAACCAAACCAAAACAGTTAACCAGTGTTGGACATTAGGGAACTTGGTAAGGACATGAATGGCTCTTTTTTTCATTCCTTAGAAGCAGGATGGGATTCATGCAACCTGCTGCCATGGAAAATGCTGGGAGCTGTCGGAGTTAGACATTAATTACCACAACCCTCTTTGAACATGCATTGCTACTGTACCTTCCTAGCAGCAGTGATTTTGCCTGGCTATTGTGATAAGTGATGGCTTGATTTGCTTGTGAGTGCTCCTTCAAGTCATGGACTATCTTGTGGGGTACTGAAGGTACTACATTCTGGATAAAAATAAGGAAGTTGAGGATGAAGTTTGAAAGGAGGATGAGCCAGTTTGGTAGCTCCTTGCTGCAAAGTAGAGGTCCCACTTCTCCTCCCCGCTTCTCCACTACCCTCAGCTACACAACTTGTCTTGTCCTAGCTCTAGTTGTCTGTGATCACCCCAGGCACCTGAGTCAACTTGATAATCCAACAAGGTGGGTAATTTTCTAATGGTCAGTGAAGTGGATCAGCTCAGATGGTGCTAACGAGGGGACCAGACCTTGCAGCCAGGGCCAGCACAAGGTAGGTGAGAGGTCCAGGCTGCCCCATCCCACTGGTCAGAGCAGCTCAGCCTCTTGCAGGTGCTTGCCAAACTGCATCCTGGAGGAGGAGTGCTGTGCTGAGGTAATGAAGCAAAAAACATGGATTGGGAGCAAGGAGTGAGAAGTGGGAAATGTGTCTAGTAGGTGAGAGGTAGAGCCACTGTCTGTGTCCACAGACAGTTCATTTCAGACCTGTTATTTCTAATCCCTCTTCATTTTTGTCCTTGCTCACTTCACTTTGTACAGGTGCAAGTAAGGTGGGTAATGAAGATGAGGTCAAATTCTTCCTGACTACCTCAGGCTGGTGCAGGGGGGGTAAACTGAGAGGAGCAGATCTTTCATAGGCAAAGACTTGCAAATAGCTCCTCTCTTGTGTTTTTTTTTTTCCCCCCAGAATTAACCAGAAAAAACACAAAGTGAATGAAAGGGGGTGAGCATGTCCAAATGGGTGGTGGGTGTATAACAACAGGAAGGGCGTAATTACAAATAAGAAAAAGGTGGTGCCTTTTTCTTCTTGGGCATCTTGGACTTGCATCTATTCCTCCACCTGGCAGCCAGAGAGATGTTCCACTGCATGCCCAGGCCAGGCAGGATAGAGGGCTCCCATACACAAGCTCAGAGATCCCAGGGATGTTACCCCTCCTGCACTGATGGGATGAAGGATGATGTTAGAGAAGGACGGTCTCTCGGATTTCCGTGTACTTCCAACAGAATTTCTCTGAGCAAACAAGGCTGCTCCATTTTGCCTAATGCAGCATGTACAGCAAAACAGCTGCATCATGGTGTCTGACAACTCAGAAAGCAGGACCCAGAGATAGGCCCTGCTTGAACCATAGAGAGGGCTGCAGCCAAGACTAATGGTTTGAGACAAAGCCTTTGTCAAGTAGCAAACAATCCTAATGCCTGGAGAAAGCTGGAGCCAGAGCTGAGAATTCAGGCTAGTAGACCAATAAGGGAGTGAATACATGTAAAAGCTAGAAATGAGAAGGGGTAATACATTTCTAGAAGACACTTCTCCTTTCCTGACTGTTGTCTGGGGGAGAGCACAGGGCTGCAGCTGAAGGAAGGGACATTGCTTTGGATATTTGCACACAAGGCTGTGGATATTGTGGAGAACAAGCTGGCAACCCAAAGTGCTGGTAAGGTGCCCCAAGCTCTACGTGGAGTTTTACCACATCCTTTGGCAAGGAACAAGTCATTAGTATCCAATTACACTGAAATCATACTTAATGCAAGACAGGTTAAGACAAAAAGAAAATAAAAACATATACTCTTAGTTGCCAAGACAGATAAACTTATAAAAGAGGTAGGTGGGGAAATGAGAGAAAACCAGGCTTCAGTTACTGGCTTTGAAGATTAAATCAGCATGGCTATTCCCTCATATGCAAGCATTTTGCTGCAGGCCCTCCTGACACAGTAAGGAGCAGACAGCCTACCTTCCTCCACACCTTATGCCTCAGGCTGTGTTGACCAAGAAGCTTTTCCTTGTGGGGGAACAAAGCACTTCCCATGTTCTAAAAATTTTTCTGCTTAAACCCCAAATTCTTCCAATCCTAGGAGTTTCACCAATTTGATATAGAGCTCTTCCTATTTCTTCCCTATTCAAGAGACAGGATGGCCTTTTCTCTTGGCAAAAATAAGAATGATTTCATTCCTTTAGCATTACCTGGCCCGCTAACAATACCTTGGCTCGAGTGCTAAGCCTGAATGCTGTCATGGGAAAGGCACTGGCTTGATGTCTCTATTGCCATAATTTTTTTTTTCTCTTTTTTTTTTTTTTTTCTTTAATAATGTAAACATCTCTTCTTTTCCCTGCCTGCTATCATTCTGGCATACAGCGTGTGTGAGCCTAGTCAGCCTTGATGTGGAGGGGATGTGTTGCTTCAAGCTAGTTCTGGGAATAGAAGCAAGGGGTGCAGTCCCTGCCTGCTCAAGCAGAGGCTGCTTCCTTGTTGATGGGATTTGTCTTTTCGGGGAGAGGGCGAGACAGACCACCCCTTCATGAATGAGGATAAAGGAGATGAAGATTGATGTGGGAAGGATGAGAAGCCGGTTGCTGTGGTGCTGCAAAGTAGCAGAGGAGGTGGAGGTATTGTGCTGGGCTTGAGAACTCCCTTTTAAAGGACTTGTTCAATGCAGAGGACATCCTGGGACTTGCTGCTGTGCATGCATACACAGTCTCCTTCCTTACCCTGTTGTTACGTCTTTTTCCCTTTACATCTTCCACTTCCCTTGGCAAACATTCTCCTGCCAGTCTTACAAAGTGGCCTCACACAGGGAGCACACGGAGATACCCATTAGCCAGCTGCCAGCACAGTTTCCTCCCTAAACTGGAAGGAAATGGTTCAGCATCTTTCTGCCCTCCTGCATGGCTCCTGCAGCATTTAGGGTGGAGGGAGGAGTGGGGAAAACACCAGGATGGGGTTGGAGACAAGAGGCACTCCTGCCTCCCACATGCTGGACATGCTTCCCTCGGAAAGCTGTAAAGTGAAGGAAAGGCTGAAAATGAGAACACCAAGATGAAGAAAGGTAGAGCTTCCCGCTCTCCACATTGGCTCTTTCAGATCCCCTATTTTTCAATTTCCATCTCCGTGTATCTTGTGAGGTCAGGTGTAAAGAACATTTCACATGGGAACATGTTAACAAGCCACCAGAGAAAGGATGAAAGGGTTGGCACCTTCTTCCTGCCTGACTGGATGACACCTGGTTTGTTAAAGACACATACTTCCCTGAAAGGGAATGACTGATGACTTCAGTTCTGGGAATGAGCATCCTGTCTGGACACATTCCAAGAGCCCAAGGAACTGTCTGTGAGACTTGACGTATCAGGAGTAGCCCAGTGAATGCAACCTGAGACATTACATGCAGAGGAAGCTTCTAAGGAAGCATCACTCCTTCTCAGGGCAATCACCTGAATACGTGATGATGGGTGAGAGGTCTTGTCAATTGACATCAGTAAGGATAGGAGCCTGTATAGTTTTTTTAAGTATTCCATAAATATAATCTATTTTGGATGGATATTAACAGATTTATCATGGATGAATTATTTTATTTCCATTCTTACTTCATTTCTTCTGGATTAAGTGGGATTTCAGTGTTACTGATTGCCCACTGACATTGCTAGCTGAAGGTGACAGTGAACTGTTACCCTGTGGCCACCTAGCTCATGTCAGGCTCCATGCCATGTTCTCTGGAGTGCTAAAGGTTAGTGATAGCTATGCCTGCCCTATTTTGGCTGCAGGAATGAGGTCCCTGATGAGTACCTCTGATGAAGGTCAGGGATGGCAGAGGCATCCTCTGCTGGCAAAAGCAGCTGTGGACACAGGTGTGGAATGGGAGAAAGGCTCTGGGCATGACTCCTGATGTTCCTCAGTGTGTCTGTCAGGGGTCCAATAAAAAGTTTAGTGATAAGTAGAAATCTTCCTCCCCATGCCAAAATCCCCCCTCCTTTGAGCTGGAATTAGAACCAGTGACTAAGGATTACTCTGAAAGCACTACAGCCCTCTACCCTGGGAGCTGAGATATCAAAAGATGAGAGACGCTGTCTTGAGAGAAACTCCCAGCAGGATCCCACAGCAGCCCCAGTCCCAGCAGCATGATGGTAAGTAGCAGACGCCTCACTGTGGGATATGGGGAACCCAGGCCTAAAAGACACCTTGAATACAGATTTCTGCACAAAACAGTGCTGCTGCAAAGCTGTCGGCTCACTGTGAAGTGCTTCATAGCACAGATTAGGAATGGAAATAGCAGCAAGGCCATACTACGTGGGTAACTGGAAGAGGTGTGATTTGTAGTCTACTCTTGCATAAATCTATTATCAACCCTCTCATGTTTGCATTACAGGCTTTGGAATTACCGGAAGCAGCAGAACAAGTCCGTGTACTGCTCCAGCTTGTCACCTCTTACCTAAGGATTCCCTGAAGTAAGACTGTCTGCACACCTGCAACAGGATAGAGGTGAGGGGAGCTGACCCCACAGTATTATAAAAAGAACAACACAAGTGACATGAGGAAGCAAAACTTGCAAAAAGCAGATCATCAGAGGCTCTATCTTTACACCACCTCTCCTTGCTTGCAGACTTCATTAGCAGCGCAGCTCTAAATGCTGTGGCAATGGAAATGCACAGCAGCTCTGGCACTGATCTATGCTCTGCTTTGCCACCACATCCCTGCCCTCCCTGTGCCCTGCATATGCCTGTTTTCTCCATTTGTCTTCTCCTGATCCAAAGGGTGGCAATGACAGGGGATGTGGGGTCAGTGGTACTCTGTTTTCCCAGCTTCTTGACCACAGTGGTGGGACAAAGGAGCACATTCAGCTCACAGCAGCACACCTTCCCTTATGTCTGGTGCTGGAGAAGCCTCCCTCAGTGCTGATGGCTGGGGTCACGGGGAGTCACCCTCCAGGCTGATGACAGGCTGTGTTGGCTGCATCAGGGGGAGAATTTTGGAAGGAGAGGAAGACAGCCCTAACTCTTTGTCTCCCACCTAGATCATGGTATCAGACTATTATGGTGCTGTCTATTGCCATGAACTATTGGTTCATATTGCCCAATCCTTACTGCACAGGGTAGAAGTGCATAGTGAGAGATGTGCATGCTCAGTGAGCACAGGCAAAACACAAATCTTACTGCAGAGCTGCACCCTCTGTGGCAAGGTCAAGGCCATTTAAGAGACACACAAAAATCCGAGTTATTCTATGGTGAACGGACTTGTTGTGCACCCTTCCTTCCCTTGCATTCCCTAAACTCTGCCAGAATCATAAGGGCTGACTCCTAGGGAACAGCCTGGTGTGGGGAGAGGGTGATGCAACACCACGTGTGTGGACATGGGCCGACGTGCTTGAGATGCTTCCTGAAGTGATAATTCAAAAGGACGTTAATGTAATAAACTGCTGCTTGGTACAATGAACACAATGTCACAGTGGATGGCATTCCTGATCATAGCTAAAAGTGCCTGGCTTGAAGGCTTTTCCAGTTGTTTTCCTTGCAAATGCCTGCATCTCTCTCTCAAATGCTGTGCTCCCCTGTGCTCACAAAAATCCATGTGAAGAAGTGGGTAAAAGAACTTGGTTAGAAAATGACCAAAAGGGAAACTTGATCTTCTTATCTGACTTTCAAAAGGACAAAAAAAAGTATTGGTACTCAGGAATGAAGAGTCATGCTGGTTTTGCTGTATGCCTTGAGAGCATTTGCAGGGTAAAGGAACACATACAAGGAAAACAGAAGAATTTGAAAAAAAAAACCCAAAGAACATTTGTTACCTCTGACACCAGTCACTTGATAAACAGACACTTCATTGGTTCTGGTAGCAACTTACTGTGTGAAAACCTTCCTGCCCCCTACACAGTATTTTTGTTTAGCTGTAATACAGAAATATTTGACCCTTTATCTTCAAGCACTGAATCTCTATTCTGTCCTGAAGGAATGACCCTGACGATGGGGGTGGATGAAAGCATAACCTAGACCATCCTGGGGAGATGGGATGGAGTCTCAGCAGGTCTCTGACGTGGTATGAAGTCTGTGCTGAGCATAAACTTAAAATCAGTCTCTCCTTTGAACTACAGACCTGAGCATTGTCCTGGGAAAAAAAAATATCTGCAGTCCTCTGCTCTGCCAGCTGAGCAATGGAGAGCATACTGAAATAGCATCAAGAGCGGCTTATGTCAAGCAGACCAAGGCTAGGGAGAAACCTGACACTGGGACAGGGCTGTGAAGTGATGAGCTGAGGCCAGCTGGGAAGCCTGAGCTGGATCTGCGCTGTGAAACACAAGTCCCTCTCTACTGAACATCACTCTCCTTTCCTTCTGATAGAGCTGGGGCTGCAGCAGCAGGGTTTGGAGTGCTATGGCCTGTTAAGTCCAGAGCCGGAATCAAATCTGTCATGCAGTCAAAATTCATGTTGTTAAATCTCTGCAATACCCTTTTCCTTAAATTCTGGTATACTTGGGAGGCCCCCCAGCACTGCCCCTGCTGTACCACCTCTGTTCATCCCCACTGCCATAGCACCAACTCCAACACAACACCAGAAACAAACATCCCTGTTATTCCACAAAATGCAGGTACCTGGGGAGGATCCACTATTCCTACCTTTCTGTTAGTAAGGGAGACATCTAGCCATGATTTATAAACAGGGTCTCATGGGATGCTATGATAGGGAAGTAGATGGGAAAGGGTCAGGGCTGCATTTGAAAAGCAGAGGATTGTATTAAAATACTAAAATACTTGGTTGCTTCTTCTCTAAAAAGAAGTGGGATTTTCCCACTTTTCTAACTGGTGTGCTCTCCTCTTCTTCTAACTGCTTTTGTTTTACTTATATCCTTTTCTTCCTTCATGTCTCATTTTCACTGCAGGGTATGTTTTGGGGTGTGGAGAAGCAAGCCTGTTCTGTTATCTGTGAAACTTGTCCCTAGCCTTGTAAAGGGCCTATTTTTAGGTAGGCAGTAGTGCAGCACTATTCCTTTCCCACATGCAATACTTCCTTCAGTCCTTTGGACATACTTTTAAGCCTTGGCTGTGAAATGTATATCTCTTTCTAGCAGTGATGTGTGGAGGGGATGAGGGTTTGGGACCCTCTGGGTTTGTAAAGTTGCATGTGGCTTGGGGAGATGCTGAACTGTTCATGTCATGTTTGTTATCCTACAGCTGGTCTTTTCAGGCTCACTGATTCTGAAACTGTAGACAATACAGATAATTGCAAGGAAGATGATAAATGCCTCATCTTAATCACCTTTCAGGGTCACCCTCCCTGCCTGAAGGGTTTGACCTGACCACCATTTCTCATCCTGATCCTGAGGACTCTGAGGAAACCAGGACTTCCTCTTGGGAGGGCTTTGTTTCCCTGTGTCCCTGAAAGATGGGTGACAGGTTCATGCTGGCTTACTGGCACTGCTGGAGGGCAGAAGGAAGCCAAAGGATCTTCCTTCTCCCAGGCAGACAGCTGGGGCAGTGACCCTATGTCTTGGTGTCACGTTGATGACAGAACCACAGCATGCAGGAATGAGTCCTTGATGCGGTTTGTCCACAGACTCTCACTGTTTCAGGGTCTTTTAATCCAAATCTCTGAGGTTTGTCTGTTGTAATTTATGTTGGTATCACCGATTAATTTGGAACAGAATTTATTATCTTGTTCATGTGCCCTTTTATCCCATGTTTCTCCCGGTTTGATGCAAACTGTGGAAGGTCCTTGAGTGTGGATAAGTCCAGAGAAGGCTGCTTTTGATCACAGTTCAGCTCAGGGCAGTGTCCATCCTCTATTCAAAAGAAAAGGGCAGACATCATCCCTCTGTCTGGTCTTTGTAGCTTGTCCCTGAAATCTCATATCCCATACATTTGATGTGCTCACAGTGACTCACCTTTGGAAATACTTTGAGCTTTCCTCTTCTGCTGTGATTTCATATGTGCAAAAGGAACTTTCTAAAGATGTAATTATCTCCTGTGCTGGTCTTTGTTTTCCTGGAGATCTGAAACCAACCCTCAGACTGTTTTTAGAAGGTCTCCAAATACTGACCACATATGGCCTGTCATCACATATGAGGTACACAAAGACAAATACATATATATATGTGTTGAGTGGAAAAAATGTCAGTCTCAAAAGGCAACTGTTTTTGAAAGCACTTGTGTCTGTTGCAAAGGCTCTCTTTGGCTGCCTAAATTGAGTCACACACAAGGGTAGTCTCAGTATTTATCATGGAGCGTATATCGATCACAATAAAAGCATGAAATGCAAAATATCATTTGCAGTGTGCACTTGTATAGGTAGGAGGGCTTCATCTTATAGCTGGCTTGTTGGCTCGGTAAGTTGTTGCCAATGTAAGTGAAATTTGAGTCTCTGCAGCATGCTGGCTGTAAGTGGGAATGCTGGTGCTTGCCACGTGCTCCTGAGGGACTGTTCATGGCAGGGTAAATGGGCACAGACAAAAGGTGAGATGGATGGAGAGCCTCCCCTAGCCTCCCCGAGGGATGCTTGGCTAAAAATGCAAATCTTTTCAGCCAGAGCAACAAGCAGAGTTAGCAGTATGGGAAGAGGGGAAGGATGCATTGTCATCTTGCCCTAAGTCTCACATTTGGGTGAGCAGAATTGGAGGCAGCAATCTCATTTTTGTTAGGATGTTGTATTGCTCAGGCACCCACCAGCCCTGTCCTCTTCCTGCAGCTGGGCTGTTGTGGAAAGCCTGTAGGTGAGTCCCACCAGGAGTGTGGGGAGCTGCTGGAGGCAGCAGCTTGGGGGTAGGTGTTGATCCCTGCCCAGGGAATGATGGGCAGCTCCCATCTGCTGTAGGCAGCTGCCAATGTAGAGGTCTGCCCACCCCTGGGCTGGGTGGCGGGGTGCTTGCTCAGGCAGAAGGTGGGGTGGCAGCAGGCCCAGGCACTGTCACCCCATGGACTGGGATGCTTCTTACCACCCACCATGTCCAGGACAGGATGCCTGGACAAGGAACCTGCTCCTTGCAGACTGTGCTGTGCCTCTGCAGGCTCATTAGGGAAGCAAGTCATGTGGGAGCGTATTTTTGACAGCATCCTCTGGCCAAAATGTGATTTTTCTCTTTGTTTTCCAGTCATGCAAGAGAGCCACAGGGCTGATTTTCTGAGTGACACACAAGAGCTTCCCAGCTCTGGTACAAGATAAGAGGTTGCAGAGGGGAATTCTGTGAATGCAAAACCCAGAGATGTCATTATGGCATTGAAACCTGAACCTGCAAATCACTCAACCTCTCCTTCCTCCTCCAAATCCCTCTTCTAAACCCACTGCTTTGCAGCCAGCTTTCCAGGTTCCAGGTCATCAGTCCACGGGCTGCAAGCTGTTATTCAGCTACACAAGAGAGGAGTTAGAAGCAATGTCTGCAAAAGAAAGCCTATCTTTAGGAATTAGTGTTCTGGTTGTGTCAACAAAGCCAGGTAACACTCCCAGGCAGGCAATACTGAGGAAAAAAAAAATATTTCTTCTTGGTGATGGCAGGCAGACATCCAAAGTTTCTGTCCAGGAGGGGGGTTAAAGCAAGTCCTCTTGTCTTTTGTTTGTCCCTGGAGAGATGGCTTGACTTGGTGACTCTTCAGAGGACAGCTGTGTGTGCTGGTGGTCTTCCCCTGCAGGAGAGGAAGGAGAGGAAGAGGAAGGGGACAGGGCTGCCAGGGAGAGACAGGAGAGTGCCAGGCTCTTTCTCAGTGCAAGTTCTTTGAAGCTCATCCTAAGCAGTCCCTACTGAAGACCAGCTTCAGGATCTTCCTGTTTCTCCTCAATGTCTTGGACTTGGCTCTTCTTTTCATCCTTGTTGCAGAGTGGTCGTACAATATGTGGCTTTCCTGGCACTTCTCATCCCACCTTTGAAAGTGTGGTCAAGTCTCTGCATTTCTTTACCTGTAATTTATTGCTGTGGTTCATAAAACCTTGTCAGCAAAACCTGTACTAATTTTTCACATGTCTGGACTACATATTCCTGCCAGAAAAATATTTCAGCTCAGGCCTGGTTGCAAAAGGTGGGTTTAGCTTTGTTTTGTTGTCTCCTCTTTTTGGTTGTGCTGTTTATTACCTGTTCCATGTTAGCATGCTTCAGCACACACAAAGGGGAAAACCAGCAGCACACTGTCCCTCACCTTGTTGCCACCAGATGTCCTCTGCAGATGTGTCAGATGTCCTGCTCAGCCAGTTAACAAAATGCTTCTAAAGGTTACCACAGGTAGGTATAAACTCACCAGAATCAAGTTCCAGAGGCACGTTACACCCTGAGAGGTGCCTCAGTTCATTCTCCAAAGGGCCAGCATAGCTTTTTTTCATGCCATGAACACCTCCTTCCCTACATCAGCATATGCACGTGTTTTTGCATGCTGCCATTTCTAGCCGTCAGCTTTTCCCTCCAGAATTTTTCTGTTTCTGCCTGTGCAGTGAGGTGGAAGTTCCTGCCCTGCCAGATGAGGATGGCTTTTCTCATCTAATTCAGAACTCCTTATTTGAAGCAGGTTTTGCTGTGCAAGGGGCAGCTGACTCAAAGTTAGGAGGGCAAGAATGAGGCATTCAGATTCCTCCAGATGCAAAAGTCACCTCTGACCCAGCCATGGAGGGGAGGGAAAGAAGAGAAATATCTTCTTGCTGCTGCCAGGGAAGGCTCCCTGCCAGCCCTGCCAAAAGCCCCAGCTGTCTGCAGCTCAGCTGCCAGAGTAGGTTCTCCCACTGGACTCCAGACTCTTGTCCACGCCAGGCAGTCGAAGAAAAGGTGTGATTTCAAATGGGTTTAACTTAGCTATCGCTAATTTCCCATGAATGCAAGACTTAAAAAGATCGATTTGTTTTTATGGGACTGCTGACAAATGTGTGTAAGTTTACACAGGGGAATTTCCAGCTCAGTGGGCTGCAAATGAGTACAGGATTTCACTCAAACACATACGAAGCATTTGAGGCACTGAAAACAAAACAGTCAATAATACAGTTAATTTAATGTTATTTATTACAATTGCATGTGGAGGATAGTATTCATTTTCATGCAGAAAACCATGAAAACCTTCACTTTTGTATTTTCCTGAAGTGCATAGTTTCCAGACTGGTGTTGCATGCAGATTGAGCGCCCTGCTTTAGAATTGGGGTCTGCCCCTGGATGCATAGGGCACTCACTCAGCTGCTCTCCTGCATTTCTCAGATGCAAGCCCTATACAGTCATAAGGGAGAATAAACATTAGAGGTTTCTACAAGACAGTTAACTGAGAAAGTACTGTAGTTATTGATGAAAATAGAAGAAAATATTCTGATTACATGTACAGTATGGTGGCAAAGTGATTTTATACAGTAATGCAGGGACTTTGGCTTAAATTTGAGGATAAGATATTTATTGCTTGTACAGTTGCATGATAAATTATTGGCAAGTAGAAGCACAGATGGCTTTCCCTTAAGATCAGGCATCACATGTCACAAATTATCTTGGAAATTGTCATTTTAAAAATAACTCTGGAACAAGTGCCAAGCTGAAAGGGATATCAGTGTCTAATAAACAGATATAAACACAGCAGTGCCCAAAACTAAAATATATTTGAATTAAACTGTCGGAGTGAGAGCATATAGAATTAGTACCTATTCTCTAGCAGCACAAATGAAAGCCTTTCACACTGTATCTCTTCAGTTTTTTCTCAGCAGGAAATTCAAATAATGTTTTCATGCCTATTTAACCTGCCCATGGAGTTAATGGCATGAATAGTTGTGTTAGATTTTTATGTTACAGCTCCTAAAACTAAAATCTTACCAGAAGAAACTTTAAGCACAGTTATAGGCAGGCAATTTTTTTGTCTTGTTTTCAAAGTGATGAGATGTTTACACCCTGAAGTGTTCAAGCTCCAGAGCAGCCATCGCTCCTCTTGTCTTCTCCAGTAACCACTTGTACTTCACACCTTGGAAAGGTAGGATCTCGGAGCCTGCCAAAACACATGGGGAAAAATACATCCTGCTCTCATGGCCACTGCTGCTGGCTCACAACAGAGCATTTATTAGGCTGCAGGATGTGGCTGAGCAGGCTGGGGCAGCCCTTCACTCTCCACTGACCAGCAAAGGTAAGGAAAGGGAGTGGAAGGCCTTTGCTTATCACTCCCCCAACTCCTCAAGGGGTGAAGGCTGCCATGTGTGAGTGAGGAGAGCCAGGGCTTCTGCGGCCTCCCCCACTCCCCCGGCAGCCGGCAGCCGTCACCTGTCCCAGCCTGTCCTGCTCTCACGCGCATATATGGGCACGGCAGGACGGCAGCTCGTGACGCAGCGCTGCTAAAAACAGCCCCGGCTCTGCTCGGCCCCTCGTTCAAACAATGTCCTCCAGCCCGAGCAACCCAGAGAGCTTCTGATCGCAGCACAGCCTTGGACTTATTTCAAGGGAAATTAACCCCGAAACCTCTCCACAAGGCCGTGGCCCTGAACGTATGCTCCAGGAAAAGCTAGGGATGAGCACCTCCCTGAGCTACAAGTCATTCTCCAAAGAGCAGCAAACTATGGATAACCTGGAGAAACAGCTGATCTGCCCCATCTGCTTGGAGATGTTCACCAAGCCAGTGGTCATCCTGCCCTGCCAGCACAACCTTTGTCGGAAGTGCGCCAGTGACATCTTCCAGGTAGGTTTCTACCCACAGAGAGGTCTGCTTCCCAAGCAGCACTGGTTGGAATGAATGGTAAAGTAGGTTTTTTACATGTTTTGGTAGACTAATTTTAACAGTTGGTGAGACAGGGTGGGGGGGATGATTTAAGGCCAAAGTTGATGTATCCGGGGGCCAGGGCTGAGCTCACAGCAGGCGTAAGTGCCACCTGTTGGCTGTGGTGACATGGCCAAGTGTGAGTTGAGGGACTGGCCCCTAGCCCAGCAGTCGCCAGGTGCTTTCCCAGGGGTGACATGTCGGAATTAGCCTCTCACTGGGCATAGTGACAAATGGTTTCCTACCATTTGGTGCTTTTGGAAGAGGCTTTCATGGTTTTTCACAGCCATATCCCCCTCTCCTTGTGCTGCTTGGCAAGAACAGGCCTCCAACCCCTACCTGCCGACCAGGGGAGGTACAACTGTGGCGTCGGGAGGCCGCTTCCGCTGTCCCTCCTGCAGGCACGAGGTGGTCCTGGACCGACACGGCGTCTATGGGCTGCAAAGGAACCTGCTGGTGGAGAACATCATCGACATCTACAAGCAGGAGTCCACAAGGTAACAAGGGAGTGTGTGTCCTTCTGAGGACACACATGAGGTTGATTTAGTCATTTTGTCTCTCAGAAAAGCAGAAAGGGATTGTGCTGCCTTGCCTGACTGTCTGCTGCACAATGAAGTCAGCTCTCACTGAGGACAGAAAACGGTGTCCAAAGAGATGCTGAGCTTCCCTGTTTCCACTTACGGCAGGGGATTGGGCCATGCTTATTCACATGAGCAACACCTGTGCAAGCAAGGCCCTTGAGGTCAGCACAGCTACTCACATGATTAAGCGAAAAGTATCTTGGTTAACATCATTTATTGCAAAAACCTTATTTGTCTTTAACCTCTGTGTTCTCATGCTAAAGAAGGGAAAGGATTTCAAATCTTGTTAGAAAATCCTGAGTGCAGACAGTGCAAACAAGAAGAAAACTCAGTTTCACACAGAAGGTACCATGTATCATAATGCCAAATGGAAATTCCATTAAAAATATCTCCATTCCTATCAGCCTGGGATGTGAACTTATGAAATCAAGTCTTATTTAGGAGTCCATAAAAGAGAAGGACTAGCCAGAAACAATATGTGTCAGAGCTGTGTGGCTGTGCACAACAATCAAGACATCAGGGCAGAGGAATGGGTTAATTCTAAAAAGTAAGATTACTCCTGAATGGTAATTTCTTGCATTTGATGAATAATGGATCCAGAAACAGAAAAATGTTTTCTCATCTCTGTTTCCCTGGGATGGGTTGGGAACATGGTACCACTGTGGAGAACTAAGTAGGGGGGGAAGGTGAAGGAGATAATCTTCTCCATCTGTTCTTATGAGACCCCACCTGGATTCCTGCATCCAGCTCTGGAGTCCTTAGCACAAGAAAGACATGGACCTGCTGGAGTGAGTCCAGAGGAGGGGTGCAAAGATGTTCAGAGGGCTGGAGCATCTCTCCTCTGGAAGAGTTGGGGTTGTTCAACCTGGAGAAGAGAAAGCTCTGGGAAGACCTTAGAGCACCTTCTAGTACCTATAGGGGGCCTACAAGAGAGCTGGAGAGGGATTTTTGACAAGGGCATGTAATGATAGGACAAGGAGCAATGGCTTTAAACTGAAAGAGAATAGATTTAGATTAGATATAGAAGGAAATTCTTCACTCTGAGGGTGGTGAGGCACTGGCACAGGTTGCCCAGAGAGGCTGTGGATGCTCCATCCCTGGCAGTGTTCAAGGCCAGGATGAGTTAGCCTTCACGCAACCTGGGCTAGTGAAAAGTGTCCCTGACCAAGGTAGGGGCGTTGGAACTAGATGATCTCTCAGATCCTTTCCAACCCAAACTGGTTTATAATTCTGTGATTCTACAATGAAGTTAACCTGGCCCAAGGCCACCAAGCAAGGAGCTCTCAGCTAGGGAAGCTGTTTTTTGTCACCAGCATGAATCTTTAGAGTTGGTTTTGTATGGCAAGGTGTTTTTTTCACCTGGAAGGTGTAATCCTGGCCATGCTCCCTGACAGTCTTCTGATCCCACTGCAACAAGGAGCTGGGTTTCCCAGGGACAGTGAGGTAGCATCACTGGTGCAGGTGGACACAAACATCAGAACCCAGTCCCTGGGGTAGCTGAGGATGCCTCCTCCAGCAGAGGAGGACGGTCACCAGCAGAGAGAACATTTTGGAGCCTGACGGTGGCTTTGGCTATTCTCAGCTGTTTGAATCTCTCTGAGGACTGTTGCAGCTGGGCATAGGTTGGAACTCCAAAGCACTGGAGAGCACAAAGCTGGCTTAAAATTGTCCTTTCTGCTGCCCTTTGCGCTCAGTGCCAAGTAAAGGTCAACTACCCCCGTGTGTGTCATTGATACTCAAATATTAATTTAGTCAGGAAAATCTCAGAGGAAATGAACCAACAAAGCTGCAATGGTGGACTTTGCTTTTGACAAAATAAGCTGGACATATATGGCCTCATGTCTTCATGTCTTCCTTGGTTTTGCCTTTTTTTTTCTGCTCACAGTTATATTTAACTCAAAAAAAAAAAAAAAAAAAAAAGCAGCTCCTTTCCCCCATGTAGTTCATGGGAAATTTGAACAAATACAGTTAAACAGAAATGTACTAATAGATTTAGTAGATTTTTTTAATTCCATGAAAGTAGTAATGAATAAAACAGCAGAATAGAAAAAATTAAATATGAACATACATTTGCTTATATATTTGTCCAAAATGTTTGTTTATTTAATCTGTTAAGGTGCTTATTTAACCTTCATGTATGTCCTTAGAATGAAAGTTACTGTCAGGGTTGCGCAGTAGCAGCAATGTGTAGCAGCATTATCTAAACTATTTGGCCCTTTGTGGGCCTCAGCTGCTTATCTCCATCTGCCTAACATTCCTTGGGCTCCCCTGAGAGTGTGAGCAGATCTTTCATGGCTTTTCCCCATGCTGTTCCACTGAAAGCAAAAAGTCAAGGGAAATCAAGTCTTTCCCACTTCTTCCTTTTGTACCAGTCTCTTCCATACTGACAACAGGGGTCTGGCAGAGATACATAGGAAGAAGGGTGACATGTGACCCTTGCCTCTTTGTTCTTCCTAAGACAACCCTTCAAACCGGCAGCACCTGTGATTTCCAGACAGGAACCTCTTCCCCTTGAGTTCTCCTGTGGGTATAATTCACTATAACTGCATGTGCCAGAATGATGCCAGCTCCCATCTGCATTTCACATGAACTTAGAGTAAAGTGAGAGTAATGGGAGCAAGGGACCAAGCTATGGCTCCTGCTTAGGCAAAAATAGCTCATTTCAAAAGTATTGGGGTTTTTTTTTTGTAATTGGATTTTCTATTTGAATTAAGGAATTGGGGTTTTTTAATAAAAACTGGGGCAGGAGCTGGACTACGAGGTTGGGAGAGTCTGCCTGAGCCCTCATATGCAGCCCCTCCTATTACTAAGTATCACATCATATGGTCTTTTATCCCATTGCCCATCAAATTCCAGCTGATGGCAGCATAGCCTGTTGCCCAATTTAGAAAGTGTTAGCAACACAAGGGAAGAATTCTTCAAGCAGGAGGTGGCTTGTACAAAGCTTTAAAAGACAGCAAAGGATTGAAAACAGTGGAAATTCAGTTGGCTAAAAATTAAACCAGTCTTTGAAAAGCTGTAGGCCACTGATCACCTAAACTGTCTGAAGAACATCGGGATGCATGCTGTCACCAGGAAAGTGTAGCAACAGGAGGTTGCGACTTTTTGTAAGATCTGGCAGGTTCTAATGATCTCAGCTGGCTAATCCAGATCAAAAGGTGCTTTGGGCTTTGTTACCAGCTGAATCCTGATCAGGGAGGTTCAAGCACTCTTTATGCCTTGCACTTACCAGGGAGAGCCTGAGGAACAGGCTGTCCCTGCAGCCCTGAGCACGGATGGAGCAGAGTTTGCAGCAGGGACCAGGCTGTGCTGAGAGCAGCCTGCCTGGGCTCTGTGACGGTGCTGACGTGCTGCCGGGCCCCATAGCCAGCAGCCTCTGTCCCTGACACCTCCGAGGTCTTAGCCCAAACTCCCAGTGCAGGATGTGTCTCTCTAAGCCAGGCTGCAGGGGTGTCTGGGGTTCTCAGATAGGCTGGGCCAGGGAAATGTGCTCCCTGACCACAGGTCACCAAGCAAGGAGGAGCCCCACAGGCTCTGCAGTGAAGAGATGAGGAGTGAGATCATCTGGTTCTCCTCCAGCTCCCCAGGAGACAAAGCCCCAGGCTCACCTGCACCAATAGTTTTCTTGGGCTGGACATTCATGATAGCAGTGTAACAGAGCTACAAGAATCCCTATGTTCATATGAACTTCTGCAGCCTTCTCATTTTTCAATCCCCATTTCTACCCTGGGTATTGGTGGGCTTTTCACTACTTTTGAAAGAGTCCATCATTGCGGCTGATTTTCAAGGACCACCTTCCTTCAAGGTCAAAAATGGTCTATCCCCATATATAAGAACTTAAGAGATGGTGACAGAATACCTGCATTGATTAAGAGAGAGCTCCTGATAAAAATAAAACAGTAAAATAGAAGCAAAAGGAAGATGGACAGGTGATTCAGGAAGATTTTGAGACACTCTCCAAGCACATGCAGATGAAGTTAGAAAAGTCAAAGTCCACCTGGAACTGAATCTGATGAGGGACATGAAGGCTAATGACAGCTTCTACAGCTGCATAGCGGCAGAAGGAAGATTAGGGAAAGTGAGTTCATTGCTAAATGGAGCAGGGCCTCATGTAACACAGGACATGGAAAAGGCCAATGTACTCAACACCACCTTTACCTCAGACTTTACTAGTAAGTTCAGTTTTAAGTAATCATAGTACCCTGAGACCAGTGGGAAAGTCTAGAGCAAGGAAGACTCACCTTTGGTGGAGGGGGATCAGGTTAGAGAGTATTAAAAAAAATTGGATGTCCTGATGGGAGGCATCCATAAGTGGTAAGGGAGTCGACATATTATTGCAAGGTCACTCTCAATAATCTTTTAAAGGCTGTGGTAATTGGAGCAGTTTCCTGTAGACTGGACTAGAAGAAAGCAAATGTTCCTCCAGTCTTCAAGGAATGCAAGGAGGAGAATCCAGGCAACTACAGGCTGGTCATGCACACTGGTCCCTAGAAAGTATTTAATACAAACCCTCCTGGAAACCATTTCCAAACATATAAACAACAAGAAGGTGATTGGAAATAGTCAGCATTTATGAATGCAGGATTTATGAAGCAGGATTTATGAAGAGGCAATAAGCATGACCAACCTGATAGCCTTTCACAGTGAGATGGCTAACTCAGTGCATGAGAAGAGAGCAGTAGGTACTGTTTATCTAGACTTTAGATAAATAGACACTAGATTTAGACACTGTCTTCTGTGACATCTTTGTTGATAAACTGTTGAAGTAAGGTCTAGAGTGGACAGTGGAAAGTGAACTGGACCAAAAACTGGCTGTACTACCAGACTCAAAGGGTCATGGTGAGCAGCATGAAGTCAAGGGGAGGCCAGTCATTAGTGCTCTATGCCCAAGACTGATACTGTGGCAAATGCAGTTTCATATCTTCACTAATGACCTGACTTTGTCCACTTCCTCATAGAGTCATGCAGAAAAACGCCATCCGCTGACCAGGTGCAGACACCAGGTGATGTGATGGCACAGGAAGGGCTACAGCTGTCTTAGGGTCCTCAGGAAAAACACTATCAAAATTGAATTCAGGATTTCAGTAGAGACCTTTTGGGATTTGAAAAAATCCTACAGAAAACATGCTTTCTAACAGCAGTTTTCCTAAGGTCTTATTACGTTCTTAATTAAAGTGTGCTTCTTTATGTGAGCGGCAGCTTTGCATTTCCTCACCAAATCACAGTCACAGAATGGCTGAGATTGGAAGGAACCTCTTGAGGTCATCTGGTCCAACCACCTGCTGCTCAAGCAGGACCACCTGAAGCCAGTTGCCCATGACCATGTCCAGATGGCTTATGCGTATCTTCAAGGATGGAAACTCCACAACCATCCTGGGCAACCTGTGATGGTGCTTAGTCACTCTCACAGTAAAAAAAGTGTTTCCTGATGTTCAGAGTGTACCTCCCATGTGCCCATTGCCTCTGGTCCTGGCACTGAAAAGCGCCTGACTCCATCCTCATTACACCCATTCAGGCATTTAGATAACCGAAGGTATTGGTAAGATCAAGGTCATTGTTAAGATTCCCCTTAAACTTCCCCTGATCCAGCCTGAAAGTTCCAGCTCTCTCAGCCTTTCCTCACAGGAGAGCTGCTGTAGACCCTTAATCATCTTCAGGGCCCTTTGCTGGACTCTCTCCAGTATGTCAATGTCTCTCATGTACTGGGCAGTCCAGAACGGGACCCAGTCAGTACTTCAGGGATGGTTCAAACACAATTTCAGTGGGAAAGAATAAGCCTCTAGCAGTCAAACATAGGATTAGCATATCAAACAGAAGAGTCCAAGAATGAGACCACAAAGTTATTAGGAGATTTCAGCAACCTGACATTTCTCTGGTCACCAGCACAGCTGTGGTAAATCTCTTCTGTTACTAAAGCCATGCAGTCATTTTCCTATCAGCTGCTCTTTAATCTCCTGTTTCAGAAGCAGTCTCCATTTTAAACGTAGAGGTTGTGTTTTGGCCTTTGTTACCCCAACATAGGTCTAGAGGATCCCTTCTGAAGACAGGGAATGGTGTGCTAAAAATCTCTCCTTTTGCACAGCCTGAGGAGGAGCCCATAAATCTGTTTATTTCTAGTCTTCTGAAACTGTCTTCAGGGCCCCACTAGTTCACGGAGTTCTGCCAGGTTTCTTCCAGCTCTTAGTGGCACCTTTGAAGGTTGGCTGCTTCTGGCTGAACTTGCTTGACACCGTCACCTTTTTGCTCTATGTAATGTGTCTTTCATGCAAGTGGCACCATTCCAGTGTCCAATAAAATTCTAGTAGTCTCTGGCTCTTGTAAATATTTGCAGGAAGAGCTGCTATCTCAGGCTTAATTAATGACTTTGAAATTCATTGTATTGCCCTCACGCATGGGCCCTCCCACTGGTGCACTATGACATGAATATATCAGGGGCTGTTTGCAGTAATCTGCAAACAATGTAAAGCATTTTTTGTGGAGGAGACACGCCTCTTTTGACTAGCATTGAAACAGTGCTGGATTTGACTAAGTGCCTGATGTTAATGAATGCTGGAAATCTGACCCAAATAACACAGGCTTTCTTCAGAAGTGCTTGTCTTGTTTAATTCTGGTATATCATGTTATATGGCAGATTACAGATTTACTTTATGAACCCTTTAAATCCCAGGGCACTCTTGAATTAAAAAAAAAAAAACCACAAATGTGTGAGGCATTTTGTTTCTTGCTAGATTTTTTTTTAAATGCATCTAAGTGATCATATTCCATACCCTTCAGAAGAGGAAATCTGTCATTAAAAAATGAATGCCTTATCCACTCTACCAAACTGTATGAAAAAACTCTACTGTAGTATAATATAAAATAATGCTTGTTTCCACACATTTTAGGCTTTAATAGGATGACTGTTTGCCTCCTTGCTACAGAGTTCTGTAGAATGGCTTAAGAAAAGGTTCCCATGTAATTCCATTAAATTCCATAGTTTCTAATAATGAAATTATACATTTATATGATGCCATTGTTCCACTTGCTTCAGGTAAGTCATAGTTCTCTTTCCAAACAGTAGCAGAAGGGGATAATGGTTTATGCTGAAAATATTTAACATTGCCACAGTAGCAGTGGTGGCTTTTGAAGGCTTGAACCCCAGACGCACTCTTTCCATTGGTCTACTGGCCCCTGTCTTCTGTACCACATCCTTACACACTCATGTGTTTGCCACAGATGTGCTCAGGGTGTTAAGCCTGAAGTGTGGGCTCAGGAAAGTGCCATCTTGCCCACACACACCAGACCAGAGCTGTCACTTGCACTGGGAATGTCAGTTAAGCAGCTCATTTGAAGGAAGCTACAACTAAATTAGCTCCTAAGATAGCAGGTTGTGTAGACTGGTGTGTATACAGATAAATCATTTTGGTGAAGAGGCGATCAGATTGAGCTATAATGTGGCAACAGTTCCTGGCTTAGCACAGGAAAGGAACATTTGCGTAGCCCATGCCCTTTCTGCTGGGTACAGCTGAGTAAACTACTGCAAAAATGTTTGACACTGTAAAGTTAGACATGTGCCACCTGGCTGAAATTAATTTGTGTGACACCTTGTTTTAGTTGCTGGCCTAACGTAAAGGCTGTAAGGACCCAGTGCTGTTTGATATTGACAGTCCTGACCAGGGCCTCACAAAGCTCATCATCAGAGATTTAGAGTTACAGTCCTAAAGGTTCATCAGTACCTACCACTCTTCTTAAAATCAGTCCCCTCCATAACAGCTTTGCAGCATTAAGCCAAGTGCACAACAATTTGCATGATGAACCAGAAAGAAAATACATATGTTTCTTATTTCAGACAGATGTTAGATAACATGCTAATTAAAATACATTAGTAGTCTGAGTCCAGGCTCAGTGAGGTTATTTAAATTTTTAAATATGAGCAAGGATTCTGTCACACTCCCACTCACATTCCTTGTTCATATAGGAATCCCCATATGAACATGGAGTCATGTTGCTATATTGTCATCCCATCATACTGTGTCAGGACCTTAAGCTGTACTACTGTCTCTTTAAGTCATCCCATGTGGCAGGTTTAAGTCTATGCTGTGTATTCAGTCTTGGATGCTGCTACACAAATGTACCATATTTCATGCTAATACCCTAAGTGTTGTTATCAGAAACTCATGAGCACCATGTTTGTTTTAAACTTGTTTTCTTTTGCAGACCTGAAAGGAAGTGTGACCAGCCAATGTGCGAAGAGCACGAAGATGAGAGAATTAATATTTATTGTTTGAACTGTGAAATGCCCACCTGCTCCTTGTGCAAAATCTTTGGTGCCCACAAAGACTGTCAGGTTGCTCCTCTCACAAATGTTTACCAGCAACAGAAGGTAAATATCTTCTTGTTTCTCAAAATCCTCAAAGAAACTGACAGGACCATCAACAGGAAAGTGTTCCCATGAGCTTCCTGCAAGTTTCCAAAAGGGTCTGGGGGTGCCTTTGCCACTCCTGTGTGTGACTGAAAGGCTCTTATAAATCTGTAGGAACTGTTTAGAAACACAGGAAAATAAATTTTTGAGAGATCACACAGAAAGATGTTACAGTGTCCCAATTTTGATGTGGAGCCAAGGATCTCTCTTTTGAGTTTCTAATCCCTTTTTTTCAGTGCTTTTAGATCAGACAAAGTGGGATTTCCAACACTAGGAACTGGAAAGAGAACAGACCATTTCAAATCAAATAGTTATGTATCAGGCCCTTTTACATTTAAGCATCCCATTTTTAAGAAAACTTCAGTGAAAAACCTCCTCCTGCAAGTGAATGAAGGAATATTCAACAGTTAGCAGCACAGGATGTACCTAACATCTTCTGCCCTTGCTGTCACCAGTAAAAGACTTGTTTATTTTTAATACAGTATTAATTTAAAACCTGACTCACTGGGTTATCCTCCTGAGATAAACAGCTCATTTTTCTGGAGGGCCCCAGTGGGGCAAGCAATCAGACAGGCCAAGTTTGCAATCCCAGCCTCCAACTTTGTCACACGGATGCATGTGTGTGTAAACTACAAATGAGGAGTCGCTTTAGGAAAGTAGCTACAAACATCCTTTTCAATCAAAAAAAGGTGGGAGAAGGAGAAGTTTCTTGGACTGAATCCTTGCCCCCAGGGACTCATGTTGCATGGAGATTTGCAAGCTGTGTTTTCCTTCCCAGGGTGCCCGTGGAAAGGGGCTGTCATGCTCAAGACAGGAGGTGTAACCTGGAGGCTGCAGGATGCATGCTTCAAAGTAGCCTTTACAGAGCTGTGAAGGCCTCACAGGATCCTGTACAGAGCTGTGGAGGCCTCAAAGGATCCTGTACAGAGCTGTGAAGGCCATGAACACAGTTGTCTCTCTTACTACAGTGGTGTGCCAAGGACCCCTTGCACTCCCCAGCACCCTCCCCAAGTTCCCTAGGACTGGCTTCTTTCTCTCTCCTAGGGATACTTCATAATCATCTCCATCCCCACACGCAGGTTATTTTCTCCCTCCACCCATTTCCCTCATGCCAGTGGCTCAGCCTCCACTTTCTTCTCCTCCTTTTCTCCTGTCCCCTCTCACCACAACTCCAACCCCACTGCCCACATGCCAGGGACTCTGTAACACCTTGGTCCCTCCAGGTCCATGGGCCACCTCCTCTCCATTCCAAGGCCAAGAGCTACAGTCCTCAGGGAAATACCACAGTGGTGTGGCTAGACCCAGACACTGAAAAAACAACCTCTCAAGAGCCAAAGTCTTTTCTCTCAACAAACCTAAAGGAAATATTTGGGGCCTGTTGAAACAGCACTTCAGACAAAAGCCTCTAGAAGAACCTCCTAGAACAAAATGCTTCCTTCTTTCCAAACCACAGTTTCTTCTCCATTAAAAGTTCCAAAATGTCAGTGTGTTCATAGTGTGTTGCAGGAGGAAACAAATGTCAAAGTACAATCTTGTGGGCACATAAATCTCGTATTTTTCTCTGTTCTGGTGGAAAGATGAAGTAATATCCTGGATATGGCTTATTTGTCTCCTGCGCCCCACTGTTAGATGTGTCACCCTGAAATGTCACAGCACCTAACACCTTTCTGTCTGCTCTCCCCTTACTGCCTAGTCTGAGCTGAGTGATGGCATTGCAGTCCTGGTGGGGAGCAATGACAGAGTGCAAGGGATTGTCACGCAGCTGGAGGAGACCTGCAAGACAGTTGAGGTAGGTACCACCTCTTTAAATGCAGTTATTTCAGTGTGACGTTGCATCTTTTAAACTTCTGGTGATGATCATTCTTTAACAGACCTCACTTCACCCAAATGCATTCCCACATCGTTTCACTAAACCATTCCTTGTGGCTTTATACATTATCAAGATGTACTGCCTCAACCAAAGGATGCAACCTGCTCAGCACCTCTAACATTTGGTGTATGGTGGAGGATAAAAGAGTAAGGATAATCCATATCAGCAAGTCTTGCTCAATATTCTTAGTGGAATAGGATCTTACTGAAGTTAAAAACAGATCCACCAAAATGCCGTCAACTCCCAGCTCATTTAACATCTAAGATCATAATCTAGAGCTGTAAAAGACCAGTATTAGTCTGAAGTCTGACAGGTCCGGTGAAAGAGCCTTAGTCTTAGCCACAGGGTAGGCACAGCATGGTTCACAGCTATGTCAGTATTTGCTCTGGTTTTGTTGGTTTGCCTTGTGCACAGAACTGGCGTTTTAATATGTTGTCCTTTAAGGAGTCTTGTTTTGTTGCTCATGGGAGAGAAGAGTTTGGGTTCCTACTGGACTTTCTGATAAAGGCCTCGCTCTGAAAGGGTTGGAATCAGTTTTGTGTTATTCAATAGCAGAAGTGGCTTTCATTTCCTTTGAGAGCTTTGCATCAGCAAAGCAAATAGAAACATCAGCTTTGACCAATCTGAGCATCACAGAGCAATAGGCTGAAAGGAGCTCATAAGAATTGATTTTGTGATCAGAGTTTGATGAAGCATCTGGTGAAGGAGTCACATCCCTGTCAGCCCAATTAGAATTATATTGACCCTTCAGAGCTGGAGCAGAAAAGAGAAACGGTAGGGAAAAAAGAAATTAACCCAAGATGTATAGATTCTAATTAGTAAGAAAAAACAATTACACAATGTATGTACACAATTCCTGCAAGCAAGCAAGAAGGAACAGGAAATGTCTGAGTTTGTTTCAAAGAACACAAAACCGTTGGCCCAAGTAAAAGAGAGAGCACATTAATGGCAGTCAGGACTTTGTAGTTGGGAAGCCTTCATGCCACAAGGATGAAACTGGCTGCTATCAGGACTTTGTAGACAGAAACAAGCCTTTCAAGTAGGTTAACGGCAGAAATTTGAATTATACAAAAGCAAAATCTTACACTCATTTAAGTTGAACTAGCTGAACCAGAAACAAATCTTCAAACACTTAGTCTGAAGTTTGGAGAAAACATTGTGCTAAAAATACCTTTAAAAATACAACAGTTTCTGAAACTAGCTTCCTCAGAGTCATCCACTCAGCTTAAAATCTAACCTTTAAAGTCAAAGCCCAAAGAAAGTGCGGTCATTTTACTTTCAGATGTTTTATCAGGCTTTTCACCTTTAAAGTCAAAGATTGCAGAAAATAGATCGTAGCGTTTACCTTGGCACTTCCATGTTACAATTCAAGCAAATCACATTTCCTGCTATGCAATAGCTTTGTCTGAATTGACATCACTTTGTCCTTGAAGATGAGAAGCTACAGCTGGAACTCAGAAATGTTCACACATGGAAATAACACAATCCAGGATTGTCTCTTCTTTCTGCTTAACACTTTGCAGAGAACAATAAATATCTGCTTTAGCAGAAAATACATGATCATTTTCCTTTTAGCTGGAATAAGTCATAGCCTACAGTTCTATGTTTAGCTACTTCTCCTATCCAACCCTAAAAACCAGAAAAGAAAAAAAAAAAAGCTTTTAACTCATTGATAGGTAGGCCTAATTCACATATTATACTGAAAATTGAGAAAGGAATATAAAATGGTGAATAGCGGAAAACTATAATAATAATTAAGTTCTGTTTAGCTCTGTAAATGAGTCTAATAACAAAGGAAAAATTACAGGGTGTTTTCAAATGCTAAAAGCATAGGCCAGTCAATACAGGTCCTTTGGAACAAGCAGTGAGACTCATGCTCAGTAGCAAGGACTCATTTCTTTTTGATGTAGCTGAGCTTTAAAAAACAAAAAGGCTGAGAACTTTTTAGAATGCAAAGTCATGTATTTGTTAACCTTTTTTCATTACACAGAATCTGATTAGAGTAATTCCATCAGGCAGAGACTTCATATGGGAACTTTTTATGCAAAACGAAAATATTTCAGAAATATTTCAGCATTTGCAGTTAGAAACCTGTTTTGCACTCTCACTCTTGAGATTCACAACTCTGTAATATCTGCTGGCAGGAAATATTATCTATTAGTGCTTAAAGATAGGGAAGGATCTCTCAGGGCACCCTGATATCGCTTGCTTGCTCTTCTTCCCCTAACACTTGTCCTGTGTCAAATGACAAAGATAGCACACACCTGTCTTGAAATTAAAGTTGTTTTACAAGTGATCTGAATGACATTTCATGGGCACAAAGCTAGGAGAGGAGTGGAAGAAGAGAAGATTATTTGAGGTCTGAACATATAAGGACACCCAGAAACCATGACTGACTTCATTTTAAAACTTCCTTAACCCCACCCTGTAATTGCACTAATCAGGAATTCCTGGGAAGTGACAAGGACTCCCAGAAGGGCAGGACATGCCCGCACCCCCTGCAAGGAAATTTAAGTTAGGAGTGCCTGTTTAGCCTAGCCCTCCTCACTGGGTAGCAGAAGTGGATACTTGGGTCGATACATGAAGATGTGCATTCAATCCCCTCTCCACCCCCATGCAGACAGTGATTTTTAGCCAAATGTACATCTTTGAAAGGCTTTCTCCTTTGAATGATACAGAGCAGACTATCACCACTCATAGGAATGATAGTCAGATAGGAGCTCTGGCTGGAAGTCAAGAAAAAAGTGGGATTCTCTCTGGCCAAGTGCTGTGAATAATAAGTCTTATCACTTCCAAAAGTACTGTGAGACTGTTAGAATATCAGCATTATGCCTCAAGGGACAAAGATGAGGAATCGATTCAGCCTCAGTTCCTAGGAAAGAGATTTAAATAATCACCACCATCCACAACCAGGTCTAACCACAATAAGGTTATGCCCTGGGGCACCCAGATGACTCAAGTACTTCTATTTGGTAGACCTCAGACATTATATATAATCTGTCTTCCATTTCCTCCCCATAAATCCTCCTGTACAAGTGCAGTTTGTTCTTTTTAGAGAGCGCTCAATGCAGCAGTCATCAAACCCATCCTCCTAACTCAGAGAAAGATGCTGTTGTCTGGTTGGAGGGACAATAGCAGTGTCTCAAAAAACGATGTGAAAATCAGTGCCTGAACATATGGTTGGAATCTAATTCCTCCTTCTTGTCTTTGTGCTTCTGTCACACACCATTTTCTTTGCAAAACCTCTACCTCATTCAGTGCACAGTAAATGGAATATAATGGACACCTCTTGTCCAAATAGAGTCTAAGAGGGCATATGTGAAAATCAAGCCCAGCCAGGATTGTTCCAGGTACTCTGGTAGAAAAAGAAAATTCTCCAGAGCTGTTTGAGATGCTTGTTCCTTTTAAAACCATTCTGTTCACGCAAATGAACCCAGCTGCTAATACGGTGGGAGCTTTTACTTTTTCTGCAGACTTTGATGTATCTCTACAGACATCATAAATACCTTTTTACTTTTTTTAGCAGACTCACAAGTTGTACAATAACCTGTTTGGGGGCTTTCAGTGGCTTGAAACTCAGAGTTTGAGAAGAGTTTTTAAACTTTTGTTCCAACAGCTTGGACTTTGAAAATTATGAAAGTCTCTGGGGTCATTCAGAATCCTTTGCACTGTTCAGAAAGAGGAATTTCTTTGATGAAAATACTTCCAAGTAACTGTAAAAATAGAAACCCTTTTAAGAACATAACATGTTTAACATACACCAAATGATTCACAGGAATGCTGCAGACGACAGAAAGAACAGTTGTGTGAAAAATTTGATTATCTCTATTCTGTACTGGAAGAAAGAAAAAATGAGATGACACAAGTAATCACTAGAACCCAAGAGGAGAAACTGGAACATGTCCGCTCCCTGATGAAGAAGTATGCGGATCACTTGGAAGCTGTGTCAAAACTGGTTGAATCAGGAATCCAGTTCATGGAAGAACCAGAAATGGCTGTGTTTTTGCAGGTATAAAGTCTATAAATAGAGATAGAAAAAAGAATGGTGGGTTTATTGATATATTATTTAAGCATTTCTCAATTGTAGGCCCATTCAGAGTTTGGTTATCTTCAAGTGAACATTTATAGAAACTCATTTTTTAAACACTTGAATCATCTCAGAAAAATAACTACTCTTCTTGTGAATAGTATCCAAATCAAGAACATGGGTACTTCCTATTTGCACCAAAATATACTATCCTGTGTATGAATTTCTGGGCCCCATAGAAGAAACAGGAATTTAAACATTTCCCAGCTAATCTGTATTTTCCCACCAATATCATGGTGGGACAATATGTTCATGTGTACACAAACTTCTGAGAATTAGAGGTTTCACTTGCAAATTGACAAAATTATTAGCTTTTCAAAAATTTATGTGCTAAGTTACATTTTTATGCCTTTACTTAATTTTTTTTCTTCTGTTTTCTTACTATAAATTTAGGAGAGATGAGTAGGGAACCAATAGCAGCATGTCCTATGAATTCCCTGGTGCAGAATTTCTGTCTTGCAAGTTTACAATTCCTCTATATTAAAGGCTGGAAGGGCATTTTTTACCAAACCAAACAAAAAACAAACAAAAAAAAAACCCACAAACAAATAAAAAAACAAACAACCCCACTTGCTTTCATCAAAGAATTGCCTTTGAAGAGTACAATATTCTTCCGAGAGAAATAGAATTTTGTCTCTGCAAAAGGATGCCCTTATGGATAGTCAAAGATGTAATTACTGTGACTAAAGAGGGTAACAGACCAAATGCTTTTCAGCACAAACACAACCAAAAAATGAGGAAAAATATTTCCATTTGGGGTTTTTTGTTACCAACTGTGCATGTTTCCCATCATATTCACATTTTAATTAAAACATCTTCGAAGAGCTGAAAGGTTTACTCAGCTGTATACTAATTACCATCCAAATTTCATCTCATTCATAGATGTCACGGCTGTCACTTATGAAATCCTTATTAGTGTTTTTAGAAGCTGCCTGTGTAGGAATTATTTCTCAATGCATAAAATTGCTGAAAAAATAGAATCATTTAAGAAATCAGTTATTTCTTTTTGTTTCCACAGAATGCCAAAACATTGCTACAAAAGTAAGTATTTAAGCTTGAGACTCCTGGTTTTTATAATCACTTACAATTTATAAATTTATCTTCAAATCTACTGCCAATAACCAATCTCTATTTTAGAATTACTGAAGCTTCTAAAGGATTTCACATGGAAAAAATAGAGGATGGGTATGCAAATATGAACCAATTCACAGTGAACCTCAGTAGAGAAGAAAAAATAATACGAGAAATTGATTTTGACAGAGGTATGTAATTTATTTCACCAAAATTTCTTTCTTATATAGCAGCTGTATGTGATTCACATGATGATACTGAGTAGGAAACCTTGAATCAGATATTTCTCTCTATCCCAAAGTGTAAACAGAGCATTATGTATCAATTATAATCAAATCTAGGTTTATTTCTCTGAAGGGCTAGGATAGCCCTGAACAACATCCAACATTTCTTGGGATAACTAGTGTGATTATACACAAGAAAATCCAGTGCTAGAGGCCTTCCTCTGGAAACAACCTGAGCCACAACTGCAGAGCACAGGATGTGTCAGATGGCACAAAAGCAATGGTGTGACCAAGTTTGACAGTCTGGTTTAGGCATGCTGGTATCTCAAACCTCCAGTCATGCATTGCAAAGCACTGACCTGGTAAAGAATTATGATGTCAGCTTCAAAGGCATTAAAACAAACATATACCTAAAATTGGAAGAAGGACTTATATCATGACAGATTGTGCCAGATCCCAGGTAGCCTCTCCCCAAAATGTGCAGGGCTGTGCTGCACATCCCTCATGAGGGTAACTGCATTGACAGGACTTTTCTGTCCTCCTTCCCATGGAAAGGGCTAGCTTAACATTTTAACCAGTGTGTGTGTTCAGTGTCTTCCCTGCCCCAAAGCCCCTGGTGGCAGCTGGGTAGTGCCCAGTCCAGGCTGGTGGGAGCAGGCTCCTCCCCAACACCCTCTCTGCCAGGCAGCAGATTGTCAGTGACTTTGCCGTGCGATTGCAAATGGCTTTTAAATTATGTAAAGACTGAAGCCATCTTCATATGGTGCTCAACCTGTCCTTTTACACAAGTCCTATCAGAGGAGGAGGGAGAAGAAGAGGAGACAGAGGATGGCGAAGGCTTGGATGAAGCCCACACAGAGTCATCAGGAGAGGAGGAAGAAGAGGAAGAGGTGGAAGAGGAAGGTGGGGAGAAAGCACCACAGCCACCTCAGCAGGACCCTGAAGCACAGAGTGCAGGGATAGAGCCCCTGGCTGAACCTACTCCAGTGCCAGTGCTGGCTGCCCCAGCTGGTCAGGTAAATGTCTCTGCTGCTCTGCTGCCCTGCCAGCTATGCTGAGTGCACCTGGCAGAGCCAGAAAATGCTCCCTTGTGTCTTGTGGGCACCGTAAGTCAGAAACAGGGCTAAGGGAGTCGATGCACTGGAGGGCAAAATTATTTCTTGCCCTTGTGCACATATATGCAACTTTACTTTGACCTGTGCATGTACCACTTGATAAGCAAAAATTTAGCTGCTAGATAAATTAAGATATATATGGGATACATAAGTTATAAATAAAAAAGGCTCCATTTGGGAGTTAAGTGCATTAAAATGAATGTTCTGCTTGCTGTGATTTAACTCAGACTAACTGTTATAAATGAGATGATTGTTAAAATATTTATACTAAGAGAATTTGGCATTCCCTCTGGATTTAGGAAGCTTTCCACCACCGGTTTTAGATTATACTTCTAATCTGTTTCCTGTGAATGGCACTTGCTGCCTTCTGCTCTGATCATCCTTTGGATATGCCTAGGTAGATGCAGGAATATCATACACCAAACAGGAGAGGAAACTGCCTCTTACAATCTGACAGTAAATAGGTTCAGGGTGTGACTATTTTAGGCCAACACTTTTCTGAGGGAATTTGATTAGCATGAGACCATAATTGCTGCATATTCTAAAAGATGTGCATTAAAAAATATACTTCATGTGCTACTTTAGTTTGCCTTGCATACCATCTACTTAGCAAATTCTCCTCTTACACAATTTACTCATAAAGTTGCTGAGGGGGTAAAGACTGCTGTGAATTTATTTGAGGAGGCCAATGTGAAAACAAGAAAGCACACAAAGGATCTTTGATTGTAGCAAGCTCCCCATATAAAACAAGTGAAAATAAATACTATAGATTCATTCTTTCTTTGGTCTAAAAATACGTGTGAGTTTTCACCAGTCATTTGAAAATGTTCTTAAATCAGGCTTTGTTGATTTAATCAAAATTTGAGGCTTTGCACTGACTTAACTAAACTTGTGTTCCCTAACTGATGTAGGGTTTTATGCAAACAAGAACTAGACATAAGCAATTCTGCCCACCAACATGAATTCTCTAATTTCTAAGGCTAAAGTGAGAAAGGTACAGCATGCTGCTTTAGCAATTGTAAAATGCCATTAGGAGATAGTCAGGCATGGCGTCAGACATGGCATGTGGGTGTCATGGTGTGGGGGATACCTGTATTTCAGTTTTTGCTTTCTAGTGTAAAAAGGCACAGCAGAAATGCTGTGGTGATAGCAGGTTGTGTGTGTAGGACCCCCAAGAGCATGATGCAGGTAGAGAGGTACAGTTCATCTGGCTGCTCCTCTTCCTGGCAGTGCTTGGCTTCCAGCACTAATGGCAAGGCTGGTGGGCAAATGCTTCTCTCCTTATTCAGACTGTTCATATCAACAGAATCATTGGCAAATGTGTTGTTCTTAACCTAAAACCCAACAAGCCTTTTGAAGGTACCTACACCTGTCATTCATGGCTGATATGGGTTCATGAGGTTCTTGTGCAGAATTTCGTAGGTTTTTAGAATTGAATTGAGGGTTTATCTGAATTAAGGAACCCATTGCTTTCTCAGTTAGCACCCCCTTCCCAGCTAGTTCTACCCTCCTGTTCTATTTTTGGGTTCATTTATTTTCTTTCTCTTGTCTGTGTTATTCAAACGATAGTTGCTTCTCCTTCACATTTTGGTTGCAATTCTTTCAGATCATAGTGTAGGACAAATCTATGCCTTGCAGTGATATGTAACAAACACAACATGCAGCACAATGTGACTACAGCAGGAAGGTAACGTGGTGCACTCTGCTTGTTCTTCTCTTTATCTGTCCTGATTAAGGATGTTGTTGTGACACCAAGTGGTTCTCAACAGACTCCCAAGTCGGACACTCAAGTGCCGGCCACAGCAGAAACCATCGATCCCTTGTTTTACCCTAGCTGGTATAAGTCCCAGTCACGGCAACCAAGCAGTCCAAGTTCAACCCCGGTGAGTGGGCTGGGGAAAGTAGGGACTCCTGTTTGTCTGGAAACAAGTGCAAAGAAGGCAGAAGCCCCGACAGCAGCAACAATCGAGGAGAGTGCACCAGGGAGTGGTAAGGAAAGTAATGCCACTGCAGCGACGTCCAAGGTCAGTGCTTCCGGAGTCACCCCAGAGGGCTGTGACATGCAGCAAGGCGGGAACAGCAACTGTTAAGGAAAATGTGACTTCATTTTCCTCCGCATGCTAAAGAATAATTTCAAAAAGATGAAAATAGCACAAATTGTCATTTCAGCAAATCCACTGGATTTATAGATGGTTTCAGTATGTGGCAGGCTGACTCTGTAGCTTCAGAGCAGCATGCTGGTAGTTGCTTGTGCTTACCTGCCAGTGCACCTTGCTTGTGCCAGCTGTTATCCAAATTGCTCATGCACAGGAGCTGTTGCGGAGAGGCTGGTCATGTCTCTCAGGCACATCAGATATTTGCATGTGTTCGTGGCAGAGAAATCCCGTGCATGAGATTACTCTCATCACCTGCTCAAAGTCTGTGTATGTGCTGTCTTACCATGGCTGGTTGAGCAGCTATGGCTTGGCTTTGCAGCTCTGTGGCTGCACCTGGAGTGCTTCCCCATGTGAACACAAAGCTATGCAAACACCCTGAACCTTCTTGCGTGTTTGATTGCCTCTCAGTAAGCAGTGTGATTTCCTGGGTTCAGATCTGTGGCAGAAGGTTTGCTCCAAGGATTCTTGAGACTTGATTAAAAGAGAGCATGAAGATAGTACATTTCAATTCAGTGTTAGACACTCAGCAGCATGATGGGATAACAGATACTAATGTGTTAAGTACAGGAGGATGTTTTCCTTGAAATTACAGTTTTAGAGTTGGTATAACCTGAATTTGAATAATCCTCCTTCAGCACATATATACAATTCCACATGGGTCAAAGATACAAGGAACAGAGTTGAGGGAGCTGTGCAAGGATTTGCACCCTACACCAGCTCCTGCTCCAGTGTCTGGTGACCAGCCCATGAGCAGCACTCTGTAAATCAAACCATCATAATTCACAGGTTCCAGCTGCATGTTTTAACAAAGCAATTACCTGTATGTGTGCAACGAGAGGAGATTGTGTGTGTGTGGTATGTGTGTGGGTGGGTGTGTGTGTGTGTGTGTGTGTGTGTGTGTGAGAAAGCACAAGTGGGTAGTGAGTATTTCATGCTGTTTCCTTTAAGTCTGGAGATGACTACATAGCATACATAAGCAGCTATATAGTCAACAATTACAGACTGTATGACAATAAATAAACCATCATGTGCCAGGCACAAAGTTAGGAGAAGGAGTTCACAATGACAAAAGGGGCACTTATCTTCTGCTAGAGGTCTCACTCAGTGACACTTGAATTTGGTGGCTGACTTCGCTGGCTTTCTTGACAAAAGCAACATTTGACCACCAAATTTCAGTGGCTATTTTTCAAGTCAGGGTTTGATGTGAGAAAATTTGAGTGGAATTAAAAAAAAATTACTTTAAAATTATCAAATCTACTATGACATTGTCTTCTTAAGTATATTCTAAATGAGCTGGCAAAAAGTAAATTCACAGTGAAATTTATTGGTGCTGTTTCTTCTTATCAGTTACACTGATGACCAGGCAGCCTAACCTCACCATAGTACTTACTCTGTACTAGGTTGATTTCCTGGGAGTTGCTTAAGTGTGGTCTGTGTCCCTCAGCCCCTACAGCAACAAAAGGAACAAAACTTGCATTTGATGTGGGCAGCTGTCTGAAAAACAACAGCAGTCTGGTACCCAGCTTTCTTCATTGAGTACCAGGAGCAAAAGCAGGCACATAGGAAAGATGTCAGTTCCTGTTGGTGTGTGAGTTTGGGGGTGCTGTGTCTCAATATTTTATCAGATCACTGGTGACACTGACATTTTGGGGGAAGGAGGAGGAAGTTGGGAAGAGTTGCTCATGGTTCTGGTGATGTGGGAGAAAGAAGCAGGGGTAACAGCTGAGGATGGGATTGCCACTGTGCTGGAGACAGAGCAAGGGATAGGAAAGCTAAAGAAGCAGAAAAGTGCAGAAGAATAGAAAAAGCAGAGTGACCAAGTGAGGGTGATGCTGTGAGATGGTGCTGTGGTCAGACTTAAAGATCTGAGCTGTGTTTATGTCACAAAGAAAATGGCTGCTGTTGTGTGGCAGTGATCATTTTCAAGTATGTGAACTTCAACTTTGTAGTTTTCCTGCATGTGGTTTTACACAACCCACTCTGAAATGCTGTATTCCCTTATTTTTTTTTTTTAACCCCAGCTGATAGTCTTCACACCGCTGTATTTACTGCCTTCCTCTAATTAAAGTATATCATGGAAAAGAGCTGTGGAAACAGAGCTTTTTCACGGAACATAGTGATAATGACTAGTTCATGTGATGACAACACCGGTGAAGCACTCTTCTTATTTTCTCACAGGAGTTAGCATCCTGCATAACACTTTTGGCATTTCTTATCATACTACATCATCTTTGGAATCTGATTCAATACATGATTTGTACTTTCATGGGTAGGAAATATTTCATTTTACCATTAACTAACATTTCAAGTAGTGTACCTGGTGATGTTCCTACATAGCTTTAAAGGATTTTTTCCCTTTCTTCCCATCCAAAAATATCATGCTAGTTCACAATATGAGCTGCCTAAAATATTTCTTCCTCCTCACAAATGCCACCCTTCAGCTTACTCCTGCATGGTTAAACATTGCATCTCCCTGGTTCAAAATGAAAAGAGACATTTACTGTTGCAGATATATGGGCTTATATTTCAGTTGCTGTTCAGATGACCAGCAGGATGGAGAACCTGTTGGCTGACAGATGCAAAGAACACCAAGCTTGTTCAGTCCAACAAGTAGGGGAGGAAGAGCTGGAGAGTAATGATTGCCACCAGAGGGGTAAAGGTCAGGAAAACAAATCCACTGAATAATCCTGCTACCAGGATTACCACAGCAAGCAAATCACCTGTGCTCCCTTGGGTGGACGGCTTGAGCCCCGTGCCCCAGAGGTCCCCATGGAGATAGTGGAAAGGGTCCCCTCACACCTCAGCTCACACAGCACAACCCACATTCCCTTCAAGTCCCCACAGGCATTCAGCGCTATCTCTCCCACATTCCCAGTGAGCATGGAGTACCAGTCACAGCCCTGAAATGCAGCATTTTCAGGAATCACAAACAATTTAGACAAAGGCTCTTTTCCTTAGGTCACATTAAGAGCTGAAATATCCACAAGACCAAGGACTAAGAACTTCACTACCAAGTGAAGTTGTCCCAAATATAAACTCTGTAATCTATACCTTAACTATTCTATAATATCCCTTCTGGAGTAACTCCTTTTTTGGTAGACAAGATCCTTGACTTAATTCTTCCAGCTCCAAATTCATGCCCCTCTTGAGTAAGACATACATGTGTGTCCAATTTTCAGTGTGATATGACTGATCTACAGAGAATTCTGTATTATGACTGGGATATTTAATGTTCTTTACTGAAGACCAAAAACCTCTAACACAAAACAACTGTAGTTACCTTTGGGTATTTGCTCAAATGATAGACAAATTCAATTTTGATCTACTCTTCAACACAAAAATGCTTGGTTTTCCCTGCTCACTTTCTGCACTGTACTCTCAGCACTGTACATAATATGGAGCATCTATGAAAAATGACAAATTATTATTATTCAGCTTTTATATGCAGAACTTCCAGCACTATGACTGAAGAATATCTCTTCATTAAAAAAAATAAAAAGGGAGAGGGAAGAAGTAACCATCTACACTTTAGTTGAATAAATGAGGCAAAAAGATTCACTGTCTGATAGTTATTTGAATTTGAAGAGCACTGGACACTGTGAATCTCAATTAAGTTTATGGATCATAGTTTAATTTTCTTATACTTGTGTTTGTTTTTGAAAATTTGTTGTATTATTATGAAAGGACATAGAGGTGGTTTGTACTCCTGGGAAATCTGGCATGTGAAGAGCACTGTGCTTTTTTCCCCCTCTCTTTCCGTTTTTAATTCAGAATACCTTTAGAAATTAAAATTAGACAAATGCAGAAAGCTCTTATTTATACTCTTTCTATGTGGTCTCCAGTGACATCATTATGAATTATTTAATAATGAAGTAGAAAGGAGGTGAAGGAAAAAGACATTTTGGTCTCAGATTCTATTTGCATAAAAATGGTTTTATTTTCCATGCATAGTGAAGTGGCTGGTTAGAAAATTTATCTTGCATGTGAGATCTCGGGTCACTGCCCTTGTTCCTTTGTGTGATAAGGCCCTGAAAGTCAAATAACAAAATTACTCTGAATAACTGTATAATTATTTATAATAATAATATAAATCTGCATGACTGTCATCATAAGAGCAGCATATAATTTATTTTCAGGCTATTTTAATAGAATGCCCCAATAGGGGTTTCCTTGTTTTTCAGCAGCAAAAAGAGATCAGTTCCCCTATTAATTCTCAATATTTACTTTATTCAAGGGTTGTTTCATTCTAAGAAATTGTACTGATGCATCTATAAATTTCCTCCAGAGTGCAGGAGGGTGTAGCAGCAGGGATAAGGCAACAGCAGTTGCAGCCCCCAGGTATACAGATTGCTTAGTATAAGAAGGGACAGAAGAAGATGATTCAGCACAAACAAAATAAATAACTCTGCGTTAGAGAGCTTCATCCTTCTTCAGGGAGTGCCTAAGTCAGAAGTGTGGTCACCACAGGCTACTTCTGCCTCTGACGGAGAATGAGAGGCATCTCCAGTAAGAGAGAGTTCAGCAGCTGCTGCTGCTTCTCACTTGGCACCTCTTCCACCTGCCTGCTGAGTGTGAGGTGACATTGCTCCCAACCCAGCTGCTCTGTTCAGTGTCTAAAGCTGGGGGGATCTGAGCCTCTGGAGATGACAACCAGCAGCAAATGATTACAACACAGGGAGCAGGAAAAGTGTCAATGAACTGCCTTGTCACCATGGGGAGGGATGTATTAGGGGAGGGTGACACAGACAATAGCAAGCAGCCCTTTCCAGTGCATGGGAGAGACAGATCTTGGAGTTCTGCAACTTTTCCCTAATCGTGCTTTGTCGGCAACACCTCTCATGCAGTGAAACCATATAAATTTGTGAGAGTTCATGAAAGTCTTGGTTTGTCTGTGTCTCTGGTTATCCAGTTTATTTCACCTAAGATGAAATATTGGACCCTATATTCTGTTGCTCAAATTCCCCATAAGAAAAGAGTCTGTCTGTGGCTCCAGAGGACTCCAGCGCATACATTTAGTACAAAAGAAAATGCAAGTTAATCATCCACAAACAGTAGCCTGATCTAATTTCCCTTTGCAGCCAGTAAGTACAGTGCTTTAATTCCATGAGGATATAAAATATAATCAGGACTGAACTGTTTGGGAGGAGAAACACTAATGGAATGGCCTATGCTAATCTTGTTTCATTAGTTTTAAATTTTTCTATTACTTTCTTGCAACCTTATGCCATCTGCCAGAATTACCATAAGGACAGTCCTCTCTGTATTCATGTACTGTAGTTCTCTTTGCCCTGCTGCTGAATACTTCAATTTCAGCTGGTGATCCGTCAATTTTTTTTCCGTGAGACAGCTTTAAATCATATCAGAGAGGTCAGTATTTAGGTAAGTTTTAGCTGATTGGTTGTCATGTCAATATGCAGACAACATGGGCAAAATAAGATCATTGAAAACCAAAATAAGGCCAAGAGATCACGCTGTGCTCTTTGCCCACATACTTCCACTTTTCCATCAGGGTATAAAAGGCACATTTTAGCACAGTGCTGCTCTGGAATGTTTGCACAAGCATGGCAGCAGAACACGAATAATTTTCTCTTCACCGAACTGGAAACTCAGTATTGCCAATCTGCTCAGGTAAGGAAGACAAGTACCCACTTCAAGCCAGCTGTTCCAAGAGGGATTTCTTGCTCAAGAGAAGGCAGTCTTTCAAGGCTGGATCTTGCAGATTTGGTGCTAAGAAAGGGTCTCCATTCCCTCTGGCCCATCCGACACAGCCTTCCCACAGTTTCCCCCAGAGCAGAACAAGAAGTTAGCATCCGCCACAGACATGGCCCAGGTAGTTCTCTTCCAAGACATCAGCTGCTGCTCCAAAGGCTCTCTGCTCCCTGCAACTAGTGTGTTTGGTGCTAATGAAGGATCCAGGAATGTAGACAGCAAAAATCAGCTTCATATTTGCAATCTAGGTCTTGATATACCTGTATTTTACCTTTCCTTAGGTAGAAAATTGATGCATTTATTTCTGTACCATTAAAAAATCTGCAAGGTTTGACTGAATGAAAATGGGTCATCTATCCTCCATGAAGCTGAGCTTTCTGTAGGAGACAATTGAATTGGCCAGTATAGAAGCCCAAATCAAACTCTGTTTCAGTCTTCTTCCTAAACATCTCTTAAATTTCACCTGGGGGAAAAAAAAAAGCATTCAGGCTATACCTGAACTATAGGGCAAACACTAGAGGTAAGAAACTGAGTTAACAGTCAAGAAACTCTGCCTTTGTTTCTCTGTAGTTTGACTCAGAGAGTTGGGACTCAGTGATAGCAGCTACATCAGTGGCCACTCTGGCTGATGTTCAGATGGTGGCAAATTTTGCCTGTAAATTTCCATTTTGTATCTTGGCTTTGTGCTTCAGCTGCATTTTTTCCCCTCAGTTTTGGCAATACATGCAGAGGAAATCAGGAAAGTCTTGATTGTTCCTTTTTTAACACCTCCCTCTCCCTTAATTTTGAGAATTATCTGGGTGATTCAGAGGCAGCAGTGATGAGTCGTGAGGGCAATGCATTAAGACCAGCTTTCAGACAACAGTTTCTCATAATTAATGTGAGTGGCAAATACTTCACCTGAAGTTTTACCTCAAATAGTCTGCTCTGCTATTTGTCTGGTGAGTCATAGATACCATCTGATTTATGGATATTTCATTTTTTTGGTATATTACTAGTAAAAGGATCTCCACAATGACAGTTTGGACAAAATTATTTCTCCTGTTGAAATGAATACAAAGCCAGGCTCACCTAGACATTGTCTTGCTGTGACTAGCTCATTTAAATACTGAATTCTACCTCATTCAACCTCCTCCTCCAAGCATCACTCGTTCTGCTCATTGTTAAGGTGTTTGGAAAGGAAAACAGAATATAAGCAAAAAATATTTCTTAATCACAGATGAACTCTTGCTGGTTTATATCACACTACAAAAGATGTATGTCACAACTACACAAACCATCTGTTTGTGGAATATTTGGTTAGTTATTTTACTGCCTTGAGACAGCCCAGGCTTTCAGTGTAGCCATTTACTCACCTCTGGAAAACAGCACTGGTAGTCCTGTAACCATTAGAGATGGATCAATATTTAAATGCCAGCCTATCTGATTGAAAATCCCAGTGGTGGTAATTAGTTAACTGGGCCTGAGCCCCTATGTTTGGATGGTGTATCATTCCACTTGCAGGCTTTCCAGGCTTGTGAGCAGGCGAGGGGCTGGACTGCAGCACCCTGCAGTGCCTACCTACGGGGCGTTTAAAATGGAGATAAAGACCAGGGGCTGCATGTGCAGCCAAAATGAAATGGAAAAAAGGGAGACAGACACATCAAACAGTGATGATTCAGTCTTATATCTCTTTTCAGGTGATACATATTCCTGGCATCTTTGCAATAATCTTCAGGTCATCAAGTAAGAGACCAGTGACTAATTAAAAAACCTGTTATCCCTGGCTGCCAGCCAAGAGGTGCTGCGATGTTCAAACCATGCTACAGATGTCCAACACAGACATCATGCCTTTGAGCAGAGAATGGGGATCTCACAGTCCTGGAGGATAAGTGATCTGAATTTCTCATTGCTCTTTTGAATTTAGAGAGCATCCTATAAAATCTGCCTGAGTCTATCTCAGCCACTGAAGGTGGTGATCAAAATACAGATCAGTCACTCAGAGCACTCCTGGCTCAGCACTTCTATACACAGAAGTGGTTTTTGTTTATGATGAAACTCTTGCTGTATGACTTCTTCTATTACAAAATGCCTTACCCAGAAAATACAGCTGTCATTTCCCCCATCAGTGCTGATGAACCTCTTCAACATCTGGCAAAAGATTTGTTTTTAAAATAAATTAATTTTTATATTTATGCACAATTTCAAAATTTAATTTGATAAAATAAATAAATTTCTTTTTTAAAAACAATTGAGCTGGTGCCTGCCAAAATGCAGGTCAGTTCCAAGCTTGCTTCTGGTGACAGTGACTGCAATCTGTACTCTATACCCTGTCAATACCTGGTTAATAACTGTGATTGAATCCAAAGCTCTAAGAGCAGAATTTATCACAACTTCCTTGGACTTCACCTGGGAACAGTGTGAGATGGACAGAAGGAAGCTTGATTTAATATCTTGCTCATCGCTTGGCTGAGTGCTGTGCAAGCAGACGAGCATTGCTAACGGGCAAGCAGAGATTGCAATGTGAGATTTGACGTGACAGACATCCATCTGGGAAGTCACGGTGCTACTCACTGAGCAGTTCTGGAGTTTTGGAGCAGAGTCATAGCTTGGATAACAGCTCCAGTTGCTGTGGTTGCAGTAAAGAGAAGATTCAGGCAACTGGAGACGTGTTAAAATGAGCACACAAAGGAAAAGTGGTAGCAGCAACAGCTGATGAGGGAAAAAACGTAACTGTGGCCAAGACTTTCTTTTTCTGTTATGTGGTGGCTTTAAGGAACGGCAACAGGTTGTTTGACAATCCAGCTTTTTGTCCTGCACCTCCACTGGTTTTGTCTCTCAGAGGAGCCGTGCTGTGTCCACAGCTCACATACACCACTCTCACCCCCTGCAAACTTACAAGAGCCCAAGTCAGTCACTCACTCACAGTGTGCGCAGCATGGGATGAGCCTCCAAGCATGGGATGTGTATGTCTACACACCTCAAAGCTATGCTGGCTCTGTTGTCTGATCCCATGAATAGAGCTCCAGCATGAATCACAATCTGAACTATCACTCTGTGTCATTCATTTGATTTACAAAAGCCCCATTTGCAGAGGAAGAAAAAGCTTTGATATACTAAAGTCCATATTAGTCAAAGGAAAAACTGCCTGACAGAGACAGGACATTAAACCATTACTACTTCTGCCACTTCTCCCTGAAAGCTAATAGCAAAATTTCTAGAACGTGGATTAGATTGGTTACTGCCACTGAGAAGTTCTTGGAAGGCCTTTACTTCACATTTAACTTGTTAATCTGAAGTCGTATCTATTTGTGTGACAAAGCAGCAGTGGGAGGAAGAGGGAAGAACTGGTAGTCATGAGTAGCTTCCTGGCACTGGTGACCAGCGTGTACCACGTGACCAGCACTTATTCCTGCAGCCTCTCAACATGATCCTTCCTTTGCTAGACAGTTCTCCAGCAGGGCTGGGAGTGAGCAGAAATGGTAGAAGGCTGATTAATCAGGAGGTCCCAAAAAACTTTCACTCTGAGAGGAATGAAGAATGATGTGAACAGATGCAGAACAGACTGGTCTGATCATGCAGCCCTAACATTCACGTGTTTTTAAGACTCTCCTCTTGGGTTTCCTTCATTTTCCAGGACAGTGGCAGGACTAGGTTTTATGCAAATATGTAGTTAATTACTCTCAATAAAAAGTTGGGCCAATGAGGTACAGCAGTGGGTCAAATATTACACAAGTATGTTATTTCTGCCTTTTCTTCTAGTCATGAAAAAAATAGGTGACTTATATAAGGGAACTGTATTTCATTTGTCCCAAGTAATGCTGAGAAGAAAGCTGCTCTCCCACACCATATTCTAACGCAGTTTCCACCACAGGTTCAACTGGACCTCCATGTCCCATGGGAGGTGTGTGGAATCTATACCAAAATAAGATAGTTGGGCTGTTTTCCTCTGAAATATATTTGATCTCTTTGAGATCATTATGTAAGAGACTCTGCATGAGACCTTATCCACATAATGTTAATTGTCGTATAGTGATAATCTATTGAAGAAAGGCATTTCCTCCCAATGGTCTTTTAAAATTCATTACTGACCACTATTAAGAGAGTGATATATCTAATTCTGTGACTGATGGAGCTTATCTGTGCATATAACTTTGTCTGCTACCTTATGTATTTCTGTGGCAGGTAATTGTAGCAATTATTTTGGAGAACGCTCTGTTGATTCCTGCTGATAAAAAAGATTCATGCAAAATAAGCAGCCGCTTAGCTTTAAAACAATATTGTTGTGATATACATGACAGCTGCCAGGTGTTATGCTGAAGGAGCTAGACTGCATAAAAATACGAAAACAAAATGCTTGAACTAAAGTTTAAACCATTTAAAAATAACCTGTTGTGCACCCTTTGTTTCCGCTGCCTGGAAGTGTTGAGTGCCAGAAGTGTAACACTTGACATTTGAGGCAGACAAACATAGCCTACAGATTCTGTGATTGCTTTGCAACCAGCTAGCATTTTTTAATCATGCCTGTTCTTGTCAACACTGGGGGTTGTTTCTAAACAAGCCAGCTAAAAATGGGAATTAAATTTAATTTCTTGCTCATTTTCTGAGGCTACAGAAACCCTAGAAGCAAGAAACCTGTATTTTCATGGCTTCTCTCTCCAAGACCCACACTTTCTAACAAATTCACACCCTTGCTCTTCTGCCAGATCAAGAGGAGGCAGTGAAGGCGCTGGTAGTTCATGTGCCTCTAAGGGTGTGGATCCAGTTTCTCCTCTGGCAGCAAAGGTGATTCAGGAGTTTCTTGCCAAATGGCCCTGCTTCTTATTGCTGCCCAGATGCCACCACTTACGGGGCATTTGTGCTGAGGCAGCTGTTTGTTGAGCTGTGCTGAACTCAAATCATTCAAATGATCCAGGTTTAAAAATATCCTCCCTCACCTCAAAAAAACCAACAAAAAAAATTGATGTCATTCCAGTGACATTCCCATTCTTATCACAGCCCTTCAAAGAGCTGCAGCAATGCAAATGGGCAGTGAACCATGGAACCAAAGCAGGAAGAGGTGAATGGGGACCCAAGGAACCTGCTTTGGTTAGCATTGCTGCTCCAGAAAACATTCATAGAGGTTGTAACCTACCACCTCATCCATCTGCATTAAAGTAGATTATGAAGCCATTCAGCCCTTCACCTTTCCTCCCCACTTCCTAAATTTAAGAGTTTGTGATCTTGTAAAAGTGCAGTCAAAATTCTGAATTCCTGAGGCGTTTTCTGATATCCTGAAATACTTGGCTGGAATCTTTCTCGTGTAATTGCTTCAAAGCCAGATCTAGTCTAATCCAGTCACCCAGCATCTCTAGAGTCAGTAGAAAGAACAGGTACCTCCAGAGGGCAACCCACTCCTTTGAGGATGGCACAAATCACCGTCTGGTTGTGTGCCTTTCTCTAATCACTCCCATTAGAGGGGATGCATAAAGGTGGCTTGAGTGGATATCTTGTTTCTGGATGACTAAAGTTTGTCAGTATAGACCCCAGGTTGGTACCTAAAGGCTATGGAGATTACTCCTGGTAGAGCAGAAAACAATGTGTAGGCTTCATTGTATTTCAAATACATAAAGGGCCTAGACTGCATATTCTTCCCCAGCAAGAATAGGATAAGTGCTGGGGCCTAATAAATGAAAATGGTATGACAAACCATCCCACTGACCTCTTTCCTCGTGTCCACACCCTTTTACAAGAACCTTAGACAGAGCTTAAGGAAGCAAATGAAAGACGCTGAATATCTGCAACTTAGAAACGACTCATCAGGCTCAGCTCTGAGATCCTTATACTGTTTATTCATGCAAATTCTAGTGTGCCAGATGCTGAGGAGTGCTGAATGGCTGCTCAGTGGGAGTTGTGGTTGCTCAGCACCTCCAAAGAATTGGCATGTAAACTCCAGCCTGGACTTTGCTTATGGGAAAAACAAAACCAACCATCAGTCATGCACAGTGTGCTTCCCTCCCCACTTCATGAGCTGGCCTGGTGAAAATTCCTGGTGCTTACTGAAAGCACTATCTGATGTCGCTCGACACCACAGGGGAAAACATAAATCAAAGTGTAAGTATTCAGCACTCTCTCAGCATTGGCCTAATGTGATTAATGTAATCTGAGGTAAACACTTTAGTTATTCCTTATTACTTTTAGGGACCCAAAGGGTTGGGACTTGTTATTCTAGGTAATGTGAAAAACAAGCCCTACCCATGAGATCTCCAAGTCAAAGATAAAGCTCAGGTAGAAGCCTGACAACAGTTACCTAATAGCAATGGGCAGACACAATGAAGTGTTGAATCTGGACCGTCTTAAAGGCATGTGGCAAGGGCTGTGCCATGCTCAGCACAGAGCTTTCCTCTGGTAGCAGAGTAGGGTTGCAGTAACAGGGAGAGCAAGATAATCCAGCATGAGATTACGAGGACCTACAGAACGGTCAGATGCCTGAGTCCCAGTGACACTGAGTAGACCTGCTTCTGCATTCTGTCTCTCACAATCACGGCCTGTTTCAAAACAGGTCTTTTTCTATAAAATCTACAGCTGAAATCTTGGACAATTCCAGCACACTGTATAACTCTGAGTTGTGTGGGCTGCTGTTGGAAGGGAAGAATGGATTTAATAAGATGGACAAAGTTGTTGTTGGCACCTTTTGATGGTTTCTTTTCTTACACGAAGAGAGCATACCTCAGTCACCGTGTGATTCAGAGACAAACACTAAAGTGTCACAGGTGTGAAAACACAAGCCTAAGAGCCAAGTAATGGCCCTACTGTCAGTTTTGTGCTTGCTTCACTCCTGGCTGGGTGTGATGGAAAATGATTGGTCTTGGAAAGGCACATCGAGGTATTGCAGACTGGCAGCCTGCTGAGTCCATCAAGGTGCAGGGAGCAAATGCTTCATCCAGCCAAACCCAGTGGGAATGTGTTGGAGTTCCAGCATTGTTTTGCTGACACAGGAAGATGTCATCACAGCAAAATATGAAGGAGTTAACACATTATGAAATACAGTTTTGGCAGTGATGCAGACAAAGATTGTTTTGCTTGAAATGCAGTACCAGCAGCGCTGGTTAGCAGGGTAATGCAGTCAGCTTGCCAGTCTAACTCATTTCATTGTGCTTTCTTTCTCCTTATATATTGGATAATATAATGCTAACCAAATCCTATGAAACACTCAGCATAACTTTAAACCTGTAGATAGTTGTTTGCTTCAAAGTTAATCTTGATTTAATGTAAATTTCTGTATAGTGGCTGGTTAGAATAGCAAGTGGAAATGCTAAAGGAAGCCTGCCTTGCATGGGAAGAGAAATGACAAGGTGCCAGTGTGGGTTAAAGTAAAGAGAAAAAAAAAAAAAGCAGGAATTGTGTTTTAAACCTCTTGTCAGTCCTATTCCTTTACAGGCTGAGAAGTGAGGAGGGTTGTCCCATGCCTGCTTACACACACTGCTGAGGGCTTGGTGCACAAAATTACACAACCAGTTTCAAAATTACTCTTAGCTAGTCCAGGCACTTTGACTGCCCTTCCAAAAATAAAGACAAAATTTTCAGCATCACAAAAGATTAATAAACCGCCTACGCTCCTGCATCTACCAAGACCAAGAGAGCGCCAAATGCCTTATAACTCAGAAAGTCTAGCTGTGTATTTACTGCTGATACCTGACTTTTGTAATCAGGTTGAAAGATTTGCAATCAGCACTTTCCAGGGCTGAGAGGCAGATCTTCTATAATCGGGACTCAATTAGCTACCTGCCTTTCAACTAAAGATCTGGCCCCCTGGGCCCAGTTCTTTACCATGCTTTTGCATAAGCCTAGGAGACAGCCCTTCTCACCAGCATTGCTGGAAATGGACTTTTGCATTCAAGTAGGCAGCTGTTTCTCCCATGATTTTCACTTGTGCTCTCAATAAAGTTCATCATAAAGTTAGCAAGCAAAAGCTATTTTTGTCTGCAAGATCCCTCTCCATAAAAATCCATTTTGGGTCCTGTATGTTGCAGTGGGTAGCAAAAAGTGCCTTGCTTTGAAAATATGAATCTAAGTCAAAGACTGGTCCACGTTTCAAATAGTAAAGCAGTTTCTCAGATAATATTTCATTGAAATAAATAGGGCTGTTTCAATTTAGAGCAATCGAGGATCTTGATAAAAATGGCACTGTGAACTCTAATTAGATATAAATAAAGAAATAGGGATCTATTTCTTTACATACCTTCATGCTGTCTTGTTTGTTGGCGACACTTAAATAGGTAGTAACTGGATTGAAGCCCAATAGCCAATTTAGACTTTACACATCACTAGTTCTTACTTATTCTTGTAGTACACTTTAACAGTAAGTACTTGCAAAAATGCTGAGGAAGATCATCCGTCCCATGCTTCAGTTCCTCACAAGCAACCCTGCTTCAATGTTTGTTGTTGGATGTGTCTATTAGCAACACTGCTTTGGTAGCTTTCTGTTTTAGGACAATTCTAGAAATAACTGAGAAGTTAAAATTCAGAGGATACTACTTTGTCATTTTCCCTCTATTGAGCAGTATGTTGACATCAAATAGTTCACCTGAGATCATGCTGAAGTTTCCAAAGTAAGCTGAAACCCTGCACAATGAGGACTGGCATCATGGCTGGTTTCATTTTAACAATGTACAAGAATGTATATGTGCATCTAGGAATACAGAGAGCAAAAAAAAACCTGTATATTGCAACTTAAATTGTGTTTTTAATGATGAAGACACAAGGCTTTCCTTAGCTAGCAACTCACCCATTTTTATATATTTTATCTCTAATAGGTTTTCTGATACTATCACAAAGCAGTCTTCATTCTTTGCCAAAGGGATCTGGAACTAGTAAAATATTTCTGCCTATTACACTGGTCTGTTAAATATTCAACTAATTTTAGAAATTCCTTTTATTAGCAGCTACAGTATATCATGTCCAGATTCCTTTTTCTACTGTAAGTGTAGGATACCTATGCAAACAAAAGAGGGGTATAAACTGAAGTTCATATCTCTGTATTATTTATTTCCTGTTCCTCATCTGAGTTAAACTGAAGTGAAATAAATATTAGAAGACTTCAAGAAAAAAAACCAAAAAACAAAAGAACCAAAAAAACCACTCTTCCAAGGCAGATTTCATAACAGCAGAACAAGTATCATTTTGAGTGGCAATGCACTGGCAATGACATTTGGCTCTGGTTCACATCAATCTGGAGGCCCAGCTACACAAGCCAAGCTGGCTCAGGATCACTTCTGAACCGGCATTTATCACCTCCAGTGCAATAATATTCCAGAGGTCCAAATCAGGACTAAGCCCTTTGCACAGATGCGACACGCTCACCCAGCATAATCCTTCCTCAGCCACTGATCATGGCAAAAGTCCCTCTGGCTTCTTTGGCATTCGAAGTCTCGCTAAGCTTCCCAAGTTTCCATGCTCCCTGCCTTTTCCCTTCTTTGCCACTTCATTCTGTTTCCCGGCATGTTGTGAAATCTTATGGAATTTAATGCAATTCACATTTTCCTCTTCCATTTATCAACCTTTCCTTCCTTTGCAGACTGGTTCTGAACCATACCCTCAAGGACAGGTGGAGGAAGCTCCCGTGAGCAGTGAGAGGGTTGACGAGCCGGCTCGTCATGTCTTCTCCTTCTCCTGGTTAAACTCACTGAATGAATGATGACTCACTCTGGCTGGCTTCTGGCGTGCTTCTCCTCAGAAGGACCGTGAGCACAGGCAGCCTGGCTGCAGTCAGCAAAGAAACTGGCCTGGAAAGGGACATCTGAGCATGTTTCATTCCCAGGAACTCAGCTGACCTCCACATCGTACCCTTGAGATGACAGACCTGAGAGGGAGGGGAGCATGGGGTACATTACTATACATATTGTAGTCAGAGTGTTATCCAATAATTTCTTGCTTCCAAGGGAAAGAAACATCACTACAGCTTTAGGCTGAGCACTGCTAGTGTTTTGTAACTCACTTGATGGCACATCCCCATGTAGGTGTAAACACTTCACCAATGTTCTTAGCTGAAATATTCTCTAGTAGCATCCTCTGCTAAAACAGTCCTTCTCCTCGGTATCCTCCTGCATCCCTGCTTGTCAGTGCTGGTGACTTCAGTGACACTATCATGTCCTTGGCAGCCCCAAGTCAGGGTTGTGTCTAACAGTACTGGTGCCTCCCAGGCTGTGGGGGCTGAACGCGGGAGGGAAGAAAGAAGCTGCCATTTCTTCCTTTGCACTTGCTCTTCCTACTAAACCACAACAGAGGATGCTCACAGAAACACATTATTTGTAAGGAAGATTCCCAGTGGCAGGAATGAGGAAGATGCACACATCAAAAGCACTGGCCAAGACCCCCACACAGCTCTGAGTATGTGGGGCAGTTGCTGAAGTGCTGCCCAGTCTGTCCATACATAACCTGTGTCTGTGTCTTCTCAGCCATCGGTGTGCATACAAAAGGGGACATGTTCTTAAATGAAACCAGACCACCAGATTAGGTGGTCACAGGTGCTCACTCAAGGTTTAATTTGAAGCCCCTGTGCTGTGCTGTGCTGTGCTGTAGAAAACGCAGATTCTGACTGTCCTGTTCCGTGTGCATTGCAGATGTTGAGCCATCAAATGAAATCAAATTTGTGTCTTAAAAGAGGCTTTACCAGTTGTACTGAAGGCGACACTCTGTGATTTTTGTCACTGGGAGCAAGGTGTCAACACTCAGTAGTGTTTAAGAGAGATTGGCAGGCTGCCGGGAGTGCTTGGTGCCATAGGGGACCAGGTGTCAATAGGGTTACGTGTGGATCCTTCCCAAATCCCCCAGCCAGGCCCTCAATGCACTGTTGTGGCAGGAGCCTGGCTGGGGGATTTGGGACTGTTGTGGCATGGGGCCATAAGGCTGTGCTGTGCCCCAGGAGGACTGGTGAGCTGGCAATGCAGACTGGTTAGCAGGCTGTGTGGGGTCAGCCCCCGAACCGGACACCCGTCGCTACCGGCCCGAGTGACATCAGCCCTCACTGGTATCTGTTTTCCCTGGAGAACGTTCCCTGGAAAACTCTCCTGCGAGAGTTTTGGAGGGCTGCACAGGCAAGCTCCGCGCAAAGCTTTGGAACTCGCGCAGCCCAGAACGAGCGCCGCCCAGCACCGCCACCGCATCGCCTCCGGCTGCTGGAGCAGCTTTTCCCTGGGATTTTGGTTCGGGGTGAGGGATTTACTATTTTCTCCCAGTCGTCCTGGAGATTTCCCCCAGCTCCTCCCGGGAAGTTTCTCCACACCCACTGCCGCCTCCCTAGAGCCCCTGGGAGGGACCCCGCTTGGGCACCGCCGTCGGGACGGGGGAAGCCGAAGCAGGAAGGAACCTGCCCTTTTGGGGTGCGGGGAGGATGCGCAGAGCCAGAACGAAAACGCAAAAGAGATGTGGGAGTGCCTCACCGCTTTCCCATCGCCGCTCCCCGGCGGGAGGAGGCTGCCCGATCCCGGCCACAGCGGCAGGAGCCAGGGAGCCCCCTCGGGGGGCTGCTGGGGTGGGATTCGGCAGCGCTGGGGGGCACCGATTTGCCCTCGACACCCCGTCCCCGGGAGCCGCCTGCGCCGACGGCGGCGGCGTGGGGCAGCCCCCGTCCAGGGCCGTCGGCGTCGGGGCGCGCCTGGGGGAGAGCCCGCGGAGACGGGGCTCCCCGGGGCGGGGGGGAAACATCCCCGGGGGACATATAGGACTCCCCGCGGCTCTGGGTGACCACGGCCGCGGGTGCCCCCCGCCCCGGCAAGCGCTGAGGGAGGCGGAGCAGCCCTCAGGCGTCTAGGCAAGAAAGTCTATCAAGTCATCTTTACTTTGCAGCTTTTATTAAAAATATAAATATTAAACATTCTCTTACACAACCAAATCGACCGAGCGCTGAAAAGATGTTTTATTGTGAAAATGTTTACAGGAAAAAAAAGTGGATTGAAAGTAGCTTACAGAGATTCCCCCTCCCACCTCCCTGCCCCCAGCAGAAAAGTTTTCTGTCTTCTTGGCACCATTTCTTCCAATGCTCACACATCCCTACGTAGCGATGGCACTAGAATAACTGGGAAATGGAGAAATAAATAAAGGTAGGGGAGGTTACGAACGACACTCGTGTTTCTGCACTTGGTACACGGTTGTGCATGCTAGTCAAGGGACAGAGGCTGTTCGGAGTACACCCTTCTAGGTTTAAAGCTATATAAAAATAAAGAGATGACATCAGAGCAGCACTATGGTACATCGGACGGTGTAATTATTCTTGTGCTAACTGCGGAATCTCTTTGGCAAGGCGGGGAGGGGCCGTTTCACTTCCCGATTATCTCCATCAGTTTCCTGTTGCTGTGAGCTTGCTGCGCTAACTGCTCGGCTCGGGCCATCTCCAAGACTTCTCGCAGGAGGTGGAAAGTCAGATCCAGAGAAATAGGGGGCTCCTCGGATCGCTTCTCCCTCTCCACGGCCTCACCCTCGGCTTCGCCGTCCTCTCGGCTCCCCGGCGAGCGCTCGGGCAGCTGCTGCAGCTGTTGAACCGCCGCCCGGAAAAAGTTGCTGGCGGAGGCTTCGGGCTGTAGGTGGCTGGTGCTGCTGGAGGAGGCGGAGAAAGAGCCAACGGGTCTCTTGTGAAGGTTGCCCAGGCGCAGGATATACTCTTCTCCCATGCGGAGCAGGACGGGCAGAGTTTGCTGCTGCTGCTGCTGCTGCTGTTGTTGCTGCTGCTGGAAGATAAATGGCTGGTGCAGAGCCCCGGGGGCGGGTGCCGGGCTCTTGCTGAGAGCTCTGCACTCCTGGCAGGGCAGGAGGGCGACCAGCAGGATTCCCGTGGAGACCAGCAGCGGGATCTTCATGATCGGGGCCCAAACCTGCGGGGGCAGAGCGCTCACCCCGGCCCGTCCACCCGCGCCGTCGAGGCGGCTGCTCCCCGCAGAACAACCCCGCGGAACAGCCCCGCGGGGCGGCTCCGGGCTGCGCCGGCAGCGGCTCCCGGGAACCAGGCTGGGCTGAGCCCCTGCGCAGAGTCCACGCGTTTTCGCGACCCGCGCCTCTTCACCCAACCGGGGCGAGTGAGAACGTAGGGTGCCTGTGGCGGGGG